>AP025074.1:3093836-3186336 GCA_036186865.1 Eustoma russellianum | reverse complement strand
AGAAGGCGATGCGCTGGACCACCAAATGTATCGAGTGAAAGGGGAAACATCCATCTTAGGCCGGCATACCTCATAAGAACTGCGCAAAGTAAACTGACTATTCGCATCCAAAGTCCATTCTAATCCCTCAGCCGAAGGAATAGCATGCATGGGACAGAAAGAATCAATATTACACAATCTCTTCCAATCCGCATAATCATACACATTCGCCAACATACTCCCCCTAAAGTCATATTTATGTCGCATGAAATTAGCCCATAAAGAATCCGCTGTATGAACAGTCCACCATAGCTTACATTCAAAAGCCTTTTGCAACGCCTCAAGGCTGCAAACACCCAATCCCCCCTCATCTTTTGGATAACAAATCGATGACCAAGCTCTCCAGTGATGGCGTTGTTTCCACAAAAATGTGGACATTTTCCTATTTAACACACAAATTACACTCTTAGGAAGCCTTGTGCGGCCATAATATGCAAAGGCAAGGAAGATAAAACCGATTGTACAAGCGTCAACCTACCTGCCATACTCAACATTCGTTATGACCATCCTGTCAAACGAGCATCAAAATGAGCAAGTAATGATGTACAATACTGTGCCTGATTGATATATATATGTATATATATATATATATATATATATATATATATATATATATATATATATATGTATATATATGTATATATATGTGTGTGTATATATATGCATATATGTATGTATATGTGTATATATATATATATGTATATATATATATGTATGCGTGCCTCTTTACCCAGGTTACGTAATTTGATCCGGGAACATAAGTTGAATCTTCTAGCTTTGATTGAGCCCAAGCATACCCCATCGCATGTACTGAGATATGGGTTACGTTTAGGTTTCTCGCAGAATTTTGTTTCACAGTCAGAACGAATTTGGTTTTTTTGGAGGGATCATGAATTCAGTATGCTTGATGTGCAGGATACGAACCAGGTGGTACATCTTACTATGCAGTCACTATCGATGCAGTATTCTTTTGTCCTTTCATTGGTTTATGCGCATTATACACCTCCTCAACGTCGACTTCTTTGGCAATCTATGCGTGACTTTCATGCCACATCACAATTGCCTTGGATAGTGGGGGGAGATTTTAATACCTTCAGATCTCTGGATGACCATAGTGGACGCTCCTCTCCATCTCTGACAGCCCTACAAGATTTTAATGAGTGTATTGAGGACTGTTCTCTTATGGCTCCCTCGTACCATGGTACTAGATTTACATGGGCGGATGGCAGGGGTCTTGGCCGTGTCCGGCGCCGCCTAGACTGGGTTTTTGTTAACTCTTTGATTCATGAACGGTTTGAGGATCTAAAGCTATCTCATTTACCTCGCGTAACTTCTGATCATACTCCACTTCTTTTGCAATGTCGGATAAGTTCCACAATGCCTCATCGTGCGTTTCGTTTTTTGGATGCGTGGCTCTTGCACTCGGAATTTCCAGCCTATGTACAACATGCCTGGCAATCATATCCAACAACGGGGGGCATGCGTGGTTTTTACAACAAATTATTTGGATTAAAAAAAGATATCCAGCGTTGGAATAAAGATGTCTTCGGGAATATCTTCAGCAATCTTAAGCATGCAGAGAATGTATTGTCTCAGGCTGAAGCTAGTTGGGATGTTGTACCCTCAGAGGAAACGCGTCAGGCGTTCCATAAGGCAAAAGCAGATTATTTGATTGCGTCAAATTATGAATTACATTTCTGGCAGCAAAAGGCACGAGTTAAATGGCTAAAGGCTGGTGATGCAAACACTCAATATTTCCATTCACTTGTCAAAGGTAAGCGTACACAGCTGCGTATACAGCAAATACGGAATTCTGAGGGACTTTTGCTCACAACTCAGGACGATATCATGGCTTCTGCGGTTGAGTTTTATACTGCACTTTTTGCACGGGAGACAACGTACAATCATTCGGCAATTCTATCGCATGTTCCTTGTTTATTAACAGCCCAGGATAATCTCATGTTAACTGGTCTTCCGACAGAATCAGAGGTAAAAACAGCAGTGTGGAGTTTAGATCCGCATAGCGCCGCCGGCCCAGACGATTTTCATGGTCATTTTTATCGCTCATGCTGGAATGTGATACAGTCGAATGTCTTTAAAGCTGTACAAGAATTTTTTCTGGGCGTTCCGCGGCCATCCATCATGGCTAGAGCATTGATCACATTGATCCCAAAGGTTAGCTCCCCGCAAACATTTGGTGATTTTCGCCCCATTTGTCTTACTAATTTCTTGAGTAAAGTTTGTACGAGAATTATTGCCACGAGATTAGGGACGCTGCTACCACGTTTAATATCGCCGGAGCAGACAGG
The DNA here is from genome assembly GCA_036186865.1 of Eustoma russellianum. NCBI lineage: Eukaryota > Viridiplantae > Streptophyta > Magnoliopsida > Gentianales > Gentianaceae > Eustoma > Eustoma russellianum. The sequence continues at coordinate 3,183,988 of AP025074.1, read as the reverse complement.
ATTTTTGCCAGGGCATGATATCTCATCACAAGTGTTGCTAGCCCAGGAAATGATTCATATGTTAGATAAAGGAGGTTCTCAGTTGTGCTTGAAGTTGGATATGATGAAGGCTTTTGACAGGGTTAGCTGGGAATATTTGGAGCTATTATTGCGTAAATTCGGTTTTTCGGATTTCTTTATACGACTGGTTATTAATCATCTTAGTGCCACTCGGGTATCAGTCTTAATCAATGGCCAACCATCTTCTTCATTTTGCCCATTTCGAGGCGTCAAGCAGGGGGACCCTTTGTCTCCGCTACACTTTATATTATCATCTGAAGGTTTTACCCGAGGATTGAAATCCCTCTTTGCGGCTGGACAACTACAGTCATTTCGGCTAGGGCGTATTCCATTTACTATTACTCACCTGGCATATGCGGATGATCTGCTTGTTTTTCTTCGAGGTACACAGCGCAACCTTACACATTTCCGGACTTTCTTAACACAGTATGAAATGGCTTCTGGACAAAAGGTGAATTATCATAAAAGTAATTTCATATCATCCGCAAGTGTGACTGTGTCTCAACGACGAAGTTTTAAAGATATACTTGGTATGCGGCCCTCTTCACTTCCTTTTCGCTATTTGGGTTCATATCTTCACAAAGGCATCAATCGAGCAGTATATTGTACTTCATTGCTACAACATATAGATGGCCGCTTGCAAGGTTGGCACACACGACTCCTATCGCATGCTGGTCGTTTAGTCCTACTCAGATCAGTGATAGCTGCTCTTCCGTTGCATGTTTTAGCAGCGGGTGGATTACCAAAATCTGTCATCCGTATAATCAATCGCAAAATGGCTTCTTTCTTTTGGGGTGATCGGCGTCATTGGGTTTCATGGTCTCGAATTACACAGCCATTTGATGAAGGCGGTTTGGGCCTCCGGGATCTTACTCAGTTACAACGCGCATATCATTGCCATATATGGTGGGCATACCATTAAAAAGATACTTTGTGGAGTACTTACATGCATCTAAAATACGGCAGACGCGGTGATTTCAGGCCGCGGCTTCCTGACTCCGCGACATAGAAGTTGCTTTGCCGCATTCATCCTCATTGTATATCTCACATGGTTGGCACAGCTACTACCCTCTCATGGACGCCATCTTCAACAGGTGAGTTCACTCTTAAATCAGCATATGAGACATGTCGGACCTCCATTTCCACGCAGCTATCGTCAAAGTTTATATGGTCAAAACATCACTCACCATATACGAGACTTTTACTATGGCGTATCTTCCATTCCGCACTACCATTTGAGGACTGCATTGGCCGCTACTCAGTGGTTCGTCCTACTCAGTGTCCTTTTTGCGGACATGATTCAGCCACGCTAGTCCACGTCTTTCTCCGCTGTCATTGCATTATTCCAATTTGGATGTTTTTTGCTACTGAACTACATGGTTTGCTTCCGGCTCAGACATCGTTTCGGCAATACTTGTTATCATGGTGGTACCGTGCCACCACCTCATCCTTATCAGGCGTTTTAAAAATTGTAGTCCCGGCGATCATTGTCACAAACATCTGGAAGCAATTTGCTCAACTCATCTATGGGGATTCTTCATCTTTTTCGCCGCCCAGGTTGCGCAATGCCATACATTTTGACATTAATGTCTGGGTTCAGTCTATACAAGGTTCTAAACTGGTAACATGCCCAACTCTTGCGCTTTCCTGGATCCCACGCCTTCGACCACCCCGACTTCGACTTATTAAATGGCAATGTCCGCCATCTGGAAGATATAAATTGACTGTTGATGGCGCGGTTGGTGCTCGTTATACGGCGGGCGGAGCAATCTTACGCACTTCTACTGGTGCTTGTGTGGGTGCAATTTCCTTTAGGTTGCCACAGTGCACACCTTTGATGGCAGAAATCCAGGCAACATTATTTGGTATCTTGTACTTTTTACCATTTTTTCGCTCACTGATGGTAGAAACCGATTGTGAACACTTGGTCATGAGACTTCGCGACACGCAAAGAATCCATGGCAATTTTCATCTGCACCTACTACATTCGCTCTTACATTCGGGTGGATTGGATATCACGCATACATACCGAGAAGCAAATATGGCAGCCCATTCATTGGCTCAGCAAGTCATGCTTTACCCAGAGACAGGATATTTCGGCGCTCATAATCTACCCTCAATAGTGCGTGCCACAGTTCTTTTAGATCTCACATCAATAAATTTACGCGTAGGCTGATAATCCTGTCTTCCTCATGGATTGGCGTATTCTACTTTTAACTGCCCGTATCGCCACAGTTACGGGCAGGTGCGGTACGATTTCTCTCCCATTAATCTACTATTATGGTTTGCTCATTAGTGGCACTTATACTTGGTTATTGTACTTCACACGCTTTGCTTGGTGGATACATTCAACGGCATCTCTGGGTCGCTGCCATCATGTCTACTCGGCACAAGCCTTCCATCCGGATTGGCGATATTTTATGTTCTCTGCCTGTGCTCGGTTGAGTACAGGCAGACTCGGTATGATTTTCTTTCTTTTATCCAGCTGCATACTAGAATATGCTCTCATGCATTCACACATTTCTGTTTCTTGGACATGCGGTTTCTGCCATCACGTGGATGTCACATTCGGGCCCATGAATATACTCGCTATACTACCTTCTGTGCTTAAAGGAGTGGTTCTTTTGCTACCATGCGGGACTACATTTGCCACACTATTACAGGGCTGTGCGTTTCTTGCATTTGCTGCCGGCGCATTCATTTGTGCTGGCAGACACGGTATGATCCTCCTCCGTTTCTTTTACAGCGTTCCATTCACTACACTATCCCTGCTTTACTCAGCGCATCATTTATTTTCTACATGGTTGCAACGTCGACTGGATTCGGAGGCAACACTTGCTTGTTGGATAGCGTCCCAGGTATGGCACCCCCTGGATAAGAACAACTCACACAAGGACTTCCGTGGATTCAACCGGCGACGGAATCATGTATCTCTAACTGCAGCAACAAAACATTTGTACTCTAGCTTAGACTACATACACATCAATGAAGGCCGTATAAATATGTACGCTTTTTCCTTCGCCAGGGTTTTATCCACAAGGGTGGTTTTTCCTGGCAAGGTTTTAATGCGGCATATCATATACGACTGGAGATATGTTAACATTACCTCCTTAATTTATTCATTCGCATACTTTGATGATTGTAATAAGGTCTTCCTCCACCATAAGTGAGGATTTATTCTCATTAATAAAATATCTGTTTTCAAAAAAAAATGTATATATATATGTATGTATGTATGTATGTATGTATGTATATATATATATATGTATATATATGTGTGTATATATATATGTATGTATATATGTATGTGTATATATATACAATATGTATATATATATATATAATATGTATATATATATGTATGTATATATATGTGTGTATATATATATAATATGTATATATATATATATGTATGTATATATATGTGTGTATATATATAAAGGTTAGTATGATATGAAATATGACTATCTTATGATATGATAAAGTATGTAAATATGAATATTAAACTAGGGTTTTTGGCCATTTGAACCATGTATAAGATGTATACTTTAAGAAAATGTTGATGGATAAATTTGTATGGAAAGTGGTCTGTTTTGGAGTATTGAGCCGAGAGTTATGGTAGAACAAGAGAAAGTATATTTTTATGTTTAAGTCATGGATTATGTGCATATATTTGGAGTTTAATGACATGATGTCATAAGGATATTTGAGAGCATGTAGAGTGTTGAATGGACTAGTAGGCGGAGTATATTACATCTATTTTGCATCTCATGAAATGTTTTAAAAGTTCACTCTTACACATCGAATTATATTGTATAGTCAGATATCCCATGACATGTTTATTCTATGTATATGTTCATTTGGTGCGCCGTCATGAGATCGGAACCGAGGTGGTCAATGTCATGGGCACACATTATGTTATTGATGATTGGAATGCCGCATGGCACCGGAACCTAAGGAGGTTGGTGACATGGGCATACAGTATGTTCTTTATAGGCCCGAGTGTGACACCTTGTCAAGGACAAGCGATCTCTGGCATATCGAGTTACCATTAGTGATATGTACTTATGATGTAACACCATGTGTGATACATCGGGATTTATATTTATACATTTGACTATATGGGGGATTATTCTGCTACTATAACTGTAACGCCCTGCTCGGGACTAGGGTCTCAGTACGGTGCACCTGCCGTACTATGTTACGAGAAGTACAAGGGTCAATAACATCTATGTGCATGTCGATATAAACGTGTATCGAAATAGAAGAAGCATCATAAAATATATAAAGCATAATCGACATGCATCATAATAAACTAACTAATCCGAATGCATCTGAAATACCATTAGTACAAAAGATCGTGATACAAATTTGAAATAACATAAAGATGAACTACATCATTTGGGCACATAAACTCCTCACTAGTGGCCTACCCTCGAATCATCCTCAGCGGTATCTAAAACTATCTCTCGAGCCTCTGCAAGATGGTAAAAATAGGGGTGAACGATCACGAATCAATCAACAAGTATCTCCGTCTGAGTTCGTCATGTGAATCATGCCTAGGAGACGGGATAATAAGGTAATACAGTAAAGTAATGAACATAACACGTCTCCGTTTATGAATAAAGTGACAAGTAAAGCAATTAACTTAAACAACATATAATCATATAAAGTACAGAAAATAAAGTCATATAAGAGTTTATATCGTTCTACATATCCCCATATTCATTAATTATTTCATATGTTTTAATCCATGTCTTATGTTAAAACCCACTGAATATGTTCATGTCAAGAATCATTTTCTATAAGTTCATCTTAAGTCTACCCAGAGTCTAAGTAGGTATCCAATAGGGTGGCACGGAGCATATGCATATGCTCAATCAAATTGTAACATAACTATTTTCATAAGCATTTCAAAACGTAACATATTCATAGCTTTCTTTTCAAGATTGTATGCAACAATGGCTAAACACTTTTCATGTACGAATGATACGCACGACAGACGATTGATTACCCATATAATAATATATCCAAATAGATAGGGAATTGTATGCCTATGAGACCAGCATGTCCTAGGTTCCAATGTTATGACGGCCTCCGTTATCTGTAACATACTGTATGCCACTGACATCCTCTCTCCTTTATCTGATGTCAGTCCGGCCTCAATTCATATAACATATAAGTTGTGAGATCGGCGAATCGTATCATCGTATAACTGTATGCTGCGAACAGCAAAACATATCATCATGTCATAAATCATATCATCGGAATCAATCATCTCGTGACATGGTTTGTTAAAAATCTTTTTTAAACATATCATGTAATCAAATATCTATGTAAAAATATATCAAGGGGTATGACTTTTTCGAAATATATCCCGTGGTGAAAATTTTGTAAATATGTATCGTATGATAAAACGATTCGTTTTAAAATTTTGTTTCGCATATGTATTCATGTATGCTCGGTTGCAGGGCTGGTTTAGGCTTCTAACAATTTCAGCATCTAAGTCAAATTTTTGGCTCGTGTTTCATGTCATAAATTGGGTGAAAAACCAATTTTGCCCCTTTTATGAGGCTCTCGGTTTTGGCCTTCAAATCAGCCCACTTTTGGGCCTTAGTCACTAAATATCTTTATCATAACTTGTCCAATTCTTAATTTATTTATTGTCTCTCTTTCAGCCCACTTTTCCACATGCTTTGTAATTTTAAAAGTTACCATTTTGCCCTCTTAAGGATCTCGGCCCACTATTCCAAAACAGCCTTGTCTTTGTGTTTATTAAATATTGTCACTTCTTGAATTTACTTATTAGCACATCCTTTAGTTAGCCATACGTATAATATACAATATACATGTTTTTACATATATGTACTAAAATAGGTATTCAAACATCACCATGGCACCCAAGTTGGCCATTTGGCTGAATACATCCATGTACACACACACATAATTTGCCAACTTGTGATTACATGCAATGTGATCATGTCATCTACTTATCAACCTACATATTATGTCGTACACAATTTTATATACATGTATCCAAATAGCCATGTTGACAAATTCATTGACACATAATTTTTTGCCCATGAGCTGAGGGGTACATAAATGCGCACACAACACTAAATACACCATCTAAAACATATTTCATATACATATATTTATGTAGATAAATAAACACTATGTTGGCACACACATCCACTCCCTTAGCTGAATGGCCTATGAAGGTGCATCACATGATTTCTTAATTTTTATATCCCTTCTACATGCAACCTAGGGTGGTGTTAAATGGCATGTAACATGTATGATTTAGACACTTTGATTCATGATCATTCCCTACACTTTTCACTCCAACACGTTCAAGCTCATGCATGATAATGTCTATCACAAATATGGAGATGGAAACCATGATCATGATGATGATCATGATGATTGTACATGCAAATCATATGAGACATATATCTTTCTTAAATTTGACATGCAATACACTTTTTCCCATCATCATAATCATAATTGTAAACATAATCAAGAATCACCTAAAGGGCATCACATAAAAGACATGCAAGAAAACTTTCATGTTTATAGTGAAAACATCCTTTGAACGTATGCACGTATGATCCAAGTGTGTATATGAACATAGATGATATATTTTGTAACATGCATGAAGAAACCAAGAAGAATACTTATCTTTTCCTTTGAGTCTTAGACTTAAAATTGAAAATTCCTTCCTTCTTCCCCCCTTGGTACCTTACGGCCTAAATGCCAATATGAAAGAAAATTGGTCATTTTTTTGAAGTATAGGATACTTAAGAAAGTTCCAAGATTAACTTACTACAATCTCACTTTTGGAACTCTTGAAGATTCTCACTTTTCTAGGTTAGAAAATTCTTCCTTCTCCTTCCTTGCACACACGGCCTAGATGGAGGAAATAAGAGGAAGATGAAGCCATTTAGGAGATGATTGGAGAAGAAGATGGCTAGGATAGATGGTGTAGATGATTACTTTAGAAATTTATTTCTTCTTTGCTAGTAAGGCTCACGGTTTTGGAAGAGCAGGAGAAAGAGAAGAACTTTGTCTTGAGTGAGAGGGAGAAAGAAGAGACAGGGAGTTTTTCTTGGAGAGAATTTGGTGAAGTGGGGAAATAAAGTGGAATGAGGTTGTCTTGCCTCCCTTATAGAATTATGACTGAGATTCTTAAGGGTAAGTGGAGAATAATAATCATCATGCCTTATGGGAGACAGGAGTGAAATGATATGAGGAAAGGCTTGCATGAAACTGTAGAAGGAAAGGAAGGAAAGAGGATAAAATCTAAGACAAAATGTCTTACATGAATGTGGAACTGTTCAAGTGGGGTGAATGGGGGTAAGTGGGATATTTTGAAAGAAATTTGGGAATTAGTAGGGAGAAAGCGGGTATACTTTGTCCACTTGTAATTTTTCCAACTTGCATAAGAATATAAAGGGAAGAATAACAAAAAAATACTTTCCCACTTATACATGTTAGGGCACGGCCTAGGGTATTCCCTGAGGGTAAAATAGGACAAAATTTTGTACATTTCATTTCCCATGTCCAACTTACCATTTTAATTTATTTGAGTGTGAAAGAAAATTTATGACTTACTTGTATTGCCATTTAATTAATTCACCAATATTATTTGTAACATAGGATTTCTTTACTTATTTAAGTGCGTACTCAACAATTTTACCGATACTACTTAATGCGGCGCAGCCAATCATACCCTAATGCATTATAATTTCCTTTGTTCTCCTTTACTAACGGTGCAGGGCTGCGGGTTGTAATATTCCTCCCGCCTTACAAAAATTTTCATACTCGAAACTTGTAAGTTATAATCATCTCCTTAGCATCATTCTACTGAATTTACCCTTATCGCATGTCTCAAATTTCTCCTGTGACCTAATGCACTGAATTGGCGTTCGGACACGCTTTTCTAAGATCATACCCTACGTGACTCTATTTGTAAATTTAATTATTCGGTTACCAAGGTATCCATTCTATTTTTGAGAACCTATAAAATTAATTATTTAGAGCACTCTAGCTTCCGCGCTTCCGTGCTTCCGCTGCGCTACTCTGATCGATTATCTTTCCTCACTTGATTATTTCAATGCTAATTCGAACTTAGTCAAACCGCTATTCACATGTCAACTATTTTCTTATTCAGGTTTATTTTGTTTCGATTCAAACCTATTCAGTTCAAGTTAACCATTTCCGACGTCTGCACTATTGTATTACATTTACTTACTTGTAATGTACTAATTTCCTATGCCACATTCTCACCGAGTTAGGGTGCGTTCACCACTACTGATTCATTCCACTAATGGAACTAATATCTCTGACCTATTTTAAACATCTTTTTTAAACATGTCATGTAATCAAACATCTGTAAAAATATATTACATGGTATAATCTTTTCGAAATATATCTCCTGGTGAAAACATTTTGTAAACATGTATTGTATGATAAAACATACCGTTTTAAAATTTTGTTTTGCGTATGTATGCATGTATGCTCGGTGGCGGGGCTGGTTTAAGCATTTCAGCATCTAAGTCCAATATTTGGCTCGTGTTTCATGTCAGCGGCTCTTGGTTTCGGCCTTCAAATCAGCCCATTTTTGAGCTTTAGTCACTAAATATCTTTATCATAACGTTTCCAACTCTTATTTTATTTATTGTTTCTCATTTAGTCAATTTTTCCACATGCTTTGTAATTTTAAAAAATTACCATTTTACCCTCTTAAGGATCTCGGCCCACTATTCCAAAACAGCATTGTCATTGTGTTTATTAAATATTGTCACTTCTTTAATTTACTTATTAGCACATCCTTAGTTATCCATACGTATAATATACAATATACATGTCTTTACATATATGTACTAAAATAGGTATTCAAACATCACCATGGCAACCAAGGTGGCCAATTGGCCGAATACATCCATTTACACACACATGATTTGGCAACTTATTCATCACATCTTACATGCAATATGATCATGCCATCTACTTATCAACCTACATATTATGTCGTACACATAATTTTATACACATGTGTCCAAATAGCCATGTTAACAAATTCATTGATACATAATTTTTGTCCATGAGCATAGATGCCCACACAACACTTAATACACCCCTAAAACATATTTCATATACATATATCTATGTAGATAAATAAACACTATGTTGGCACACACATTCACTCCCTTGGCCGAGTGGCCTATGAAGGTGCCTCACATGATTTCTTAATTTTTATACCCCTTCTCACATGCAACCTAGGGTGGTCTTAAATGGCACGTAACATCTATGATTTAGACACTTTGTTTCATGAATATTCACTACACTTTTCACTCCAACACATTCAAGCTCATGCATGATAATGTCTATCACAAATATGAAGCTGAAAACCATGATCATGATAATGATCATGATGAATGTACGTGCAAATGCATATGAGACTTACATCTTTCTTAAATTTGACATGCAAGACACTTTTTTCCATCATCATAATCATAATTGGACACATAATCAAGAATCACCTAAAGGTCATCACATAAAAGACATGCAAGCAAACTTTCTTCATGTTTATAGTGAAAACATCCTTTAAACATATGCATGCATGATCCAAGTGTGTATATGAACATAGATGATATGTTTTGTAGCATGCGTGAAGAAACCAAGAAGAATACTTGCCCTTTTTTTAATCTTAGACTTAAAATAGAAAATTCCTTCCTTCTTCCCCCCTTGGTACATTACGGCCTAAAGGCCAATATAAAAGAAAATTGGTCATTTTTTTCAAGTATAGGATACTTAAGAAAGTTCTAAGATTAACTTACTACAATCTCACTTTTGGTAACTCTTGAAGGTTCCCACTTTTTAGGTTAGAAACTTCTTCCTTCTCCTTGCTTGCACACACAGCCTAGATTGAGGAAATAAGAGGAAGATGAAGCCATTTAGGAGATGATTGGAGAAGAAGATAGCTAGGATAGATGGCGTAAATGCTTACTTTAGAAATTCCTACACTTGGAGATTGATTCCTCACTTGAAAGTCGAAGAAATTTATTTCTTCTTTGCTAGTGAGAGTCACGGTTTTGGAAAGGTAGGAGAAACAGAAAAACTTTGTCTTGAGTGAAAGGGAGAAAGAAGAGAAAGGGAGTTTTTCTTAGAGAGAATTTGGTGAAGTGGGGAAATAAAGTGGAATGAGGTTTTCTTGCCTACCTTCTTGAATTATGATCGAGATTCTTAAGGGTAACTGGAGAATAATAATCATCATGCCTTATGTGAGAAATGAGTGAAATGATGAGAGGAAAGGCTTGCATGAAATGGGATTGGAGGGAAGGCGGTGTGTAAGTGTATAAAGAAGGGAAGGAAAGAGGATAAAATGTAAGACAAGTTGTCTTACATGCATGGGGAACCGGTCAAGTGGGGTGAAGGGGGGTAAGTGGAGTATTTTGAAAGAAATTTGGGAATTAGTGAGAAGAAAGTGGGTATACTTTGTCCACTTGTAATTTTCCCAACTTGTATTAGAATATAAAGGGAAGAATAACAAAAAAATACTTTCCCACTTATACATGTTAGGGCACCGCCTAAGGTATTCCCTGGGGTAAAATAGGACAAAATTTTGTACATTTCATTTCCTATGTCCAACTTACCATTTTCATTTATCAGACTGTGAAAGAAAATTTATGACTTACTTGTATTCCCATTTAATTAATTCACCAATATTATTTGTAACCTAGGATTTCTTTACTTATTTTAGTGCGTAGTCAACAATTTTACCTATACTGCTTAATGCGGCGCAACAAATCATACCCTAATTCCATTATAATTTCCTTCGTTCTCCTTTACTAACGGTGCGGGGCTGTGGGTCGTAACATTCCTCTCTCCTTACAAAAAGTTTCGTCCTCGAAACTTGTAAGTTATAATCATCTCCTTAGCATCATTCTACTGAATTCACCCTTATCACATGTCTCAAATTTCTACCATGACCTAATGTAATGATTTGGCATTTGGACACGCTTTTCTAAGATCATACCCTACGTGACTCAATTTGTAAATTTAATTATTCGATTACCAGGGAATCCATTCTATTTTTGAGAACCTATAAAATTAATTATTTAGAGCACTCTATCTTCCGCGCTTCCGCTGTGCTACTCTGATCAATTAGCTTTTCTTACTTAATTATTTCAATGCTAATTCTAACTTAGTCAAACCTCTATTCACATGTCAACTATTTTTTTGTTCAGGTTTATTTTGTTTCGATTCAAACCTATTCAGTTCAAGTTAACCATTTCCGACTTCTGCGCTACTGTATTACATTTACTTACTTGTAATGTACTAATTTCCTATGCCACATTCTCAGCGAGTTAGGGTGCGTTCACCACTACGATCCATTCCACTAATGAAACTAATATCTCTGACCTATTTTAAATAATGATATCATCAATATCTTATTTGGGTTATCACTCCTAACCCACTATATTACCGACTCCGTTATTCCCTGTCGTTGGTGGATCATCCCTTAAGAATTCTTCTCCTACTACAATATTGTATTTTAGCTGTCACGGTGTGCACTTAGTCAATATATAAGATCCTGCTGTGGATAACACTAGACATGATTAAATTCTATAACTAGACGTACATGTCATGATATCTGGTGCATCCTCAACCTCAGCGCCTGTCATACCATGGACTCAGGCGTTAGCTCGTGGACATCCTCCCTGCTGCTACGCACCTCCCTGGGGTCCAACTCTCCACTTTGGACAATCTTTCATCATGTGTCCCATCTTACTACAGCTGAAACATACGCCGAGCCTCATCCAGCACTCCCCAGTGTGCTGTCATTAGCAAGTCTAACATATCAGAATAGCAGGCTGCAGTAGGAGTGGCTGCTGAAATTGGCGCTGGGGGACTGGTTGATGCTGGCCCTGTTGTCGGCGCGGTGGCTGTGATTGACGCTAAAACTAAGGCCGTCCACCTGGCCTCCTCTGAAATTTGGTTCGCACGATCATCAACAATATCACGAGGCCTTTTGTCTCTGGCCTCTTCGTCTCTCCAGGAAATGTCCTGCTCTACTCTATATCAGGTGTCCAATAGCTCACCGAAATGTCTTGGATTCGCATTGACGATCCATGTCTTGATCCACGAATTGAGGCCGCGTTTGAACATGATCATCTTGAACCTCTCATCTGCCATCACTGAAGGAACATAGCAGCCCAAAGCGGTGAATCTATTGGCATACTCTGAAACTGTCATACCGACCTCCTGTCTTAGAGACTCAAACTCCCCGATCTTCCGAAGTATCACGGACATAGGAATATAAAACTTCCAAAACTCCTAAACAAATCTGACCTACGGGACTGGCCTAGTCAGTGGCTGGATATTAGTCTTCCACCATTGACTGGCCTCGCAATCAGAAACGGCCGGATAATCTATGCCTTAATCTCATCTGGCACCTGTATCAGATCAAAGTAATTCTCCACCTGGTCAAGCTATTTCTCGGCTTCGTCTAGATCGGGTCCTCCCTTGAAATTAGGTATGCAGGGCCTCTTGAGTTGCCCCAAAAAGAATGGGGCGCCCCTCTGCTGCTGCAGCTGTGAGGGTGGTGTTGCAGGTGCGGCCTAAGCATTCTCAACTGCCTGACCGAGCGTCAAGAACTGCATGTGATACACCTCTTGGGGCATGTGCCTACGGAGGTGGAACATGCTCCGGTGGTGGCAGTACCGGCTCTACAGCTGGTGGTGTTTGAGGCAGGGGAGGCAACTGTGCCAGTCTATCAGATCACGGTCTACCTCGTGACCATGATGCCATCCTATCGCATAGTTATTTCACACAATTAGTCCCCATATAATTATAATAAAATGTTGAATAAATGATTTATTCCCAATTATGATAGAAACAGTCTAAGTAGTTCATTTAATGCTAAGTAAGGCAAGATCATTCTATTCATTCTTACCGAACCATTCTAATGGGTCTACTTTAAGCCTGGTACACTCAGTCTGAAATCACAACTTACACTCTAAGATCATATCCTAATTACATGTTGTTGTTTATCTTATTTTGCCCGCTTTGGACCTAGAGCCCAGACTCTGATACTGTCAAAATTTGGATAGAAATCAAAACAAATGATCAAGTTGATCAAAACGAAACAAGCAAGAAACAATTTTCTGCGAAGAAGCTCGGAGCAAACGAAAAATGCACTATGGCGCCAGAAGAGAATTTCGACTTGAGGAAGAAGGAAATTCTAAAAATTCTATTCACCTCTCAAATGTACAGCTAATACAAGTATTTATACTAATCTAAAGAAGCATCTAGAAACATAAAAACACACGTGAGAAACAAGCTAGTTTACTACTGCACCAGCAAACTCTGTTACACCGGGCTAGAACCAGCTCCCGCATGTCACCCGTGCCAGCCTTATGAAGTCTTGCGGTCCCAGCGTGCCTAACGTGCCAACCGTGCCATACGTGCCAAGACTTAGTTCCGTTCCGGTGTGCCAATCATGCCAACCGTGCCGCACGTGCCAAAGTCTAAATCTTGTACTGCCAACCGTGCCAAGACTCAAGCACCTTGCCAACCAGCCATGCCAAGCACATGCCATGGCTAACCACCAACCATGACCTTCTTGTCACTTCCTATTTCTTGCTCCACAGCATCCATATCTTTAACACCCCCCCTCAATTCTGACTTCTTGTAAATGTTACAGACTCCTAATGCAGAAGTCAGAAATTGCAACCTTTGAGAACTCAATGCCTTAGTGAACAAATCAGCCATCTGCAACTCAGTCTTGACTGGCATTGGCTTAATCACCCCCTCTTGAAACTTATCTCTGACAACATGACAATCCACCTCTATATGCTTTGTCCTCTCATGAAAAACTGGATTTTCAACAATATATATGGCACTCTTATTATCACAAAACAATTCTACAGGCTCTTTCTGTTCTATACCCAGGTCTTTCAACAAATACAACAACCACTGCACTTCACAAGTGGCTGCAGCAAGTGACCTGTATTCAGCCTCTGAGGAAGACCTTGAGACTGTAGTTTGTTTCTTTGCTTTCCAGGATACTAAAGCATTACCAAAGAACATACAATATCCTGTAATAGACCTTCTGGTTTCAGTACACCCAGCCCAGTTTGAATCTGAATAAGCCTTTAGCAACTTTGAACCTGTGCTGGGAAACAATAAACCCTGACCAGGATTACTCTTCAAATACCTAAGCAACCTGTGAACAGCCTTCATGTGCATCTCTGTGGGACAATCTAAGAACTGACTCAATTGTTGCACAGCATATGAAATGTCAGGTCTTGTAATAGTGAGATACAATAACTTTCCAATAATTCTCCTGTAACAAGAAACATCTGAGAATAAAGGTGAATCATTATGTTCCAGTTTTAAATTTTGTTCCATGGGTGTCAAGGCAGGCTTAGCAGCCAAGAAACCTGTCTCTTCTAATAGTTCCAGTGCATACTTTCTTTGACAAATCATAATCCCCCCCTTAGACCTTGCCACCTCAAGTCCCAGAAAGTACCTCAGAACACCTAAGTCTTTTATTTGAAATGTGGAATGTAAATGAGCTTTCAGAGCCTGAATATGAGACAATGAATCACTAGCTACAATAATGTCATCAACGTAAATGAGCAAAGCAATAAAAGATTCTGAGGTTCGTTTAGTAAACAAGGTATAATCATTTTTGGACTGTTTGTAACCCTGAGACAGTAAATACACAGTAAGCTTTTCATTCCACTGTCTACTGGCTTGTTTAAGCCCATAAAGAGATTTCTGAAGCTTGCAAACTGCATTAGGGATGGAAGACTGAACTCCTTGAGGCAACTCCATATAAATCTCCTGATATAAATCACCATGAAGAAAGGCATTATTTATATCTAACTGATGCACATGCCAATGATTCACAGATGCCAAAGCTAAAAGAAGACGCACAGAGGTCATTTTTGCCACAGGTGAGAAGGTGTCAACATAATCTATACCTGGTTGCTGAGTGTACCCCTTTGCCACTAGCCTTGCTTTATATCGTTCAATTGACCCATCAGCCTTGCGCTTAACCTTATACACCCACTTACAGCCAATGGGTTGTTTACCAGGTGGCAAGGGAACAATGTCCCAGGTACGTGTAGCCTCCAAAGCTGCCAACTCAACCTGCATAGCTTGCTGCCAGGCTGCTGATGTAGCAGCCTGCTGATAAGTCACAGGTTCCTGATCAGTACTGATGCTAAGGATATAGGACTTGTATTCAGGAGCCAAAGTTTCAAGAGAATGAAATGACTGTATAGGATATGGCACAGACTCAGATGGTTCCAAAGCAATAGAGGAATGACTGAGATTGCAATAATAATCCTGCAAATAAGATGGAGCATGTCTCTGCCTAACACATCTATGATCAGAATCAGAGGCAGGAGGCAAATGGACCTCCAGGTGAGTTATTGGTATCTGATCATTTGGAGGGGATACTGACTCTTTTGAGGATGAAGAAGGAGATGAACACATTGAAGGCACTGATGACACTGAGGACGACTCAATTTCATCTGACTGAAGAGCATCAGGAGAAGGTGGCAACTGATGCAAGGGATGTCCTTGAGGAGGTGATGGGCACGGAGGCAGAGATGCATCAGTCACAGCATGAGGAACTGAGACTGATGCTGATGGCAAGGAAGATTCATTAGAAAATGGGAAAGAATTCTCATGAAACAAGACATCTCTAGACACAATAACAGACTTGTCTTCAAGTTTTTGAACAATGTACCCCTTTGTATTCATGGGAAATCCAAGAAAGACACAAGGAAAAGCTCTGGGTGCAAACTTGGCTTTATGAGGAGTGTTGTCACATGCAAAGGCTAAACACCCAAATACTCTGAGATGAGAATATATAGGCTGATTTTTATGCAAAATCTCATAAGGAGTTTTACACTGAAGTACAGGAGATGGCATCAAATTTATCAGATATGTAGCATGCTGAAGACAGAATCCCCAATAATCAATGGGCAATGAAGCATGAAATCTAAGTGCTCTAGCTACAACCAAAAGATG
This sequence comes from Eustoma russellianum, assembly GCA_036186865.1. Lineage (NCBI taxonomy): Eukaryota > Viridiplantae > Streptophyta > Magnoliopsida > Gentianales > Gentianaceae > Eustoma > Eustoma russellianum. Next base: position 3,167,875 of record AP025074.1, on the reverse strand, counting down.
TTGGTGCTTCCTTTCAACCACTCCATTCTGTTGAGGAGTATGACTACAGGTTGTTTGATGGACTACCCCATGTTGCATATAAAATTCAGTCATTTTAAATTCAAGTCCATTATCACTTCTGATGACCTTGATATGAATATTGAATTGAGTAAACACATAATGAAAGAAACTTTGCAAAATCTGTCTAACTTCAGATTTTGCCTTAAGCAAATATATCCAGGTATACCTTGAACAGTCATCAACTACAGTCAAAAAATATCTCTGATTGTACATTGTAGGGTGCCTATAAGGGCCCCATATATCAACATGAATAACATCAAAAGGACGCTTAGAAGCTGTAGCAGATATAGGAAACGGTGATCTTTTCAACTTTGCCAAAGGACAGACTGTACAGACATTATTCTGATCAAAAGAAGGTATTTCTGGATGTAACCTATGCAATTCTTGTATTCTAGTTGATGAGGCATGCCCAAGTCTGGCATGCCACATATATGAATCAGAGTTAAGACTAGAGGAAGACAAAGCAGAAGGCAAAAGACATGTACTGGATTCTCCATACTGCAGAGGTAAACTGGAATCATGTATATAGTAAAGCCCATGATGCTTCTTAGCTGAACCAATCATCCTCCTGGACAACTGATCCTGAATCAAACAACCAGAATCATGAAATGAAACAAGCAGATGAGGGGAGTCAGTAAGCTTGCTGAGAGAGACAAGGTTAAAAGAGAATGAAGGAACATATAAGACATCCTTTAAGACCAGACCACTGTGCAATATAACCACTCCTCTATGAGTTGATTCAACTGTGACATTGTTAGGAAGCTTAATAGAAACATGATCAATGGGATTATAAGACTGAAACAAAGCCAAAGAGCATGAGATATGGTCAGTGGCTCCTGAATCCAAGATCCAAACGCAATCAGTACTTACAGAACGCTTACCTGTGGACATACCTGTCTGTGCTGTCATGACAGCTCCCTGCACCTCCTTATTTCCACTGCTTCCTGAAACAGCATCATCAATATCCAACAATTTTAAAAGCTTAGTAAACTGTTTTTGAGTAAGAGACTGCGTAGCCTGTGGAAATAGACCAGACAAAGGCATCTCAGCATCACAATTCTGAACCTTCTCTTCAACCACCTCAGCTGCATTCACTTGATTCTTAAACTTAAATCCAGGAGGAAATCCATGCTTTCTGTAGCATCTATCACTTGTATGCCCTATCATACCACAGTGATTACATTTCAAACGTTTATTTCCTTCCTGATAAAATCTTCCATTTCCTCTCCTGTATGTCTGTCCTTGCTTCTTATTAACATACGTGTTCGCTACAAAGCTCTCTTGATCATCACAATTTGAAATCAATGCTGTAGGTGCATTATTAAAACTAGTTGACACAGAATTATTAGTAATCTTCCTCTCAAACTTCAGCGCCATCGCAAAAACAGTTTTAATATCCGGTAGAGGAGTCATTACGAAGACCTGTGATCTTACTGGATCGAATTCCTCATTCAAGCCTTTGACAAACTTTATAACATAATCACTCTCAATGAACTGATTCACCTTTTTAGTTATATCACACACACAACGAAGACAATCACATTTTGGTATAGATCTTAATGAAGCTAACTCTTCCCATAGTACCTTTAGCTTCGTAAAGTAATCATTTACGCTAAGATTTTCTTGCTTCACAGCATAAAATTCACATAACAAATCAGATAACCTGAAAGGATCACCACTTTCATACCTCATAGCTAAATCATTCCACACATCTAGAGCACTATCGTACCACATCACACTTTGTGCAATTGAAGGAGAAACGCAGTTCATGATCCAGGATTGGATCATTGTGTTTACCTGCCTCCATGCCTGAAACTGAGGATCATTTTGTGCAGGTTTAGGCATAGATCCGTCTATGAAGCAGGTTTTGTTCTTCACCAACAACGCCATTTGAAATGTCCTGCTCCAAGAGTGGTAATTATGCGGATTGAGTGGAGGTTGAACCAAGACAATTGCTGGACTATCATTTGGATGCAAGTAGTACGGGCTACTTACTGGATTTTCATTGTTTACGTGATTGCTTCGCGAGCTAGATGAAGCAGCACTCGTATTAGCCATGCTTATATCTCAATTTAAGTGATTCGTAAGATAAATGTTGCGATGCAGTGTTTGATCATGAGCATACGATGAATCAATATCGAATTGTCATGGCTCTGATACCATGTCAAAATTTGGATAGAAATCAAAACAAATGATCAAGTTGATCAAAACGTAACAAGCAAGAAACAATTTTCTGCGAAGAAGCTCGGAGCAAATGAAAAATGCACTATGGCGCCAGAAGAGAATTTCGACTTGAGGAAGAAGGAAATTCTAAAAATTCTATTCACCTCTCAAATGTACAGCTAATACAAGTATTTATACTAATCTAAAGAAGCATCTAGAAACATAAAAACACACGTGAGAAACAAGCTAGTTTACTACTGCACCAGCAAACTCTGTTACACCGGGCTAGAACCAGCTCCCGCATGTCACCCGTGCCAGCCTTATGAAGTCTTGTGGTCCCAGCGTGCCTAACGTGCCAACCGTGCCATACGTGCCAAGACTTAGTTCCGTTCCGGTGTGCCAATCATGCCAACCGTGCCGCACGTGCCAAAGTCTAAATCTTGTACTGCCAACCGTGCCAAGACTCAAGCACCTTGCCAACCAGCCATGCCAAGCACATGCCATGGCTAACCACCAACCATGACCTTCTTGTCACTTCCTATTTCTTGCTCCACAGTATCCATATCTTTAACAGATACCACCTATAACGTCCCACCCGGGACTAGGGTCTCGGCACGGTGCACCAGATGTAGTCTGCTACGAGAAGTACAACGCGTCGATAATATTTGTGTGCATGTCGACATAAACATGTATCAAAATAGTGTGAGCATCATAAAATATGGCTTATCTGGAGATTTATAGTCAATTTGGGGTTCATTCATTTGGAATTGGTGTTGTATGAATTTAGTGTTGAAGTTTGGAGATTTATAGTCAATTTGGGGTTTATTCATCTGGAATTAAAGGATATATGATGGTTTATGGTGAATTTATTCTAGGTGATTGATTTAGGAAGAGAATAGAACCGAATAGTAGGTCCAATTTGATTCAGGTAAGGAGATTTCTCTAGTCGATTATGGATGACATAATTATGTGTTTTAATTCATGAACAGTTAGTTACACTTTATGTATTATGAATCGTATGTGCATAAATTATGTGTTTAACCTGTCGGGATTAGTCAAAAAAAGGGTTACATAAGCCTCTGTTGGACGGTGACCAAACCAAGACCACCGACATGTCGATGTATTTTGTCGACTAGTCGGCAGCCCCAGTTCGTCGGCCATCCAATTTGAGGACTTTTGCATTCAGGGTTATAAGTTCTATGATCAGAGGAGCTTTTCGTGTCGTTTATGGATTGTTCAATGCGAGGGCATCATAACAGAGATTAGTTTGATTGAAATGCTTTTGTATGGTTTAAAAGTGTAAACATGAAGCTGTCCAAGGTCTTGATAGGATAAATGGTTATTGACATGTTTGAAAAACAACAAACCTCAAACTATACGCAAGGTATACTAGATGTACATGTCGAAAAAATTAAAGGTATGCGTTCATTTGAATGGTGCAAGTGTGTGCATGTTTCTAAAGGTGAATTGTCATAGCTGTATGATTTATTATTATGAGTCTGGTTTGGGAAAGTGATTATTTCTTTGAATTGCTAGTTTTAACGTGTATGGTCGCATGAACTTTGTGAATGGGACAGTGGTCACGTTCTTCTGTAAAACGCTGTACTGGCTTTCCCAGTACTTCTATGGGCTTATAAACATGATATTGATGTGTTTACGTAATTAACATTTTTACTGAGCTTCATGTTTGTTTATTCTACTTTATGTTATTTTTTACATATGAGAATGTAATCGAGAAAGACTATTAGAAGATTCCTCTTGTCTTTCCTAATGCATGGACAGTGATCAGATTATTTGAGATGCTTTAATAATAGTTTTGAGACTCGCTTTTTATCAATGGTTGTATTAACCAATGACTTCATGTCTTATGGTTGGTTTGATCTTTTGATGGTTTACATTGGATTTTTCAAGTTGCGCTGGTATGGGGTATACATGTAGACGTTTTGTAAGAAAATGGATACAAAATAGAAGTAGGAGTGATTTGTTGATGACTTGAGGCGTGTATAAGCATTATTCTTAAGGAATATTTGCCCCCACTAGTTGTTGCAGGGTTATAGATAAATTTCCTCTTAGGATACAACAGTCAACAAGTTTATAACCTCATCAATAAGCAAAAGAAATCAAAAGAACTTTCAAACTTGAAAATATTTAGTGTGGGAAGAAGAATTTCAAATTCTAGTGTGAACTTGTGCTAAAGATATCTTAAAATGTGTTGCAATAGCCTTTTTATAGGCTCGTGAACATCATATTAGACGTTTCTAGCTGTTGCATGGCGATTGGGTATGTCCCTTGGTGCATAAGTTGCAACTTTAAATGAAAAGTCACTTCTGTTGAGCACATCGATCGATCGATGTAACGATTGATGTCACAGCAATCGATTGATGTCTCACAGTAAGCTTTAACTTTTCATCCAAGCCACATTGATTGATCGAAGTATTGATCGATGTCTCACAGTGTGCTCCAGTTTTTCAACCAAGCTACTTTAATCGATCTATGTATCGATTGAAGTCACATTGATCAATTCATGTGATCTGTCTATGTTGGACAGTGTACTCTAACTTTGTACCCAGGTCACACCGCTCAATCGATTGAAGTGATCGATTGATGTCCAACAGAATACTCAGTTTTATTTTTCCAGCCATTTAGATCGATCCATGTCACTTCGATTGATATATTGATCGATCGAAGTCATTCGCTAAACTATTCTTGCTTCACTTAAACTCCAATTCACTTTCATTATTCTTTCCATTGCCTTTACAAATTATTATAACAATCCCCCACTTAGTTTGTAAAGCCATTTATGACATTTCATGCATCTAAGAAGTATCTTTCGATTTGAACCTCTTATTAGTATGATACTTCAAAGTTCTAACGAAATCTTGATAGCTTAAAAGCTTTGAATCAGGTTCCTATACGCTAGTACTAGAGATATTATACACATGAAACCACATTCTTCCTAAAAGTTCATCTAAAACTGCACTTTATGGCCTTGTGCTTCCTCTAGTATTCATGAATATTTCAAGATCATTTCTTGTCAAAGCAGCACCACTTCCCATGTTTATATAGGTGAAGATTAAGGTAGTTCCTCTTAATCCTTCATTAATAGTGCTTTAACACTCACCCTCCTTTAACAATAATACTCCAATTCTCTAAAGACCAATACAGCGCGGGTCGATTCTTTAAAGATCAATCTTAGTGCTTTAATCCCTCACTTTGTGACTTGTTGTTACCCATTGAACCTTTGACTAGTGGTGTGATAGGAAAGGTTGGGTTTCTATCACAAAGAAACTTATACCATACGTCTCAATCCATCCCTAAAGATGTACTTTTTGTCGGACCTGTATAGCACCACTTGAAGGGAGGTGAATAGTGAGTGCGGAAAATTTGGTTTTTAAAAATGTTTAGTGACCAATACTCACTTCTGAAAATAGATTCTGTTTTCAGACCACGTTTTTGATTAACTGGATGACTAGGTTCTAGACTTCTAAAATTCATGAAATTTTGTGACAGTGTACTTTAAGATGTAATCCATATGTCATAAAAATGATCAAAATTCAAAGTCTAAAGCTCTGAAAAACATTTTTGATTGAACGCGGTCAATATCTTAAAAACATTCCCTTATAATGAAAAATTAATTCCTAATTAACGACAATTCCAAATGATCAGAAATTTTGATGAGGTGTCCTTTAGGATGCCTAGTTTAATAGGTTTAAACCGTTGTTCGAAATACCTTTGGAAAGTATATCAACCACGTTGATGTTCTCAACCTTTGCTAATTGAAAATCAAATTGCACTAGTCTCAGAACTTTGAACGTTTGGATGACTTATACTTATCCAAATTCAATAAAACTTGTCTTAAATTAAGCCTAAGAACTGCATATGTTTCTCTGCAAATTTTGATGATTTTTAAAAATTGTTTGCTATTTTTTCAATTGTGTTGAAAACGTTCTAAAAACAAAAACTGAAAGCAAAAGTGCAGAAAGTAAGAACACCAAGATTTTTATACTGGTTCGGTCAATGTGACCTACTCCAGTCTCCGAGGACACCTTTCTCGGTATTCACTAAACACCAAAGTCACCTTAGAGCAAGGTCAGCTGGAGTTATACACCAACTCCTTTAATGTCCAACCTTTTTCAATGAATCACAACAACAATCAACAAAATCACCACCACCTCACTAATGAAGGTTTGATCACACCTTGATCAATCTTTTAGAAATATGAGACGTGTATGGGTGGTATATATGAAGTTTATAGAGATTCTAGAATGTATATTTGATAGGCTTAAGGCTTTGTGCAAGAGAAAAAGATAAGAGATGAAGAGAATTCTTTCTTTGTACTTGATAGAATGTAGAATATGAGTCTTGACTTATGTTTGATCATCTCCCTCTCTTTTCTAGCATGGTACACGCCCATAGGGCTGAGAAGAGTCTTGAATAATTATCTTGAATGTCCTTGGAAGATGTCTTGCAAAGCCTTGTGACATACCTTTGCTTATTTGGCGAGATATGATTGGACAAGTGATGTGTCTTCGCCTTGTTGTCACTCTATGATTAGGTCTTCATTAAGACATCTTGGCACATAATATATGACATGAAAATTATCCAAAAAATCTGAAAACAATTTAAATTTCAAACATCTTGAATGACAATCAATCATAAATGTGATAGCTTCTCATTTTTGGAATGATTTGAACCCTGAAGTTGCCTCTATAAGCTCGGCCAACATGCTCAAAACTTCAGTATTTCTTTTGAATTTTGAAACAATACCTTGTGTGTCTTGATCTCCATCATTACTTGCATTCTTTTGTGGATCATTCTCCACCAATCATAGTATAAGATGAGCTCCACCTAGGCTCCAAATCAGCTCAATTAAGACCAAACTCAGCATGTATTTGCTGAAAACAATTTTTGAATTTTGAATTATAATAATGTAGTGTCTTCATAACCATGGTAAATTCCAATCACCATTTAACTTTGTCTTTTAGAATACTCCAAGATATGTCTTAGATGTATAAGACATGTCTAGATACATGTCAAAACATGTAAGAAATGTCCCCTTATAGATGATGTAGAAAAATGAATTTTCTGACTTCCGTCGTTTGCGCGATTTTTCTCCAAATGATCACGAACCCTTTAGACATGTAAAATGTGATATACACCATATAATATACATAATAGAATGTATAATCTCATCTCCAAAAGGTGTGGAAAATTCAGCCATGTGGTGTAACATTTTTGAATTTGAATTTTCAAGAAATCAAGGAAAACGATGGATAATTGATATATGTAATTATGGCATGACTTTGGTATTGTATTTTCCATATGGTGCACGAAATTGTGATATGTTTGGAGTGTATATTGGCTGGCCATCTTTGTATGTTATGTATATGACGTGTTGGTGACGGTTCGGCAGTCATTTGATATGGCGATTTTCATTTTACAAACTTTTGACGTGTCAGTACATTTTTAGAAGTTTGATGACATAGAATATATGACTTGGAATATCTTGGATATGTATATACTCAAAAAGATGATATGTATATGGTTGCTTGACGTTGACGTACGTTGATGACATGTCGATGAATTGCCGGGATAGAAGAGTATAGCTTGTCGTCTTGAAAAAAAAATTTATATATATATATATCGACACACACATAAGTGGCCAGTCTGACCATGATCCCTTAATTGAACAATTCTATCAAGACCACTTTCGGGAAGAGGAAGAGGAAGTTGATCTGGCACTAGGTTCGGACAATGAAGCTTCTCGCTTATATACTCGACGTAAAAGAAATGACTATGATGATATCCGCGAGAGTTTGCTCATTGCGGGAGATGATATAGAGTGTCGCATGATAACTGGTGGCAGGATTGGCAGACTAACTCGGAAGAAGCGCAGAGCTCGGAAGGATCTTCCACCACCCCCACCGTCCTCAATGGTTACCAGACGAGGAAGTCATCGTTCTTTTGAAATATAGATCACTTAGTAGTCCCACGACTGATCATTTGATTACGTTTTCTTTTATTTTACTTTGTAGTAACGGCTTCCCTCGGCCATTTCACGTGGGATATTTGATGCATAAATAAAGCTCGGAAGGCATCCTTCCGTTTATTAAAAAAAATAAAAAAAAATATATAGACACACACATATGCCATGTATGTATCCATGATGTGTGGAGAAGAACTTTCCATTTGATATTTGTTGAAGAATAGGTATTTTCAAACGTATCTTCTTAAGCACTTCATTTAATGAACTAGTTTAGTTCATCTCCTTAAGCACTTCATTAAATGAACTAGTTTAGTTCATCTCCTTAGCACTTCATTAAATGAACTAGTTTACTTCATTTAACATGGCACCTGAAAATAGTGTAAACACAAAAAATGTTTGCCATATGATTTAAGCATTAACGCTTCATGCCACGTTAGTCCAACAATGACATGTATAAAACATATAAAGCATATTTATCATGTACGCATATAATGTAACATTTAAATCATGCATTTCGAAATACATATCATTTAAATCATGTATTTTGAAATCATTCAAACCTCGATTTCTCAACGATCTCCCCATTTTGGTGATTTGCAAAATAACCTCTAGTCATGATTTAAATGTGTCATAATCACTCCCCCTACAATCATGCACTCATAACTTGTATTTCAAAATCATAACTCGTATTTTAAAATTTGAATTTCAAAACTCCACCTTAAGTCGTGCTCCCCCTAAAGTCAATCTCTCCCCCTTAACTCATGTTTTTATCCCTCTTTATTTTGTAAATCACATCAAAAAAAAATGCAATTAGAAGCAAAATCAATAAATAGCAATTTATAGAATGTCAACCTAAATCATGCCTAATTTAGATTGTAAATTTTCATACGTGGCTTGATTAAGGACTTTTGTGAATATGTCGGCTACTTGTTCTTGAGTACGAACGTGTTCTATAATGATATCGCCACTATTACATGATCACAAAGAAAATGATATCTTACGTCTATATGTTTTGCCTTGGAGTGTAAAACAGGATTCTTAGATGAGTTGATAGCACTCATGCTGTCACAATATATAGGAATTCAATTTATAACTGTACCAAAATCTGAGATTTATTGTTTTAGCCATAGTAATGGTGTGCAGCAAAGGCTGAGGGCCATGTATTCCGCTTCAGTGGTGTATAATGCTATACTAGCTTGTTTTTACAAAAACCATGATATTAATGAATTACCAATGAATTGACATGTACCACTTGTGCTTTTTCTAACTATTTTACATCCTCCATAATCGGCATGAGAGTAAGCATGCAAATTAAATTCATTATTTTTACCAAAGTCCTAATGTGGGGGTATGCTTAATGTAACGAAACATCTTTTTACAGCATTAAAGTGTGAGACTTTAGGATTACTTTGAAAATGAACACACATACAAACACTAATCATAATATCGGGTCTACTTGCAGTAAGATAAAGCAAAGAGACAATCATAGATCTATACAATCTGTTATCAAAATCTTTTCCATTTTTATCTTTATCAAGTTTAGTGGCTACACTCATAAGGGTGGTAGATGGTTTCAAGTTTTGAAAGTTAAACTTCTTAATCATGTTATTTACGTATTTTACTTGAGTTATGTGTATTCCTTTACTAGTTTGTTTAATTTGCAAGCCAAGAAAATAATTTAGTTCGCCTACCATAGACACCTCAAACTCGGATTTCATGCAAATTTCAAATTCTTCCACTAACTTATCACATGTGGATCCAAAAACAATATCATCGACGTATATTTGAATAATAAGTAAATCCAATTTTTCTTGTTTTAAGAATAAAGTACTGCCAATGGTTCCTCTTTTAAATCTATTTTCTAAGAGAAAAATAGCAAAGCGATCGTACCAAGCTCTAGGAGCTTGTTTTAAACCATATAATGCTTTCTTTAACTTATAATCATGATTATGATATATTATATCCTCTAATCAAGGTGGTTGCTTTACATGAACTTCTTCTTGTATAAAACAATTTAAAAATGCACTTTTTACATCCATTTGATAAAGTTCAAAATCTTTTATGCAAGCAATAGCAAGTAATAATCGTATAGCTTATAAACGTTCTACGCTTGTGAATGTCTTTTCATAATCTATTCCCTCTTATTGATTATACCCTTGTGTTACAAGCCTAGCTTTATTTCTAACGACTTTACCGTCCTCGTTCATTTTACTTGTAAACATCCATTTCAAACCTATTATTGTTTTGTCTTGTGGTCGGGGTACTAAATCACATACATCATTTCTTTTAAATTGATTTAATTTGTCATGCATAGCATCAATCATAGAAGAATCATTCGAAGCATTAAGAACATTCTTTGGTTCTATTTCATAAATATAGCATGGAATTGATTAATTTCATCTTGATCTATTCTTCTATATGGTCGTACACATTGAGATATGTCGCTTATTATGAGGTCATGTGGGTGATCTCTATGCCATCTTGGTTGATTATTTTATAAGTCCTCGTGCGGTTCTAAGTGTTCATGCATTTCTAATGTATCATACTCATCATGTATGCTATTTTCTTCTATGTCATCCATCACAGGTTTCAATTCCAAATCATCATCATATTCTTTATTTATTTCAAGTTCACCAAATTCATTGAATTTCACATGTATAGAATATAAAATTTGTCAAGTGACAGGATCATAGCATCCATATGCCTTAGAATTCACAGAATATCCAACAAAAAGACATTCAATAAATTCAGACTCAAATTTATCTAAATTATCTTTTGTGTTTAATACAAAACATTTAAATCCAAAAGCACGAAAATAATCAATCTTTGGCATGCGATCATTTAAAATCTCATATGGCGTTTTGTTAATTTTCTTTCTAAATTATAAACAGTTGATTATATAGCATGCACAATTAACGCCTTCCGCCACAAAAGTCTAGGCAATCAATTTTCACAAAGAATGGTTCTTGCAATTTCTTGCAACGTCCTATTCTTTCTTTCAACTACCTTATTTAATTGTAGCGTTCTAGTTGGAGAAAATTCATGTTTAATACCATTTTCTTCACAAAATGCAATCGTGTCTTTATTTTTAAATTCACCATCTCTATCGCTCCTAATCTTTTTTATATTCGCACCGTAATCATTTTCAAGTTGTTTTATCAATTCAACAATTTCAACGGCACTATCATCTTTATTTACAAGAAATAAAGATTGCCTAGACTTTTGTGGTTAACTTGAAAATGATTACGGTGTGAATAGAACAAATTAATCATAAGATTCTAGATGTGCTAATCTCATTCTTACACTTAAGTTATTCACGTGTTTGTTTGTCCTTAATACAAGATTTATACAACTTAAAGTTGTCCAAATCAAATTTAGGCATTCCTCGTACTAGATTCTTACGTTGAAGTTTTTCAAGAGTGAAGATGTCAATGTGTCCTAAACGTCTATGCCATAAATTCACATGCAGTTCATTTGACATAAAACACACATATCATCCATAGATAATGTAAAAATGTTTCCTTATCCATTTCCTTTTAATACTGTTTCTCCATTTTTATTAACAATGTTACAATATGGGTGAGAAAAATTCACATCAAAACCACTATCAAGAAATTGTGAAATACTAAGCAAGTTATAGGATAAGTTGCTTACCAAGAATATTTTGGACCGTACACCTGCAATAAATACCACTAGAGGGGGTGAATAGTGGTTAGTAGAAATTACACTACTACCCTTGAATAAAATCCCCTTTGAATACAGAATCTGAGACCACCTCAGATTCAGTACCTGTTTTTGAAAATTTCAAAACTTAGCGTACACAACTCCAAAAATTATGAAACTTTCCAGAAATAAATTTCGATGTCTTCACTAGACTCTGTCCAAAAATGAGGCAAAAATAAGAGCTTTTGGCCCTTAAACCAAATAAAAAGATTCAGATATTCAATTTGTACAAAATTGGGCAGAATAGTACTGAACTTTGAAAACGTGTTTTTCTTTAATTACTCAACCAAAAAGGTTGATCTTTATGTCAAAAACTCCTTAGAATGTCTAGTTTAAGTTTCAAAAAGGCCCTGACCTGAAACTTTGTTTGATATATTCAAAATGCAAGTTTCCTTGAAACTAGTCAGATTGCAGCCAGAATGGAGCAGTTATCTTGCAACGATTGAAAGAGTAACTTTCCTTTGCTTAATTCAAGTGATTCTTATTGAAAATGAAAGCTAACAGTCTGAAGTATAACTCCACCAAAAATCACAAATTTTTAAAGTGTTTTGCTATTTGTTCAAGACGTGTGAAATTGTGTGAAATGTGAAGAGAAAATGGGCAGAAAACAGAAAAGAAGAAAGAAGACAGGAACACCAAAGATTTATCCTAGTTCGGTCAATGTGACCTACTCCAGTCCCAAGGAACACCTTTCCTTGGATTTCACTATGGAATGAACGCAAATACAATAAGAACGAAGCTTGATCCTTGGGTTAAACACCAACTCTATTCAAGACTTGGATGAACACCTCTATACAACTCTTGATTGCAATACCTTTACCACCTATTGGCGTAATCTTATAAACTTGGCTAACTAATCTTACAAAATCACCGAGAGGCGTGTATAATGTAGCTCAACAACAACAAGAAATGAAACATCTTAGCTACAAGAATTGAATAAAGAACCAGAAGAGAATAGCAAGAATGATCTTCAACTTTAGCTTTCAAGTGTGTGTTCTCTTCTTCATCTTTGCGTCCTATTTATAGTGTGAAATAGGCCTTGAAGATAAGAATGCACATGTGTCACCATCTTCATCATCAAGTCCTTGGCAGCATAAAGAAACATGATTGGTCCACCTTTGATCTTATCTTGGCCAATTTTTAGTCTTCAAAAGTGACTTGGAAATGCTTGCAAAATGAAGATAATATTGAAGAAAATATGCCATAAGAATCCCTCAAATCCTTATCATGAGAATAGGTGATGTGTAATTTCTTAACCTCTAACTAGCAAGTGCACTAGGTACAACTGTAGAGTAGCAGGCAAGAGGGTTGTCGATCCCACGAGGACTAGTTTTAAGTACCAAAATTATTTTTCGCCTTAATTTAAACCTAATCAATAAAATTTGATAAAAACAAAAACTAACTGCTAATTAAATTACTAAACCTTAACTTTTCCCTTTAAAGATTTCCTTGACTAGTTTATGTTTCAGTTGAATCATTTTCTAAAGTGTAATCCACCCTTTAACCCAAAATAATTAACTAGTTTCTATTCCAAACCGCTAAGGAAGAAATTCCCTATTTTAATTTTTACCCAATCCCTTGGCGTAAAAACCTAACTCGGTGTGACAAACTCCGTATCCCTACGCAAATTTTAATCCATCGAGTCACATTTAATTTCCTTAGAATTTTCTAGTTATCCACCCGTAGAAACTGAATCTATCCCTCGTCAGTTTTACTACAAGTTCGTTGTTGACACGGTCATAACTAAATTTTTCACCTCCCGGTTCTTCAAATTTAATTATTGGTTCTATCAATAGGTAGCTAGTCTATTGACGCAATAAACACACCAACAACAATTAACGATTGGGATAATAAACTAGTAAATTAAATAAATCAAAGAGGGAAAACTAATACATTAAACATCAAAACAATCCAACTGCCACAAAAACTAGTCAAGAAAATAGAAATCTAGCCACAAATTAAATCCATACTATCCATCAATAATTGCATAAAAGAATTGTAGAAAAAGAAACCGTGTATAAAAATAGACTAAACAGCCTCGGAGACCGCGCCGAAGGGACTGGCGGCTGACACGCTGCCCTTCTGACTGGACAGAGAGGGGACTGCTGGCAGCTGACGTGGCAAACAGACACTGGCTGGAGACCTGCTGACGCGCTGCCCCTGGAAAGCTACTGGCGCCAGAAAGTCTGCTGCCTTTTCTCTTTCCTGGGTTCTCACATGCGGAACTGCTGAGACTTCTATTCCTATTGCTTTCTTTTTCGTTGAATGCTGGTTAAAAAGGTGGAGAGAGGGAAAATTTTTATACTTTTCCTCTCTGCTGCAAAAGAGGACTTTCTTTTGAATTTGTTTGATGGTGGCAGGAAAAGGATCTCGGGAACCGTGCAGCTGGTTGTGGAAGAAAGTATCGGGTTTGGGAATTCCCCTAGTGGGAGAGTCCGATTTTTGTTTGTGCTGGTATCCCCTTTTTATAGATATTTTACCAGTTTTCAGTTTCATATCAGATGCTTTTTCATCAAATAAAATATGATCATCATAAAATCTTCTTGAAACTCCATCCTTATCTTGATATTTATCGGGTATACTTCTGCATAAAAAAATAAAAACGCATGTAGTTCCAATGCAGTAAAATAAACTAAAGATTTATTTAGCTAACTAACCTAAAAAATAGGCTCATTTAATTAATAATTCATTTAAGCTCAAAATATGTAGTTAAGTTAGCTAAAAATCATTAGTTTCTAATTATTCCGATGAAACTAAAAATACCCGAATTAATCATTTTTTACCTGATAAAGTGCCAAAATATTGCTCGTATTAAATAGTAGAAGGTACAAAAACCATATATAAAAATCACTTATATCAACTACCCCCCACTTAGCCTTTGATCGTCCTCGAGCAAATAAAATAATTATGAAAATATACTCGATCTTCTAACGAACATGTATCAATAATTATTCACATAAATAGCCAAAAAGTCCAATCAAGATAACAATCAAACAACTTCACAACTCATATATCAACTATATTTATCCCATGAAATCGAGGTGTGTGTGAATAGCCAATATCGAGTTCTTCATAAACAATCAGTTTAAATTATGCAAACCATGACTTATGAACATCCGATAGGCTTACTCTTCTTACTCGCTCTCCACTAATGTAGATGACTCAAATCAACAAAGATCAAGTAGGACTTTTAAGCTTGTAACGTAAGGCTAGGGACTTGGTTTTACGAAGGATAAGGGATTCAAAGAAAAATTATTTAAGAGAGCTCGCAAAAAATGGCATGCAAATGAAACAAACTCTTCTTATAATTCAAAAACCCTCTCCATCTTTTGAGAACAAATCACCATAATCAATTACATGCTTCTGTATAACATCGGCCATATAATTTTTTTTTTTCACTTTCTTTTTTTTTTGCACTTTTTGCCGTTTTTTTTTCATCTTTTTTTTTCCAGCATTCTTTGAACTTTTTTTTTTCATTCTTTGAAACTTTTTTTTCCATCACCTTTCCATTGTCATATTAGTACACCTTTTCAACCCCATCTCATCATTGTAACTAACTATTCTTCATCCCAAATAAAGTAAAGTGCCATATAAACTCTCTTAAATAGGGACATATAAGGATATACATTTTTATCAAGTAGGCTAAATGGAAAGTTAATGAGGTTTAACAACAAATAAAATCGAATGGGGTCTCACCATTCTTAATAATCAGGCTCAAAAAGGGTACTAGGGATACAATGATTATAGGGATGGCTTGAAAGGCTCAAACGATCCAAAGAACGCCTAAGACTGTCATCTCTAAGTCAACTTGAAATCATCTAATAATTTCGCCTCGAGGAGTAATAAAATAAGTTCTAGAATGCTACAAAAGATGCATGAATAAGCATAATTCTTCACTACTATCCACAAATCACACGATCATGGCTATACGTGCTCAAAATGTCTCAAATTACATGGAATAAAATATATTCAACATTGAACCATTACATCATTCAAAAGGTATCTATCATGTTCTTTGTAACTACTCACGTAAAATAATCATTGACACATATTCATAGAATATCAAAAATATTAAAATTTACGCTCATTTAGGCACTTTCTTTCAAATCTTAAAAGAAATCAGCTATAAAGAATTTCATGCATTTTAAAAATTAAGTTTCTTACCCCCCACTTAGAAATTAACATTGTACTCAATGAAAGAAAAATATAAAAAAACATGTGTAAGAAACTCAGCTGATTTCATCCACAGGCAGCAGCAAGATATTGTAATGACAGTTGACTCATCCATGGTTCCTTTAGCTTCAAGTCCTATAAAACAAAAACAAAAAGCAGAGCACACAAACCGAAAAAGAAAACTACTATAAAGAAATAACAAAGACTAAAGTTTGTAAGAAAAACTTGAAAGAATTCATTGCTCAACAGCCTCTGAATATAATTCAATAAAAAACTTACAAACTTTTGACACTGACACAAACAGAAAACTAATTACGAAATTAGAACAGTGACAAAAAAATTACGAAACTGTTACCCTACGGAATAATTATTGCAACCACGTAAAATATCAAACTTATTACGAAAACAAAAATAATAAAAAAACAAAAATAAAAAGGAATAGAAAAAGACATCAACAAACGAAAATAAACACAAACAGAGAAAGGAGAAGAAAAAAAAATTTAAAACTAAATAAACAGAAACAAAAAAACAAAAACAGACGAAGAAACTGTAAGTTATAAAATATATATATATAACAACAAAAAAAATTTATATATAAAATATATATAGAAACAGTGTTCTGTCGAAACTTTTGTTTTTATATATATTTTTGTATACATAAAATATTTCGGTTTAATCTCAAGGCTACAAATAATTATATGATATTAAAATCTAATCCCCGGCAACGGCGCCAAAAACTTGATGTGTAATTTCTTAACCTCTAACTAGCAAGTGCACTAGGTACAACTGTAGAGTAGCAGGCAAGAGGGTTGTCGATCCCACGAGGACTAGTTTTAAGTACCAAAATTATTTTTCGCCTTAATTTAAACCTAATCAATAAAATTTGATAAAAACAAAAACTAACTGCTAATTAAATTACTAAACCTTAACTTTTCCCTTTAAAGATTTCCTTGACTAGTTTATGTTTCAGTTGAATCATTTTCTAAAGTGTAATCCACCCTTTAACCCAAAATAATTAACTAGTTTCTATTCCAAACCGCTAAGGAAGAAATTCCCTATTTTAATTTTTACCCAATCCCTTGGCGTAAAAACCTAACTCGGTGTGACAAACTCCGTATCCCTACGCAAATTTTAATCCATCGAGTCGCATTTAATTTCCTTAGAATTTTCTAGTTATCCACCCGTAGAAACTGAATCTATCCCTCGTCAGTTTTACTACAAGTTCGTTGTTGACACGGTCATAACTAAATTTTTCACCTCCCGGTTCTTCAAATTTAATTATTGGTTCTATCAATAGGTAGCTAGTCTATTGACGCAATAAACACACCAACAACAATTAACGATTGGGATAATAAACTAGTAAATTAAATAAATCAAAGAGGGAAAACTAATACATTAAACATCAAAACAATCCAACTGCCACAAAAACTAGTCAAGAAAATAGAAATCTAGCCACAAATTAAATCCATACTATCCATCAATAATTGCATAAAAGAATTATAGAAAAAGAAACCGTGTATAAAAATAGACTAAACAGCCTCGGAGACCGCGCCGAAGGGACTGGCGGCTGACACGCTGCCTTTCTGACTGGACAGAGAGGGGACTGCTGGCAGCTGACGTGGCAAACAGACACTGGCTGGAGACCTGCTGACGCGCTGCCCCTGGAAAGCTACTGGCGCCAGAAAGTCTGCTGCCTTTTCTCTTTCCTGGGTTCTCACATGCGGAACTGCTGAGACTTCTATTCCTATTGCTTTCTTTTTCGTTGAATGCTGGTTAAAAAGGTGGAGAGAGGGAAAAGTTTTATACTTTTCCTCTCTGCTGCAAAAGAGGACTTTCTTTTTAATTTGTTTGATGGTGGCAGGAAAAGGATCTCGGGAACCGTGCAGCTGGTTGTGGGAGAAAGTATCGGGTTTGGGAATTCCCCTAGTGGGAGAGTCCGATTTTTGTTTGTGCTGGTATCCCCTTTTTATAGATATTTTACCAGTTTTCAGTTTCATATCAGATGCTTTTTCATCAAATAAAATATGATCATCATAAAATCTTCTTGAAACTCCATCCTTATCTTGATATTTATCGGGTATACTTTCTGCATAAAAAAATAAAAACGCATGTAGTTCCAATGCAGTAAAATAAACTAAAGATTTATTTAGCTAACTAACCTAAAAAATAGGCTCATTTAATTAATAATTCATTTAAGCTCAAAATATGTAGTTAAGTTAGCTAAAAATCATTAGTTTCTAATTATTCCGATGAAACTAAAAATACCCGAATTAATCATTTTTTACTTGATAAAGTGCCAAAATATTGCTCGTATTAAATAGTAGAAGGTACAAAAGCCATATATAAAAATCACTTATATCAATAGGTCAAGAGAAGGCTGCCCATTTTGGATAAAAATCAGCTTCAAAATGCCCAAAATAGTCGTTGCCTACCATTTGAAATTTCCAGGTTGGCAATTTTGCCAACTAGCTTGTTTTGGTTGGCCCACTTGGCATAAAGTCATAAAATGAATACACCATCATTTCTACCTTATAATCACGTTTTGGAGGCCATACATATGTGTACCAACTCAGATTTAATGAAGAGAAAATAACACATGAGAGTTGACAAGATTATGTCAACATATAATATTAAAATTCCCACAATTTCTCCTTGTATGTTGTGATGAATTTTGTACCAATAACTCCATTAAAATATCTGCAAAAATATGATTAGGAACCTCAAATAACATATTCATATGAGTCTTTAAGAAGAAAACAAAGTGTGACACGAAAACCGTCACATATATTGTCGATGTTGATCATATCACCAAATAGAGAAATAAAATATAAAACCACCAAATAATATTCAAGATAACCATAAATAAATTCCATAATGAAGATAATAAGATACTCAAGAGATTTCTTGAGTAAAAATACCAAAACTGACTTTGGGGGTAAAATAACCAAAATACCTTTGGTGAGAGAAAACTCCAGAAATGATCCTGATGGTCAGAATTAAATATAATAACACATTTGTTATGATAAATAAGATGAGAATAGGTCCTTGAATCATATTCACCATGTCAAGTACCTACGAAACTCAAAATACAACTTTTGCCCTTTTTGGTTAGTTGTAAAAACTTCCAAGGCACATTAGTCACCAGACATTCATATTCATCAAAAACACATATAACAACATGATAAACATATATAAATCATGTACAAATGAAAGAAACCATTTTATCACATTTTAGAAAAAAATTCTAAAAACCCTAGACATTGATCGATCGAAGTGCCTCTGCTTGAGAGATCGATGACTCACAGTGAGGTTCAGAGTTTGTCTCTGACATACATCAATCTATCGAAGTGAGAGATCGATGTGTACATCGATCAATTGATGTGTCTCAGGTTTAGAGATTGATGTCTCACAGTAAGGTCTTGGTTTTTCTCTGCCTTACATGGATCAATCGATGTGAGGGATCGATGTACATCGATCGATCGAAGTGCACAAACTTAATAGATCGATGTCATTTTTCTTCACTTATTCAACTTTTTAACATTTATAAATGTTATTTGGAGTTGAATAGTGAGTGCAGAAAAATTGGTTTTTAAAAATGTTTAGTGACAAATACTCACTTCTGAAAACAGATTTTGTTTTCAGACTCTGTTTTTGATTAACTAAATGACTAGGTTCTTGACCTCTAAAATTCGTGAAATTTTGTGACAATATACTTCAAGATGTTATCTATATGTCATACAAATTTCAGATCAAAATTCAAAGTCTAAAGCCCTAGAAAAACATTTTTGATTGAACATTGTAAATCTGTGAAAAACTTTCCCTTATAATGAAAAATTAATTCCTATTTAATGACAACTCCAAATGATCTGAAATTTTGACAAGATGTCCCTTATAATGTCTAGTTTAATAGTTTGAATCCTTTTTTCAAAAGTTCTTTAGAAATTATATCAATCATGTAGATGTTCTCAATCTTTGCCAATCTGAAAATCCGATTGCACTAGTCTCAGAACTTTGAATGTTTTGATGACTTATGCTTATCCAAATTTGATAAAACTTGTCTTAAATTAAACCTAAGAACTAAATGTGTGTCTCTGCAAAATTTGATGATTTTTAAAAATCGTTTGCTATTTTATCATTTGCATTGAAAATGTTGCAAAAACAGAAACTGAAAGCAAAAGTGCAGAAAGTAAGAACACCAAGATTTTGATACTGGTTCGGTCAATGTGACCTACTCCATTCTTCGAGGCCACATTTTTCGGTATTCACTAATCACCAAAGTCACCTTACAACAAGGGTGGCTGGAGTTATACATCAACTCCTTTAACGTCCAACCTTTTTACAATGAATCACAGCAACAATCAACAAAATCACCACCACCTCACTAATGAAGGTTTGATCACACCTTTATCAACCTTTTAAAAATATGAAACGTGTATGGGCGGTATACATAAAGCCTATACAGATTATGGAATCTATGTTTGATAGGCTTCAGGCTATGTGCAAAAGAAGAAGATAAGAGATGAAGAGAATTCTTGCTTTTCACTTGATAGAATGTAGAATATGATTCTTGTCTAGTGTTTCATCATCTCTCTCTCTTTTGTAGCATGGTGCACGCCCCTATGTTGAGAAGAGTCTTGAAGAATTGTCTTGAATGCCCTTAGAAGATGTCTTGCAAAGCCTTGTGACATACCTATGCTTATTTGGCGAGATATGATTGGACAAATGATGTATCTTTGCCTTGTTGTACTCTATGATTGGGTCTTCATTAAGCCACCTTGGCACATAATATATGACATTGAAATTACTCAAAAAAATCTGAAAACAATTTGAATTTCAAACATCTTGATTGCCAATCAATCATAAGTGTTATAGCTTCTCATGTTTGGAATCATTTGAACCTTAAAGTTGCCTCCATAAACTCGGCCAACACATGCTGAAAACTTTAGCATTTCTTTTGAATTTTGAAACATTATCTTTTGTGTCTTGATCTCCATCATTACTTGAATTCTTTTGTGGATCATTCTCCACAAATCATAGTGCAAGATGAGCTCCACCTAGGCTCTAAATTAGCTCAATTCAGCCGCTAAACTCAGCATGCATGTGCTGAAAACAATTTTTGAATTTTCAATGATAATAATGTAGTGTCTTCACAAACATGGTAAATTCCAATCACCATTTAACTTTGTATTCCTGAATACTCCAAGATATGTCTTGGATGTGTAAGACATGTCTAGATACGTGTCACAACATGTAAGAAACGCCCCCTTATAGATGATGTAGAAAAATGAATTTTTGACTTCCGTTGATTGCGTGATTTTTCTCCAATTGATCACGACCCTTTAGACATGTAAAATGTGATATGCACCATATAATATACATAATAAAATGTATAATCTCAGCTCCAAAAGGTGTAGAAAATTCGGCCATGTGGTGTAACATTTTTGAATTTGAATTTTCAAGAAATCAAGGAAAATGACGGATGATTAATATATGTAATTATGGTATGACTTTGGTATTGTATTTTCCAAATGGTGCACGAAATTTTGATATGTTTGGAGTGTATATTGGCTGGCCAACTTTGTATGTTATGTGTATGGCGTGTTGGTGACGGTTTAGCAGTCATTTGATTTGGCGATTTTTGGTTTACAAACTTTTGACGTGTCGGTACATTTTTAGAAGTTTGATGACATAGAATATATGACTTGGAATATCTTGGATATGTATATACTCAAAAAGATGATGTGTATATGGTTGCTTAACATTGACGTATGTTGATGACGTGTCGATGAATTGCCGGGATAGAAGAGTATAGCTTGTCGTCTTGAAAACAAATTATATATATACATATGCCGTGTATGTATCCATGATGTGTGGAGAAGAACTTTCCATTTGAGATTTGTTGAAGAATAGGTATTTTCAAATATATCTCCTTAAGCACTTCAATTAATGAACTAGTTTAGTTCATCTCCTTAAGCACTTCATTAAATGAACTAGTTTAGTTCATTTAACATGGCATCTGAAAATAGTGTGAACACAAAAAATGTTTGCCATATGATTTAAGCCTTAACGCTTCATGGAACGTTAGTCCAACAATGATATATATAAAACATGTAAAGCATATTTATCATGTATGCATGTCATGTAACATTTAAATCATGCATTTGAAAATCACATATCATTTAAATCATGCATTCTGAAATCATTCAAACTCCGATTTCTCAACGGTTTGTATTTGAAAGACACTTTGTCAACAGATCCACTATGTTCTTATAGGATTTTACGTATGCAATGGCTATTACGCCATCTGTTATTAATCGACTTACATAATCATGCCTAAGGTTGACATGTCTAGATTTTCCGTTATAGATTTTACTATAAGCTCTAGACACCGTTGTTTGGCTATCACAGTGTAAGGAAATGGCTGGCATCAGTTGTGGCCTATATATCCAATATCAGTCCTTCCGGTTCCTTACCTGCAGATCCCAAAGCTATAAATTCGGATTCCATAGTGGAGTGTGTTATACATGTCTAGTTTTTTGAAGCCCAAGAAACTGCACCACCTCCTAATGTAAACACTCAACCCGTAGTAGATTTGTTGTCATCACTAACACTAGTTATCCAATTAGCATCAGTATAACCTTCCAACCCGGAGAAAAAATTAGTATAAAACAATCTGTAATTCATAGTTCT
The DNA here is from genome assembly GCA_036186865.1 of Eustoma russellianum. NCBI lineage: Eukaryota > Viridiplantae > Streptophyta > Magnoliopsida > Gentianales > Gentianaceae > Eustoma > Eustoma russellianum. The sequence goes on along the minus strand of AP025074.1, from coordinate 3,145,080 downwards.
TTTCAAGTATCCAAGTACCCGCCCGATTGTCTTCCAATGGTTCATACTAGGAATACTAGTATACCTTGATAATTTGCACACCGCAAAGGCAATATTCTAGTGCAATATGTAGCATACATTAAACTACCAATTGCACTAGCATATTCAAGTTAAGCTACCGTTCTACCGGTATGTCCAGTCAATTTGCATGAAGCATCATATGTTGTGTTTGCTTATTTGATTTCCAAGTGTTTGAACTTATTCAACACTTTACGTATATAATGAGATTGACAAAAAGCAAAACCCCGACTATGTTTGAACACTTTGATCCCTAAGATGGTATCTACCTTACCCAAATTTTTTATTTGGAATTTTGAAGTTAAATTGACAAAAAGCAAAACCCCGACTATGTTTGAACACTTTAATCCCTAAGATGGTATCTACCTTACCCAAATTTTTCATTTGGAATTTTGAAGTTAAATACTTCTTAGTTTCATTCACTCCTTTCATATTAGTGCTTACAATCAGCATGTCATCCACGTACAAACAAATAATGACACCATATTTGTCCGTAAACTTAGAATGTAAGCACTTGTCAGCACTATTATGCTTAAAACAATTTTTCAAAATGGTAGTGTCAAGTTTTTCATACCATTGTTTCGGTGCTTGTTTTAGTCCATACAATGACCTAACTAATTTGCACACTTTGTGATCATTACCCGGTAGAATAAAAACTTCCGGTTGTTTCATATAGACTTCTTCGTTTAAATCACCATTAAGAAATGCAGTCTTAACATCTATTTGATTAATAAATAGATTATTTATGTATGCTAAAGCTATCAATACTCTAATGGACATTATTCTCGCAACCGGAGCATATGTATCAAAATAGTATATCTCTTCTCTTTGTCTAAAGCCTTTGGCTACTAATCTAGCCTTGGAAGTTTGAATTGACCATCCGTATTGTATTTTCTTTTAAATACCCATTTACATCCAATTTCTTTGGAACTCAGAGGAAAATCAGTGAGAACCCTAGTATTGATAGACAATAACGAATTCATCACATCATCAATTTCTTTCTTCCAAAACGATGCATCTCTCAATTGCATCACCTCCTTTTAGGATTTAGAATCATCTTCTACACTTAGTACTGTTGGTATTTGATGAAATAGTTTTGTCCTTTTACCTTCAACTAAGAAAGTAATGGATTGTGAAGAAATGAAATCGGGATGTAAATTCGTTTTCTTTCTAGCCCGTTGACTTCTCCTAACATCAGTTGAAGAACTTTGATTTTGATTAACACTAGAAGAATCATTAGAAAAATCTCCAACTATTGGTTCATTCAAATTTTCACTTGTTGGATTTTGATTTAAACATGTTCTTAGGAATTTATTCTCAAGGAATTCAACATCCATAGATTCAACAACCACATTCGATTCTATGTCTAGAATCCTATATGCTTTAGAGTTTTCAGCATATCCAATAAAAACATCTTTGAGAGCTTTTGACCCCAGCTTAGTTATTTTTGGATCCGAAACTCTATAATAAGCTAGACAGCCCCAAACTCTAAGATAACTTAGATTTGGCCTTTGTTTCTTCCATATTTTATATGGAGAACTTTAAACTTTTTAGAGGGAATTCTATTGTGAATATGACAAGCCGTTAACAAGTCTTCCCCCTACAAATTCTTTGGCAAGTCAGAGCTTATTAACATTGCATTTAGCATGTCAACCAAACTGCTATTCTTTCTTTCAGCCAAACCATTTTGTTGGGTGTATATGGAGCTCTTTTCTGGTGTATGATATCATTCTCCTCACAGAATCGATTAAATTCAAGAGAAAAGTATCCACTACCACGAGCACTTCTTATTACTTTAATTTTCAATCTCGATTGATTTTTAACTTAAATTTTGTAAACTTTGAACATGTCAAAAATTTCATCTTTATGCCTTAGCAAATATATATAAGTATATCTGGAGGCATCATCAATGAAAGTTATGAAATATCGATTTTCACCTAGGGTTAAAACAACGCTCAATTCGCAAATATCCGAATGAACAAGTTCTAAAAGTTATGTTTTTCTTTCCACTTTTGGAAATGGTTTCTTTTTCATTTTTGCTTTTATGCAAATCTCACATGTTCTTTTATTTTCATCTTTGCAAGAAATTAAGGCATGCTTAGACATAAACTTAATAGTTGCATTACTTACATGCGCAAGTCTATCATGCAACAATGGCAAAGAAGAAACAATGAAGTATGCATAAGCCGCAGGATTTTTATTTATACTCAACTTAAACATCCTGTCACAAGAACAACCCTTGCCGACAAAGATTCTGTTTTTGGACATTATAATCTTGCGCCCCTCCATTACAAGTTTGAATTCATTTTTACAGACTAAATTTGCAGAAACAAGATTATTAGAAATCTCAGGTACATGTAGAATATTGACTAATAACAACTTCTTCCAAAAGTAAAGTCTAACTCTACACTACCTTTTTCCAACACTTTTGTGGCATTGCGGTTTTCCATTAGAACCTGCTGGCTATTATCCACAACATAGTAGGTCTTGAATAGCTCCTTGTTGTTGCATACATTCATCGTTGCACCCGAATTGAACCACCAACCATTTGTGATTTTGTTTGTTGCCATATGCAGCTCAGTCACCATGCCAACAAGAAAATCAGAGACTATTGCAACCAGTTCATCGATTCCAATGTCTACCATATTAGCATTATTGGCATGTTGGGAACTACCACCCTGTTTTGCTTCTTCTGAAGCCGATAGTCCTTCTTGAGGTGTCTTTCTTGTCACAATTATAGCATCTATTTCCTTTCTTGGAATTCTCTGTCTTGCCTGTAGATTCAATAGTGTTGGAGTTCTTTCTTTTGTTTCCACTCCAACTCTCAGATTTCCCTTTGATATAATTCGCTCTAGGTGCATCTTCAGAAACATGCCTTTTACGAGACTTCTAGTCTCCTCTTCATTACGTAAATGTTTTGAAGTTGCTCAAGGGAAAAGGATTCTGTTGAGTGCAGTAACTTTTTCTTATAGTCATTCCAACTAGGGGGAAACTTTGCGACTATCCTCCTACTTTCAATACCTCAGAAACTTCCACACCCAACTCTTTGAGTTTGGAAACAATGACCTGCAACTCGTGCATTTGGCCTATGATTGGAAAATTTTCAATCATCTTAAATTAAATAATTTCATCACATGGAATTTGTCTGCGCCTTATTTCTCATTGTTGTACTTGAACTCTAAGGCGTTCCATATCTCCCTCGATGATGACATTGTCGTAAATAGATCATAAATGCAATCTGACGAATTGTGAGGATGTGTCTCCGGCACAGAACTTCATCCTCTTGTCTCTTCCTCTAGGCGGCTTTCACCGCAGATAGTTGGTGCCAAACAATACCCAATCTACAACACAATGAGCAAGAACATCATCTTGTCCTTCCACCATAGATGGTGCCATCAAATCGATCTAGCTTCATGCTCTCCTTGCTTAAGAACATCTTTGAATCCATCTTCAGATATTCCTTACAATTGTATGAAAAATGGATACAAAATAGGAGTAGAAAGAGTGATTTGTTGATGGCTTGAGGCTTGTATAAACACTATCCGTAAGGAATATTTGCTCCCACTAGTTGCGGCAGGGTTATAGACAAATTTCCTCATAGGATACAACAGCTAATAAGTTTCTAATCTCAGCAATAAAGAAAGAAACCAAATGAACTTTCAAACTTGAGAATGTTTAGATTATGAAGAATAATTTCAAATTCTAGTATGAGCTTGTGCTAAAGATATCTTGAAATGTGTTGCAATAGCCTTTTTATAGGCTCTTGAACATCATATCAGACGTTTCTAACGTTGCATGGTGATTGGGTATGTCCCTTGGTGCATAAGTTGCAACTTTCGATGAAAAGTCACTTCTGTTGAGTACATCAATCGATCAATGTATCTATCGATGTCTCACAGTATGCTCTAGTTTTTCAACTAAGCTACTTCGATTGATCTATGTATGGATCGAAGTCACATTAGTCGATCCATGTGATCGATCTATGTACTCTAACTTTGCATCCAGACCACATCGATCGATCGATGTATCGATCGATGTCACATTGGCCGATCGAAGTGATCGATCAATGTCCAACAGAATAGTCAGCTTCATTTTTTCAGCCATTTGGATCGATCCAAGTCACTTCGACTGATACATTGATCGATTGAAGTCATCGCAAAACTATTCTTACTTTACTTAAACTCCAATTCACTTTCTTTCTTTTTTCTATTGTCTTTACAAATTATTATAACACGTTTGAGGTTGAATGTATTGTAGTTTCTCAATTTTTGCGTGAATAATTAAAAAAAAAAAGGACTGCATGATCTTTGAACTAATGCACGTTCGGATAATAGTCCCACGTATATCGCACACAAGGTGACGACAGAATCACGTTGCGCAGTCCAAGGTTATCATCCCCAGAAAATGAGGCACTAAAGTGGAGAGCACGAGTCGGCAATCTGTAATTGGGGGATGCCATGACACAAAGCTGCTTTTGCACATCACCACCATGTTTTGCTGATGCACATCTCCATTTATCTCTTTCCACATTCAATCCACATCATGCTTGCATGTCTCAAAAACCACCCTTTTTGCCTCCTTGGATGCATGTGATTACGAACCCCACCATCTTATCAATTCTTGGTTCATATATTTCCAGGAAACATAGGGAAAAAGTTGGATTATTTTGTAGTGTAATGCATGCCCGGTTCTAGATAAGCATTACATCACTATCTTTGATATCTTTTTGATATTCAAATTCTTATCTGCATGACAATTTACTTTTCATCGGTCTGTTCTAGGTAAGCATTCCATCAATATCTTTGATATGTTTTTGATATTCAAAATCCTTATCTGCATGACAATTTACTTTTCATCAGTTTATTCTAAGCAAAAAGATAGAACTGTATATTTGTCGATGACAATGTGTAACATAAGGGAGCCACATATACTTAGTGATATCAATCGGGCCTTATAAACGGAGCTTTTGCTACACACATCGTCAGCCACTTATTTAGAGTTGTCAATCGGACTTTGCGTATGTATCTTTATGTTGAGGTATCTGGTTATGTTTGAATATGTATACTCACGTAATACACAATCACTTTCTTATATATGCATAACATAATTATATACGCAGTGCAAGAATTGCATAGTAACAGTCTAATAACTATTGCCTGATGATTTATGAACTGATTATAAATTTATTTATTTTAATAGATGGCAGATATAGAGACATTTTAAACTTTTTTTTCTTAAGCCGTTCTATCATAACTTAGTATATTGGAAACTGTAGCCCTCTATCTAGGTTATATTAGTGAATTGCATGTCTTTTTTGAACCAACATGTTAAATATTCAAGTGAAATAACACTTTTCATATTTTTTAATATATTTCAATCTAAATAACAACTGAGCTATACCTATAGACCACCTTACATATTTTTGCTCAGGAAGAAATGTGATTACAAAAAACCAAAGCTTCCAACCAAAGTCTTAAGGGCAAAGTACTCTCTTTTCTTTAACATTATCACATATATTCTTTTTGCCTTTTGCTTTTTCTCTCTTTTCTTCTTTTTCCCAACTTTACATGTTCAGCACCTTTTGCTACTTCTCTCTAGTGGCTGTATTTACTAGCAGTCTGTGTGTTATAATTTGATTTGAGAATCTCATGGTCCAATTCTTACTAAGATTTTCATCTTCAACATTTATTTTTCTAAAGCAAAAGAAAACGATTAAGCTCTTGTGATAATGGCAGCAAGATTACATCAGCCTCTGTTCTTCGTCCTCACTCTTTTTGCCTGCTCTTCTGGTAAGCATTTTGGTTGAAGTTCTCTTATATGTAATCAAGACTGTGTGGCTTTTAGTTTTTTTGTTTTTTTATGCTTTTCATTTTGGCATTAAGAACATCTCAGCTCATTTCCATTTTGTGCATGTCTCTTGGGCTAGATTACTGGATTTACCAATCCCGTGTTGCTGAGATCTTTCTTTTTATCAATCTCATATAATTTTCAAGGATTTACATTTCGAATATATAAAGTCGGGGTCTCATTGGAAGCAAACTCTCTATCCCTTGGAATTGAAGTATTGTTTGCCTGGCTCTCACCCTCCTCAGATCCTAGCGATAGCTTTTGCTGTCGTTGAGATATACTGGGTATGGTTGTTGTTGTTATGTAATTTTCAAGGATAATACATACTAGAAGTCTGTTAAATTTGAAACCCACAGTAGCAGTTTCCCTTTTTTATTATCTGGGGTTCCCTTGATACACCTTAAGCTCTACAAATTTTCAGTTTGAAAATGAGAATAGGTAATGTTCTTGGTCTTGATTTGCTTGGTGGCATGTTAACTAGCATGTGGGATGTTAAATTTTGGATTCCTTTTGTTCCAATTTGAAGCAAAAAATTGACTTGCTCTCTCGCAATTATCAATAAGTAAATCCTTCGACAGTCTTTTGAAAATATTATAGAGCTTAAAGCAAAATGACTCACTAAATTGGTTGTGGTTCTTATATTGTGATGTAGCAGTTGATCGACACAGTTCGACGGTTTTCATTATGAGTCATCAGAAACAATCTTTGTGTGTTTCTAACACGTGGGTATAGTTACATCTAATCCCTCCATACCCCGCCATAAACCGGAGCCTCTAAGGCAATGGGTAATGTTGTTGTTGTATAGAGCTACTTTGTTAGCCTCTGGTACCTAGTCAGTATGGCAGGCATATATTAAAACTTGTTAGTATTCCTTCAACTGCTTATCATAGCTTCACCTTGACAGCTATATTACATTAGTAGCTTTTTATATCACATCTTCAGCTTTCTATATCACCTCGACAGCTAACTATATCACTTCAGCATAGCTCGGCTAAATTTTTACTGGACTTATATTTCTACACTAGAATTTACGTGTGCTGCTAGGGAAGCAGAAAATAGATGATCGCGCTAGGCATTATGACAGATGCTTCTGGCGACTAGTTTTAACCATGAACAAACTTTTTAGTCTAGTGCTTGGTGGTGTTTCATACTCTTTAGACTTGAGTTCGAGTCTCCTCATGTAAACAAAATACTCGCCAAAAACTCATATGACTAATGTTTGGACGTTTTAGTGTCTGATACTCTTAAGACTCAGCGTTCGAGTCTCCTCATGTAAGCAAAATAATAGCCAAAAACTCATATGACTAATGCTTGGACGTTTTGATGTCTGATTTAATGTTTGATACTCTAAGACTCAGGGTTCGAGTCTCCTCATGTAAGCAAAATAATAGCCAAAAACTCATATGACTAATGCTTGGACGTTTTAGCGTGTGATACTCTTAAGACTCAGGGTTCGGAGTCTCCTCATGTCAGAAAAATTATAACCGGAAACTAATAAAGCTAATGCTTGAATATTTACAGGAGACTTAGTACTTGCTTCTACCAGGGGAAGCCTATATAGCAGTTTCCTTGCAGTTCAACATGATTTTGTAAATCAGCCATACACAGGGGATCCTACTACACCGGTAACCAATCCTGTAACAACCCCAGCGACGACTGCCGGAGGCTATCCAGCACCAGTTATTGTCACAGTTCCGGCTACTTCTACCCCTGTTCCCACTCCTGGGACAATGCTTTCCCCGACCTCGGATACTGTACCTGGCGCGAGCCCTGTTGGTCCAACAACACCAGTTACCAATCCAGTTACGACTCCGAATACTGTACCTGGCGCGAGCCCTGTTGGTCCAACAACACCAGTTACCAATCCAGTTACGACCCCTGCCAATCCTGTGACACAACCAGTAATCAACCCTGTAACTACACCAGCACAAGGCCTTCCTGTGACACCCCCTGCAGCTAATCCAACTCCAACTTCAACTTCAACACCTACTCCGGGGGGCTCGAATGGCCCTGGAATATCAGGACAGGGCTGGTGTGTTGCCAAGAGCGGATTAACAGAGACCGCTCTTCAAGCAGCGCTTGATTATGCTTGCGGAATGGGAGGTGCAGACTGTTCAGCCATCCAGCAGTCCGGCTCGTGCTATAATCCCAATACAATTCAAAACCATGCATCAGTCGCCTTCAACAGCTATTATCAAAAGAATCCAGCCCCAACTAGCTGTGATTTTGGAGGAAATGCTGTGCTAACCAACCAAAATCCGAGTAAACTTCCATACGGGATTTTATCGATAAATTCCTTGGCTTTATGATCTGATCAATATCGCTGAACATTTTCTAAGACTTCTTAAATTTATGAACAGGTTCAGGTTCTTGCGTTTACCCATCATCATCATCAGGAGCATCATCAGGGACATCTTCAGCAACGCCTAACACATCATCTACGAACGGATCAACTCCACCTGCAGGGTATAAGACTACACTGACTACCGTTATCATACTAGTTTCTGTGCTGAACTCTTTCAATTTTCTGTATCAGCTCGGGTACACCTCCAAATGTTGTGAACTCAAATACTAACCCGGCTTCGGGGGGCATTGGCAGCACATCAACCGGCATAATTGGAGCAAGCCCTCCATCTAATAGCTCCTACGTACCATCATCAAGCGGTTTCCAAGCATCTCTTGGCTACACTTTGCTGGCATCTATTGTCACCTCAGCTACATTAATTCTTGGGACATGAAGATCGCAAGCGGCTTATCAACCACTTGATTATAGCTAAATTCTTGCATAGATGTATCAGGTTTAGCTCAGGTGAGGCATTGTACAGCAGTTTGCAGGAGAAGGAAGTGTGTAAGAATAGCTGAAGGGGCTATATATGCATAGCCAGATTGATCAGGTTTCTGCACCTTAGTATTGAGTTTTGGTATCTATGTAAAGGAAGAGACAATATGATATAAGATGTACTCTATATTAGTATGGGATGTGTTATGTCCTCTATGCATACTTAATTATGTAGACATATATGTGCAAAAGGGGAAGGAGAAGATTGATTAACTAAACTATGAGGCAGGCAATAGGGTAATGTTGTTGTTGTGGCGACAGACAATTAGATTGAAAGATGATCTAGTTATGAATTCTTCGACTAAACCTGAACTTTTGACTGAACTGATTGTTGTTACCCCTTTCTATACCATTAATCTATCACCCTATTAATTTATTTACTTTAGGTTACTTGGAGATATAGACCAATTTCAGATAATCACAAGTCACAAACATTGAAAGTTACCGGTGGGAAATAGAGACACAAACATGATATTAGGGGTTTGAATTTTATTATCCTGAGAGCTTTTACATCTTATTGGCTGGACATGGTTTAAGTCTCCATACGTACTTGTTTTCGCGTGTTATGTTATAAAATTATATGATGTTCGCATTTTAATAACATGAGCCGTTGTAGACATATCAGGGATGAGGATGAGAACACCTCACTGCAAAAGTCCTCACCGCACTCCTCACCGGACGACATGTGTCGCACGGTGAAGAATACGGTGAAATTTTTACGGTAAAGAGATCCTAATCCGACATAGCATGGTTCTAAAAGACAGTCAAAAGATGTATAAATAATCCGTTGAGAAACGTATACCTAAATCCTTAATATATTGATGGGTCAATGAGGTCTTACCTCAATGGTTAAGGTTGAGGGCTAAGACAAAAGATTTTGGGTTTAATATTCGTTATGGAATAAAATTCTCCAATTATATGACATGACTAATTAAAATAAAAATTAAGTGATGGTGTATTTTCTATTGGCAATGGCGTCTTAATCCCCCCCCCCCCCCCCCAAATAGTATGTCTATCATAAATTGTGTTTGTGTCAATTTAAGAAAAATAAAGATGTTCATGTAAAGTGATGGTATATTTGTTTGTTATTTATTGTTCAGATGTTTCCTTTGTTTAGAATTTTAAAAAATAGAAAAGAAAAGCAGAACTTTCACAAAGGCAAGAAAATCTATAGTCCAAACTCCTCTTCAATGGAATTTACGAGGCTAAAGATACATCTCAGGCTCTCAGCCCATTTTAGTCAACAACTTTTTGTTATTTAAATTTCATTTACAGTTAAAGGCACCATGGAGGAAGACCGCATAACAGAATTTCAGAACAATCGAGTAGTGATTATTATACATCTAACTAGTTTTCTTATAGACCATATATAAATATATGTGTACGTGTATACATATGTACATGAATATATGAATATATGTGTATACATATGTGCATGAATATATATGTGTATGTGTGTACATATAGACATGAATATATGCATATGTATACATATTTACATGAATATATGTATATGAATATATGTATACGTCTATACACACACATATATTTATACCTATATATATACACACATGAATATATGTATACGTATATAAACTCACACATATATATATATATATATACATACACACATACACACACATATATATATATATACCTATATATATACACACATGAATATATGTATACGCATATAAACTCACACATATATATACATATATATACACATATACATATATATACATATACATACATATATATATTCACTCAAATATAAAGGCAACAAAATTTGGGTCGGGCTCCACCCCGAATCCCGAATGGGGAGCCCTAGTCCACACTCCACATACCCTCGGCAGCCTCAACGCAGATATTGAACCACTTTATTTGAGAGTATAATCAAACAATATCAGGCTCCACAACCTACCACTACCATCCTCAGTTCCAATTATTTGTTTGCTCCATCGTTAGGTAATGCTTCCATGATAACATACTCAATTCTCAAGACTTCGTCTTTTTGACGCTTTTGAAAACATTCCATTGCTTGAAGATCTGCTTCCAGATCATATAATTGCTCACTTAGCTTATCTGCATGAGTTTCATGCTCCTTCAAAGAACAATTTCTCTCATCAAGTTCTTTAACAAGTGCCAAATACTGAAGTTTAGCAGACTGGTTGGCTGCAGCACTTGCATCCGCAGTCGGTTGAGTGACCGAAAGCTGCGATCTGAGAACATCCAACTCCGTAAGTGATACGGCTAAAGGAAGATAAAGATGGAGGAGTTTTTGAAAGATAAGTCAAAGGAATTTTGGAAGTCAACTGCAAGATAATTCAAGATAAAGTTTCAACCCCTTTTGAAGATATCTCCAAGCTTATCCAAACATCAAAATTGATCCCCAAAGTCATCAAATTAAGGGAAAGAATCGGCTGGACAACAAATGGCAAAAAGAACGTCACTTTTTAGATAGTTTTAGAGACATTATAGTTTATCTCAGTTTAAACGTTTGATAGAATTTTTAGGATAGAGTTTATCTTTCTTTTTGATTGTTTTTGGGCTAAAAATTCAACCTTTTATTTAGTCAAGGCCGCTGGCCACAAGAAGAAGAACGACATATTTTTATCAATCCAATTTGAGTTTTGGTTTTCTCTCCCAAAAGGATGGAACCTTGTTTTCTTGATTTTGCACTAAAAATCAAGGCTAATATCTCTCAATCTTGAGCAAATTGAGGGTGATTGTCAAGGGTGAAGTGACCGTCTAGGAGGGCCTATTGGAGGTTTGCCTACAAACGCACGCTTGAATCTGAGGTATTGCTTAAGCCGGCGATTTTGACACAACGGAAGCAAGGAGAAGTTTACTTCTTTGTGCCTAACCCCTTGTGGAAAGGTTGTTGGAGGTGGAAGAGTGGATCCTACCCGTGTCAGCTTGCATCAGTAAGATACTGCATTTTCATAAGAATTTCAAGAAGCATTCCATGACAGAGAGAGTAACTTTCTTGTTAATCTCCACAGATATCTTTATGAGTAGCAAATGATCTTTTAAATAACTAAGACGCGTTATTTCAACCATATATTCAGCTAGATGCTTAAACAGAGAGGGTTCACTTGGAACAGTGACAAAGGAACAGCCCATCCTCAACTACACATCTCTTGCTTTTACTCATTACATAAGTGATATTGTATCCCAATATCCAATGGAAGTAAATGTAAATTGGAAAATGTCATTATAAAACTATGCAACAGAGTACAGCTTTTAAAATTCTAAGTCGCACGGTGAAACATTTCTTTCCCTGTGTGTTTGGGGACCTAGTTGAAACAATAAAACTATGCCACAGAATAGGGCTTTTAAGTTCTTTCACTATATGCACAGTAGTTTCCATTTCAAATGCAGTCAAAGACATGCTCTTCATTGACTTTGGAATATGATGGAATAAAGCAAAATGACTCACTAAATTGGTTGCACAACTTATATTGTGAAGTAGCAGTTGATCGCCACAGTTAGACGCAATTTTCATTATGGATCATCGGAAAACAACCTCAGTGTGTTTCTAACACAAGGTTATAGTACATTCGACTCCCCTATACCTCCATAAACGGGAGCCTCTAAAACAATAGATCAATGTTGTTGTCGTCGTCACTATATGCACAGTGCGGTTTTCAACAATGAGATTGGTTAGTTGCAAAGAAATTTATCAAAAGATACGAACAACACTAAAACTTCGTCCAGGAACTGCTTTAGGGAAAAGAAAATGCAAATCCCATTAGCTTAAACAAGATGGGCCAAAAATGCACACTTCTCCATATGAACGTAAATTATATGTTAAGATACGGCTAGGAGCGAGGAAAGGTCAAGAGGGGACAAGATTCCTTGCATCTATATCAGCTTAGCCGCTACACACACTAGTCTTACTTAAGCTTTTCTATTCATAATGCACAGTAAGTACGTTCCTAGGTTCTATTTATAAGGAATGAGCAAGATCATCTCAGACAATCAAACCCTTCATTCACGCGGCAGGGTCTCCTAATGTATCATGAGCAAAAGATCAAAACATCTATTTCATGAACAACACACAACTTCATTTTGGGGAGTCAAAGCCTCAAGTTTACTCATTTCACTACTTTAACTATCTACGACGTCATTACACCAGTACTGCCATACTGATCATAGGAATATGCAGCATGCCATTTCTTAAGTAGTATATCAAACTCTACATTTGCCCAAACACAACTGCAGGAAGCTTGTCATTTATCAAGAACTACATAATTTTACATTGCAAGAGCAGTACAGTTGTTTTTTTGCTCCATTACTACAGTACAGGAAAGGGAAAAAAGCTGAAACCTCAATTTGGGGATTTCTGGTGTAAAAAGGAAAATTTGTAACAAAAATCTTCAATGTATAGATAAGCACATACAAGTAAGTAGATTACGAGTTCTACAACTCGTCTAATCTAGAAAGACTTAACTCATTAACAAAATTCCATCCACGTTCAAATCCATCTGATCCAATTGATTCAACAAACAGTTTCATCCTCATTCATGGAGACCCTACAGAAGATGACAAAACTGGCCTTTCAACAACCCGAAACCCGAAGAACACTAGGCTAAACATATAATCTAGAAGGCATATTTAAGAAAAAAAAAGTGATGACTGACCTTCTAAAAATCTATTATCTGCAGGGTGTTCAGATCCATCAATATTAAGTTGTATGAGGTTGCATTTTATCATTCTCCAACTTATCGTCAATCTGCATAGCAATTACTTGACTGTTAGTAACTGTATCACCCTTTCCACCCTGGTTTTCTATATTATCATCCAAACTCCTCGGCCCCTCGGCCGTAATTCCACAATTAACATGATCAGTAGAAGGATCTTTCTCAATATCCGAGCCCTGTTTCCTGTCCATTTCCATCGGCACCAGGTCATTCAGACGTACCCCCAGCTGCAACTTATCGACCTTCAGTTCCTCTTTTCTTTCTCCATCCCTCAACTCCACCGTACTGAATGCTGCCAAAACCTCATTAGGTTCGTTTATTCTCCCCACCACACTATTACTCACATTCAAAACCTCGGAGCTAACATCCATTCTCCTCGAAACGCCATTGCTTACATTTCCAACCTTTAGATTCATAGAACCAATGCCAGCACCATTCACAATATCTCTCCTCGCGGTAAAACTTCCACCACCTGACCCCTGTGCAACAGCAAGAGCAGCCTCATGTTTCAAGAACTTCTCCCTAGCCACCAGAAAAGCCAAGTGATCTAAAGCATCCCGAGCTCGTTTTCTGGCAACAGCCGCCTCTCTAGCCCTCCTCTCTGCATTTAAATTAGCTTCCGCAGCGTTTTTAGTCAACAAACCCGCGGTAATTTTAGCCGCAGCCAACAAAACCTTCGCAGCATTCTTGTCAATAACCCTACATTCCCCATCATTTAAAACCTCGCTACTAACAGAACTCAACTCCGAGTTTCCCAAATCCTTTACTTTCTTCAAAGTGAAGATTGGTAAACTAGGGTTTACACAAAGCGGGCAAATGTAAGTGGATCGATCGATATGGCCTAAACAATGGTTGTGACTGAAGGAATAGCACCTGTTGCAAGATAAGTAAGCGCCAGGAAAGGGGGGTGGTGCAGTAGGATGTACCATGAAGCAAATTGGACAGAAGTACTGCGCATGAATTCGGAGGACGCAAGAGGTGCAGACACGGCGATAGGTGCTCTGAACTTGAAGGCGATGGAGGAATTTGTGTTCGCCCGTGCCGCAATTACTGCATTCCCCGGAAGCTGTAATCGATGTGGCGCCGGCGCCGGCGGTTGCCTCAGTTCTAATTATCATCTTTTTACGACCGAAAAAATAAGAAACAGAAAACGGATTGAAGGAAAACTTGAGGCAGATTGAAGAGATGAGTCTGTATATCTTTGTTTGGATTTTCCAATTGATAAATTCGCGGGGGGGGGATGCATAAAAGGAAGCTGGTTGGGAGATTATGGCGAGAATGAATTCTGAAAATAGGGTTTTGAGCAGGGAGTAGAGAGTGACGGGGAAGAAGGATGCGGTGGCGGGATTTGAGGGCAGCTTTGATTAGACCAATTACGTTTTGGGTTCAGATCTGGCAATACTTTTAATCACGCGTATATTATCTAATTAATAAAAATAAATTTTTTATTTTTATTTTACTTTTAAATATTGTTTATTTTCTAAAATTAGTAAATATATTTTTATATTATTCTTTCAATTAACACTAGTATAATTTCTTTTTATCTTATATCAAGAAACTAACTAAAGGTAGAATGGCAATAATGACTTGCAAAATTTGATTTCTTTAAATTATACTCAAGTCAAATTAAGATAATACAACGGAAAGAATGCTAAAATTAGAAACTATAAAACGATAAAAAAAAATTAGAAATTATAAATAAGAGAGTCAACTTTTATAGATGTTAGCAAAAAAAAAATTAATAGTTACTAATATTGGAAAACGGTTTAAGGGCCATAACGATAATATTAGATAGTGAAAACAATTAAGGACTTCTATATTTAGTACTTACTTTCACAAAACTAAAATGTTGTGGAGTAATTGATATCGAAATTAACTTTATCTGTAACGCAATATAGCAGAAAAATATATAGAACTTAGAGTTTTTTCCATCACATAAACCTTACATGCAAAATAGTGATAAAAATCATATTCTTCAAAAATCATATTTCTAAAAAAATATTTCAAAAAGTACTTGGGATGCACAGATTAGACAAGACTTGCTAGAGTTCAACCTCTCTAAGGACATGGTCCACGAGTTCATGGAGGTAGAGGATTAAGGTTAACGAGGTGTAGACAGGATATAGGGGCATGGTAGAGTATACTTAGAGGATTAAATATTTTTTACACTTTAGGTTAACCTTTGTTTATATGTCAATTATTTGTGCATATCCACTGTCATGACTAATTTAATATCAGAAGCATTTTATTTATGTTTCATAAAATTCCTTCTATAGTACATGTTCCTATTTTTGTGTGTCAGGAATTATAGAATTATATGGGGGTATATTTGTCCTTTTGCCTTAGGATATTTTATGTTGGAGAAGGGGTTCTTTCTTTTACACGTTGCAGGGGGATATTCTCTTCCTTGGTTGTTAGAGCGGTGCAGAAAACATGGCAGCTTCTCTGTTTTGCTAAAGGAGCGGAGCGAAGGATATAGAAGGGGGGAAATTACCGGATTTCTTTGAAGAATTTTGTAAACAATCTCTGATTATTCGGAATTCATAGTTGTCTCTTGCTATCATCTCTTTATCTTCTTCATCTTTCCTCTTTCATTTACTTATTTGTGCTTCGAATTTATCTGCAGCCATAACATTTGGTATCAGAGACCATCAATCCTTGGAGTTGATGGCGGAAAATACAAGATCAAGAGCTTTAGAGGAGTCAGTTCGTTCATTTAACCAAGAGCTCCGAGAGTTGCATCATTCGGTGGATGCAAGGTTTGCTGAGGTTTCTAGCAAATACGAGGGAGTGCAGCACCAGCTCATCCAGATTACCACTGATAATCAAAAATTATTGAAGATGATTGAAAGTTTAGTTAAAGGCAAAGATGCTGAATCATTCCCTCATGATCAGCAACCAGAATCTTCGCAGCATAGCCCTGTGGCTCCAGACATGGAGACGGATCATCATGCATGCAACTCAAAAACAAGATTAGATCAGTTGTCAAAAGTTCCTAGAATGGATTTCCCAGAGTTCGTAGGGGAGGATCCCACGGACTGGGTAAGTAGTTGTAATACTTATTTTGAACTACAAGATGCATTTGATGATGTGGTTAAGGTTAAAATTGCAAGATTGTATCTCCGTGGAGATGCTGCAGTTTGGTATTCAAGTTGGAAGATAGGTAAGGCTGAAGTAGAATGGAAGCCTTTTTGTTCAGAGATTACGCAACGATTTGCAGGGAAAAGTAAACTGGATGTTATGGAGGAATTTCACACTCTCAAGCAGACTGGGATGGTTGACTCATATCAAACCCAGTTTGAGAAATTACGTGCCCTGGTACATGGAATGAATCACAATTTTGATGAAGAATACTTTGTCCAGAGTTTTGTTACTGGTCTGAAGGACGAAATTAAAATTATGGTTAAGCATTCTGAACCAACAACTTTGAATCAGGCTCTTAAATTGGCTAGGGCCCAAGAGTCCTTGTTGTTGTGTACTAAACCCAAGCCATCTCCTAAGGTCAACCCCGGAGAGTTCAGATTCTCTCCCATTCCTCTCAGGACAGACCCAAAGTGGCATAACCCTTATAAGCCTATTAGTGCCAATGAATTGCAAGAGAAGAGGGCTAAGGGTCTATGTTTCAAATGTGGTAACAAGTATTTCCCTGATCACCAATGCAAGAATAAACACATTAACTTTATAGTAGTAGACGATGAATTAGACGAACCCCCTGATCCTGGAGTGGCAACGCAGGAAGAAGATGAGGTTCAAATCTGTTAATACCATGTTCGGACAGATAACTTCGAGCACTATTAAGATCCAGGGGTTAATTAAGAGGACCCATGTTACTGTGTTAGTAGACAGCGGGAGCACTCATACTTTTATTGATGCTCAGTTGGCTAGTTCCCTTAATTGTATTATTGAGCCTACTAACCCGTTGGTTATTACAGTGGCAGATGGAAGTAGGATGGTTAGCAATGCAAAGTGCCCTAGTCTTCCTTGGGTTATGCAGGGGCACAGATTTTCACATGATGTTAGGCTTTTATCCTTGGGAGGCTGTGATATGGTGCTTGGGGTAGATTGGATGCGTTCTTACAACCCCATGGTAATGGATTTTCAAAAGATGGAAGTAACCTTTGAGAAGAACGGAGAGCCTGTGTCATTACGAAGTCAGGATCATCCAGTCCAGCTAAAGATGATCACAGGCAAGAGCATCAAGGGATGGTTCAAAAGGGGAGCTGTAGGGTTGTTTGGTCAGCTGAATATGATGGGTATAACAGATAGAGAAGTGGACATCCATAGTATCCTACTTCCCTTGCTGAGTGAATTTGAGTCAGTGTTTCAGGATCCTTCTCAGTTACCACCGGCTAGGAAGATTCAACATGCTATCAACTTAAAGGAAGGAGTGGCTCCCTTCAAGTCCAAACCATACAGATACCCGTATTTTCAAAAAGCTGAGATTGAGTCATTAGTGGAGCAAATGCTTGAGCAAGGGATCATTCAACCTAGTGAGAGTCCCTTTGCGTCGACTGTTTTGTTAGTAAGGAAGAAAGACGGGACGTGGAGAATGTGCATTGACTACAGACGGTTGAATGATGCAACCATCAAGGATAGTTTTCCTATACCTATAATTGATGATTTGTTAGATGAGCTGGGAAAAGCCAGAGTATTTTCCAAGATCGATTTGAGGTCAGGCTTCCATCAAATTTTGTTAAAAGCAGAGGATATTCATAAGACAGCTTTTGTGACCCACAACGGATTATACGAGTTCAAAGTAATGCCTTTTGGTCTTACCAATGCTCCTGCCACTTTCCAAAAGGCTATGAACGATTTGTTGCGTCCTTACTTAAGGAGGTTCGTATTTGTTTTTTTGATGATATTCTAGTTTACAGCCCAGATATGGACTCCCATGTGTAGCATTTAAGGGCAATACTTATACTGCTAATGGATAATCAGTATTATGCTAAGAAGAGTAAATGCTCTTTTGGACAGACTCAGGTGGAGTATTTGGGACACTTGATCCAGGAAGGAAAAGTATTAGCAGATCCCAAAAAGATTGAGAGCATTCAGAAGTGGCATTGCCCCTCTAATATAACTGAGTTGAGAGCGTTTCTGGGTCTTATTGGGTTTTACCGCAGGTTCATTCAAGACTATGGCCTTATTACAAGGCCCTTACACGATTTGCTTAAGAAAAATGCTTTTGAGTGGAGTGATGCTGCAACTGATGCCTTTAAGTCACTGAAGGGAGCAATGTGTGGAGCATTAATTTTGGAGTTACCTGATTTTTCCAAGACTTTTGTAGTGGAAACTGATGCAAGTGGTAAAGGAGTAGGAGCAGTTTTACATCAACAGGGACAACCAATATCTTTCCTCAGTAGAGCTTTCAATCCCGCGGAACTGGGGTTATCCATATACGAGAAGGAGCTGACAGCAGTGATTTTAGCAGTGACTAAGTGGAGACATTACTTATTGGGAAGACCGTTTATCATCAAGACTGATCAGCAGAGTTTAAAATATTTACTGGAACAGAAGGCAACAACCTCTTTGCAGCAGAAGGGACTTACTAAGCTGTTAGGGCTGGAGTTCACCATTGAGTATAGAAAGGGTAAAGAAAATGTGGTGGCAGACGCTTTTTCAAGACATCCGTATCCACTTTAATTCCTGATTGGATCACCAGTATTCAAGCCAGTTACCAGAGTGATCTATGGGCTATGGAGAGGATCCAACAAATGATGATTAATCCAACTGCTTTTCAAGACTGGAGTTTGCACCAAGGGGTATTGAAATTTAAAGGAAGAATTTATGTAGGGAAGACTGGAGAGCTTAAGCCCAGATTAATTGAGCAGTTACATGATGGCACCATGGGTGGTCATTCCGGAGAAAGGGCCTGTTACCAAAGGATTAGACAATTATTTTATTGGCCAGGGATGCAGAGGGAGGTCAAACACTATATACAAAAGTGTTTAGTTCGACAACAGTGTAAAAGTGACCATATGAAACAACCGGGTCTCCTTCAACCAATGCATGTCCCTGATCGAGCTTGGAAGCTGATCTCTGTGGATTTCATCGAGGGACTACCTAATTCGAAAGGTAAAACTGTTGTTATGGTGGTTGTGGATACTTTTACTAAGTTTGCTCATTTTACTCCCATTACTCATGAGTACACAGCAATATCTGTAGCAACATTGTTTATGGAAAAATATATACAAACTTCATGGGTTACCAGAGGTTATCATAAGTGATAGGGACCACGTTTTTACTAGTGCGTTCTGGCAAAATCTTATGAAGTTGGTGGGGATTCAGTTGGCAATGAGCTCGGCATATCACCCTCAAACAGACGGTCAAACTGAGAGGGTGAATCAATGTTTGGAGATGTACTTGAGGTGTATGACTCATAGACATCCAAAAAAATGGGCAGATTGGTTGTCTCTAGCAGAATTCTGGTGTAATACTACTTATCATACAGCCATTGGGATGTCTCATTTCCAAGCGTTGTACGGGTATAAGCCTACTATGTTTCCATTGGGTCAACTGGGTGGGGAAGTAGGGGTGGATTTGAATTCTTTCTTAGAGGAGAGGCAAAACATGGTGCAAGATTTGAAACTGCAGTTGGAGGAGTCTAAGAATAGGATGAAGCAGCAAGCGGATAAGAGTAGACGGAAAGTGGAATATCAAGTGGGTTCCTGGGTGTTACTCAAGTTACAACCTTACAGACAATCGTCTCTAGCTCATAGGAGGAACCTCAAGCTTTCTATTAAATATTTTGGTCCATATCAAATTGAGTCGAAAGTTAACCCAGTTGCATATAAGCTCAAGCTACCAAGTGGGTCGAGAATCCATCATGTGGTACATGTTTCTATGCTTAAGCCGTTCAGAGGAGCAGAGGAGAGGATTTTGCCGGATCTCCCTCCCGTAGATGAACATGGACATGTTATACTGGAGCCAGAAGCAGCTATTGAGGTACGACTGCAGGTGGATCATTTAAGGCCAACAAAGCAGTATTTGATTAAGTGGAGCTCTCTGCCTTTGTCTGAATCAACTTGGGAGAAGTCTGATTATCTGAAAGCCAAGTTCCCAGCAGTTTCATGCTTGAGGACAAGTATGATCTGAAGAGGAGGGTGATGTCAGGAATTATAGAATTATATGGGGGTATATTTGTCCTTTTGCCTTAGGATATTTTATGTTGGAGAAGGGGTTCTTTCTTTTACACGTTGCAGGGGGATATTCTCTTCCTTGGTTGTTAGAGCGGTGCAGAAAACATGGCAGCTTCTCTATTTTGCTAAAGGAGCGGAGCGAAGGATATAGAAGGGGGGAAATTACCGGATTTCTTTGAAGAATTTTGTAAGCAATCTCTGATTATTCGGAATTCATAGTTATCTCTTGCTATCATCTCTTTATCTTCTTCATCTTTCCTCTTTGATTTACTTATTTGTGCTTCGAATCTGCAGCCATAACATTGTGCTATCTAGGTACACAGAGCTGGGGGTCTCACTGGAATCAAACTCTCAATCTCTTGGGATGGATGTATTGTTTGGATACATTTCACATTCCTCACACCCTATCAATAGATTTTGATATCGCTGGGATATAGGGAATATGATTGTTGTTGTTGTTGTTGTTGTTGTATTTTCTTTTGTTTCACATTTTCTATATAAGGAAAATATGGTTCTTTTTATGAAAATAGTAATTCTTTAAACAGAAAATGGGCTCGTACCATGTTTGATTTCAAAACAAAAAAAAAAAAACTTAAGCTAATACTTGGGATAATAATTATCTATGGTTTTTTTCTTTTTTTTACTTCGCTTCATGCTTGGATTTATTTGATTTATTTGTCCTACTAAATTTGGCTTAATAAATTCGGTGTCTGGATGATTTTGGTAATACATTCTTTAACATAAGATGATCAATTTTTAGGTAGGCTTACCCTGTCAAAATTCAACACACACCAACCAAAAAGAAAAAAAGAAAAATTATAAAGCTTGTTTCGCTTAAAAAATCATGTAACTATGTAATTAGGAGTGTTAAACAACCGAGCTGAGTCGAATACTAGGTCTCTGAATTCGTATTCGTTTAGCTAAACGAAGTATTTGGCTCGATTCGTTTAGCTAAACGAGCTTTAAAATTGGTTCGAGTTCGACTCGATAACACTACAGCTGTTTAAACAAACCGAACCGTTTGCGAATAGTTCGACTCGTTTAACTAAACGAACCTAAATAAGTGTTCGAATTCGGCTCATTTAAATAAAATAACAACGAACTCTAACCGAATACAAACCAAATTCGAATAGTTCGCGAACTGTTCTGTTCGATTAACAGTCCTATATATAACCAACACATGGATTCAGCTAAACATCTAGACAATATATACTTTTGATAAGCATATAACGTGAACTATCATTAGTTATGATTAATTTAATTTTATTTTTCCTTCTTGCGTAAACCAGTTAGTGACTACATTCTTTTAAAAAGAAACGGAATGAAGCAAGTGTTTTGCTGTTCCATTTCCTTTTCTTTTTATTTGCTAATGGAAATAGTTGTGTAGCAAATTTGGTCTGTCACACAACTTCATGCACAAAGGGTAAGGTAAAGTTGTGTACATCATATCGTGAAACGATCTGGTCCCTCTTCAGACTCTACACAAACGCAAAAGTTTAATGCACCGAAAACGTCTTTTTTCTCTCTTTTAAGTGTTTGTATACGGCTGCACATTTTGCATTTGTTTAACGTACCTCACCCCAAAATGTATCATCGTATATAAAGAAGTTTATGATAATTTGTCACTTCCATGGCCTTCTTTCTCCCATTCGTTCTTTACTAAATTTTCGGATTGAGAGAGTTTTCTTCTTGGATGAAAAAGATGATCTAAATCAAGTTAGCGTACTTTTAAATAAAAAGCCTACGATTTGAGAGGTTTAAGACTTGATGTTCGTTTTTAAAATGAGAAATCCATAAGAGGTTTAAGATTTGATGTTCATATAATATATATGCTTTGATATAAAGAGGTGACGACAAAACTAAACACGAAACTTCAAATATTAAAACCGACTTGTAGTGGGACTTAGGTGCTTGGGACTTGACGGCATGCCCATGTTACGTTTCTTAGGCTGAATTGGGGACGTGACAATTACATGAAACAAACCAGAAATATGCAATGAACTTCTACAACACAAAGCTCAAAATCCTAATGGAGTTTGTAAAGTCTCACACATCCGATTACACACATTGAAATGATCACCAAGAGAGTTATGTTAGCGAAAATGATTTTGTATGGTGTGTTCGTGTAGACTAAAACTGTTGGGAGGAAACCGCGAGATAGCACAGCGGAATAGGAAATAATCTCTCTCAAATGCAGCAACTATAGAGAAATAATCGAATGAAACACGAACAAGAACACCAACAATTTTAGCGTGGAAAAACCTCCCAAAGTAGGAGTAAAAAACCACGGGACCCGTAGGCCACTTAAACAATCTCCACTATAATCAATAATGGGTACAACCAAGTCTCTCTAGGCTCAGCTAGAGGAATACAACATCATCAAGATCAACCAAACAATCTTGGAACACAACAAGATACAATAGAGGAACCAAGAATACAAAGCTGAAATTTTCGGACAGAAAATTTCAGTCTTGGGAATGCAGGTATCGGTCACACTTAGACTCCACCAAACACATCTCCACCTTTCAGAATGTACTTCTGTGTCTTGGGAATAATCTGTCAAAACATTGGGACTCTCCAACTAGGAGGGATACCCAACAAACTCCCCCGACCGACTAGTTGGAGGGCGGCATCAATCCGGAAGCAATGCGGCAAAACTCAAACTTTCCTCTTGACAAAACTTTTGTCAACATGTCGGAACTATTTTCATCCGTATGAATCTTCTCAAGCTCGAATAGCTTGGTATCCAAAGCATCACGAATCCAGTGATAACGAACATCAATATGTTTGGACCTCGAATGAAATGAGGAATTCTTAGACAAGTGGATGACACTTTGATTATCACAAAACAAGACATACTTAGCTTGTTTCACTCCTAGCTCCATTAAGAATTTCCTCAACCACAACAAATCCTTCGCTGCTTCCACAACGGCTATAAACTCGGCCTCGGTAGTAGAAAGTGCAACACACTTTTGTAATTTTGATTGCCAAGCCACGGCTCCCCCGGCAAAAGTCATCATATATCCTGAAGTAGACTTGCGATCATCCAAGCTCCCGGCTAAGTCAGAATCCGAATAACCAACCAATGTAGGAGAATCACATCCCAAAGTCGGCCTCAGATTCGATGTTCCACGGAGATATCTCATAATCCACTTCACAGCCTCCCAATGATGTCTTCCCGGATTTGAAAGATAACGACTCACAATTCCCACAGCATGTGCTATATCGGGTCTTGTGCAAACCATGGCATACATCAAACTACCAACTGCCGACGAGTATGAAACATTCTTCATACTCGATTTCTCATCATCAGTAGATGGACACTGCTCGTGACTGAGCTTAAAATGAGAAGCAAGCGGAATACTCACTGCTTTGGCCTTTTCCATGCCAAAACGCTGAAGAACCTTCTCAATGTACTTTTCTTGTGACAAAAACAACTTCTTTGCACTTCTGTTGCGTATGACCTGAATCCCAAGGATTTTCTGCACTGGCCCCAAATCCTTCATAGCAAAGGATTCACTCAAGGTCTTCTTTAACTCATTGATTTTGGAAAAGTCTTTTCCAACAATCAGCATATCATCAACATACAACAGAAGAATGATAAAGTCATCATCAGAAAATCTCCGTATAAAAACGCAGTGATCGGCCTTTGTCATCTTGTAACCATGCCTAACCATCACTGAGCTGAACTTTTGGTACCACTGTCTTGGCGCTTGCTTCAAGCCATAAAGACTTTTTGTCAATTTACAGACACAATCTTCTTTACCCTTCTGTTGAAAACCTTCAGGTTGCTCCATATAAATCTCTTCATGCAGATCACCATGAAGGAAAGCCGTCTTGACATCCATTTGCTCAACTTCTAAATCAAGACTAGCAGCTAACCCGAGCACAACTCGAATGGATTGCATCTTCACCACCGGAGCAAAGATCTCGCTAAAATCAACATCTTTCCTTTGGGTAAAACCCTTTACCACCAAGCGAGCCTTGTATCGAACTTGTGAAGTATTTTCATCTTTCTTCACTCGGTAGACCCATCGATTTTTCAATGCTTTCTTGCCCTTTGGCAACTTCACCAATTCAAAGGTGTTATTCTCACGGAGGGACTGCATCTCATCCTCCATGGCATCCACCCTTTGCTTTTTGTTTTCATCTTCCAAAGCTTCTTGAAAATTTTCAGGCTCTCCACCATCAGTAAGAAATACATACTCGTCCGGGGGGTAGCAAACGGAAGGTCTTCTGTCACGGGTAGACCGTCTCAACTCAACAGCACCAGCAGGCTGCTCAACCACCTCCTCCTCATGATGGACTTCATTCTCAACACCTGGACTCACATCAGGCTCATCAACTACAACATTTGGTGTGGGAGCAGTTGTAGTTGGTTGATCACCAACCAGATCTTCATCTGCATGAGTAGGAATTTCTTTCTCAACCTTCTCAATATCATCGATGGTATAGTCCTCCATAAACACAACATCTCGGCTGCGAACAAGCTTTCTTGCAACCGGATCAAAGAAGCGATAGCCGAACTCATCAAGTCAGTATCCCACAAATACACATTTTTTTGTCTTGCCATCAAGTTTGGATCTCTCATCTTTTGGAACGTGCACATAAGCAAGGCACCCAAACACACGAAGATGGTCGTAGGAGACATCTTTTCCACTCCAAACACGGTTTGGAACATCAAACTTCAAAGGCACACAAGGTGTGAGATTCAGCACGTGCACCATTGTATTTAATGCTTCTCCCCAGAAATACTTCGGCAACCTTGACTGAGATAACAAACATCTCACTCTTTCAATCAAGGTTTTATTCATTCTTTCGGCTAGCCCATTCAATTGCGGTGTCTTCGGAGGAGACCTTTGGTGGCGTATACCTTGGCTCCGACAATATTCTTTGAAAGGACCGATATATTCTCCCCCGTTATCCATTCGTATACAATTGAGCTTCTTTCCTGTTTCTCTTTCAACCGATGCTTGAAAGGACTTGAATGTATCAAGCACTTGGTCCTTCATCTTCAAAGTATAGGCCCAAATCTTTCGAGAATAATCATCAATAAACGTCACAAAATAGTAAGCACCGCCAAGTGACCGGGTCTTCATCGGTCCACACACATCGGAATGCACCAAGTCCAAAATCTCCTGCTTTCTTTTGGTTTGGAGGACTTGAAAGACACACGTCTTTGCTTTCCAGCCAAACAATGTACACATTGCTTCAGTCTTGCATCGGAAACACCGGATAACACATTCTTCTTGGCTAGGATGCTCATTCCCTTTTCGCTCATATGACCCAAATGCCGGTGCCATAATTCCGAGGAGCTATCATTTTCACAAGTATTCATGTAATACTTGAAAATCCCAAATTTGGCAACGTACAAATTTGAGCACTTCTTTCCTCTCGCAACCAACATTGAGCCCTTCGTCAATTTCCATTCATTACTTGGAAATGAACTGCAATATCCATCATCACTTAGCTTTCCAACGGATAAGATATTGAACCGAAGATCAGGAATATGCTTCACATCCATGAGAACTAGTGTAGTTCCATTACTAGTCTCAACACAAATATTCCCCATTCCGATGATGCTTGATTGTCCTCTATTTCCCATACGTACTACTCCGAAATCACCTGTCTCATAGGTTGAGAAAAGATCACGCCGAAAGGTAGCATGTGTAGAAGCACCACTATCAATCACCCAATCCATCTC
The DNA here is from genome assembly GCA_036186865.1 of Eustoma russellianum. Lineage (NCBI taxonomy): Eukaryota > Viridiplantae > Streptophyta > Magnoliopsida > Gentianales > Gentianaceae > Eustoma > Eustoma russellianum. Next base: position 3,118,791 of record AP025074.1, on the reverse strand, counting down.
TTCAGATGATATATTAACACTTTCTACACAATCATCACAAATAATGAAGAAATCATCAACAACGGCAATATCATCATTGTTGGTACCTTCTTTCTTGACATCATTGTGGCTACTCTTGTCTCTCATTTCTCTTTTCAGCTTTCGGCAATGCTTTCGGATGTGACCTTTCAAGCCACAGTGATGGCACTCTACATTTGACCATTTGTTGGAACCCCCACGAGACTTGCCATGATCCGAAGATTGGTTTTGACTCTTCCCTCTTGATGCACCACGAGTATTCTGAGTCCTTCTCTGACTTCTCCCCCGTGATTCAGTGACCAGCATCTCTGCATGAGAAGAGGAACCAAGAGACTTGCGTCTCATTTCTTCACTGAGAACGGCACTCTTAGCCGATTCCATTGTGAGAACACCATTCGGAGCAGAATTTGATAACGATGTCCGGAATGTCTCCCATGAATTTGGCAGAGTGCCAGGAAGCCATAAAGCTTGAATCTCATCATCAAAGCTTATGCCCATCGTCGCCAATTGATTCATAATTCCTTGAAAAGCATTCAGGTGGTCGGCCATTGATGAACCATCATCATACTTCAAAGACATCATCTGCTTGATCAGGAATAACTTATTATTCCCCGTCTTCTTAGCATATAACTCCTCCAAGGCTGTCCAGAGGGTTCTCGCATTAGACACCTTGCTTACATGATTCAATACATTATCATCGACCCATTGGCGGATGTATCCACAAACTTGCCTGTGCAGTAGGTTCCATTCTTCATCACTTTTTCCTTCGGGCTTCTCGGTAGAGAAAACCAGAACATGAAAGCCTTTGACATAGAGCAAATCTTCCATCTTTCCTTTCCAAACATTGTAGTTGGAGCCATTCAAACTCACCATCCTGGATGTGTTCACTTCCATAGTTGCAAACAGTCAAGAGAACCTCGCTCTGATACCACTTGTTGGGAGGAAACCGCGAGATAGCACAGCGGAATAGGAAATAATCTCTCCCAAATGCAGCAACTATAGAGAAATAATCGAATGAAACACGAACAAGAACACCAACAATTTTAGCGTGGAAAAACCTCCCAAAGTAGGAGTAAAAAACCACGGGACCCGTAGGCCACTTAAACGATCTCCACTATAATCAATAATGGGTACAACCAAGTCTCTCTAGGCTCAGCTAGAGGAATACAACATCATCAAGATCAACCAAACAATCTTAGAACACAACAAGATACAAGAGAGGAACCAAGAATACAAAGCTGAAATTTTCAGACAGAAAATTTCAGTCTCGAGAATGCAGGTATCGGTCACACTTAGACTCCACCAAAACACATCTCCACCGTTCAGAATGTACTTCTGTGTCTTGGGAATAATCTGTCAAAATTTGGTGACGATCCAACGGTGCAATACTCAGCAAATGCAATTTTCCCGGAGGCTGCAGACTGCCCAACACCTACGAATTTTCACTCTTCCTTACTTGTATTTGCCTCTCTTATTTTTCTTCTTGTTTTCTTGTTCTCTCTTGCATTTGTTCCACTCATCACCTCCATTTATAGTGCTCCATCTTGTGCCTTTTCAATGCACAAGGCCTTCAAAGTCTTCCAAGCAATAAACATTCCTTGGAGAATCAAAGCAACATTCCAACTTCCTTTGTTGGAATTCTTCCAATGCCATAATTGTATTTGACTTAAGACATTGGAACTCTCCAATGTATTAATTGTATTTTGACTCCAAACATTGGGACTCTCCAACTAGGAGGGATACCCAACAAAAACAACAGCATGCAAACCGAAGCGAATCCAGGACTATATCCTTAAGACGTATTGTTCTGGTATAGTGTGTTCAACCAGAGGTAGCAAACGTCTCTCAAAATACAATAGATAACAGTTCAGACGAGCGGCACTGCAGAAAAGTGTAGCAGAGGAAGATCATATGCAGAGAAGAAGGGGAGAAAATCGGTGATAGCACAGGTCTGTTTGGCTTAGTATTTATAGGGAAGAAACAATTTAGGACGGTTAATCGCCAGTTCAACCATAGCCATCGGATCAGACGGTTTGAGATTGCCACTGTTAAATTAGAAACTGCTACCAGTTTAAATTGCAGCCGTTGGATCAAATAACCGCTCAGCCTGCTTAGCACATCCTTTAGGTCACGATCTGCGTTCAGTTTAAATTGCAGCCTCACGGTTAAGCTTAATCGATTTTTAAATTGCAGTCTTAAGCCTTAGAGTTAAGCTTAACCTATTTAAACACTTACGGTTAAGTATCCGAATTTAAAAACAACCGCAGGATTAAACATATTATTTTTCTGGAGAAATTTAAATAAAATCTCTCTTCTCCAATCATAAGCCTTACGGTTAAGCTTAAACGATTTAAATACTTACGGTTAAGTATCCGAATATAAATACAACCGTAGGATTAAACAATTTATTTTTTTGGGGAAATTTAAATATTCTCCAATAAGATAGAAACCGACCCGTAACTCGAAGAGGAGTTGAGCCGAATGAACGGCGGCGGCACACTCTCATACGCATGTGGCAATCTTATAGGTCTTTCCTCTTGTCAAAATTTTTTATGCCATAAGGGCACATCTAAAGTGAACATTCTAGCATTATATATGGTTGCTAACTCACTCCATTTGTCCAATATGGTATTCCCTCAAAGTGATGATGTGTTCCTCTCTAAAGAGGCCACATCATCACTTTTGCCAGTTTTTAATCTATTTTGTTCCTACTTTGAGCATTAATTTCTCATTCACTCGGTATCGTAATTGAGTGATTCCAAAGCTTAAAATCATCTACTTGTTACGTACATAATTAAGGGTTCATTAGTTTCCACTTGTCATAGATGAAAACTAATTACAATTAAGGTCAAGGTATGTTGTTATCCAAAGTTTGCAACTTGGGCAAACTCATTTCCTTCAATTTTCTCCAACTTGGATCAAGATGCTTTGGGCTAAATATTGGTCCCATTAACGGAACCAAGACAGCTAGCATGTTGCGAGTGTGGTGCACGCCCCTAGTAATGACGAAATTCAAAATATAACATGACTCGCGAAGGATCGAAACCAATTTTCGGTTTGCGGTGCATATCAATTGCAGTTATCAGATTTGTTGCAGGATGGTGATGAGGCAGAAAAGTGGAACAAAATTTGGAGCATAAAAGGTCCCTTTCGAGGCCATCTTTTTCTTTGGAAAGTATGACGTAAAATACTTCCTACTGCATATTTTCTGTTTTCAAGACATATTGCAACGAGAAGAACTTGTGCGAAATGTGGGTTGAACGGCGTAGATGAAATGCGATGAAATGTATGAGTTACGTGATTGTTGGTAGGTACAAAGGGTATGGAGAATTCTTGTTGACCGAAAGTATTGGGAGGCTTTCTTCGGTGTAATGAATGTTGCGGAATGGGTTGATAGGAATCTTGCTCGGTAAATAATCAACGGAATAAGGCTCTTTATGATGATCTGTGGTCGGAGATGCCCCTGCACATTTTGTGTCGATACTGGCTTATTGAGTGCAAATATTGACTATAGTTTTTCAGAGTGATTTTGATAGTAGTACAAATACGGTTACATAGCACAGTTTAGAACAGTGTTTTGCTTATCTTAATGTACATAAACTTCTTGTTGGATTATTAATATACACGAACGAAATTTCCCCCAATAAGAAAGGTATAGATTTAGTTGTCAGTTACATCATGCTTTGTAAGAGACACATGGAGTTTATTGCCTTGATTGCCAATAATTACGTATTTGCAATCAACAACAACGTTACCTTATTGCCTTAGAGACTTCCGTCTATCACGCAGTATAAGGGTCAGATGTATGCAACCATACTCATCTGTTAGAAACACACAAAGGATGTTTTCTGATGACCTATAATAAAAATTGCGTCAAGTTGTCTAGATCAACTAGTACGAGAAGTTTTAGGGCATTTGATGTCTTTGAAATTTACATGGTTGCTGCATTTGGATTTCCCCTGTATCTAATTAATATAGCTCAAGAAGCTTTTGTTACCATGGAGCAAGCACTTACCAAGCGATCTATCGCGATTACAACAGGAACTAAAAACAGTTAGGAAGTCACAACAACAAAATTAGCCCATTGCCTTAGAGGCTCCCGTCTATGGTGGAGTACGGGGGGTCGGATTTACGCAACCATACACATGTGTTATCTAACACATAGAGGTTGTTTCCCGATGACCCATAATGAAAATTACGTGTCGATCAACTGCTACTTCACAATATACACTCAGAAACAAAACATTCTTGATTCATTACTTCCCATCAAACAAGTATCAGCATGTAATTACCAATTCCATAGAACAGAACTACGTTTATTGACAGCCCAAGTGTAAGACTTAATACCTTCTCAAATTCACAGAAGAGCACAAGTAAAGCCATCGTTAACGAGCTTGTTAACAGCATCCCTGAATCTAACATAGTCCTCAAATGTATTATACACTTGATGAGATATTCTTGCATACCCTGTAACTGGATCATCTTCACCATCACTCGGTTCTCTAAAATATATCGGCACTTCGACCCTAAAACACTCCCTCAAGTGTCTCCTCAACTTCAAAGCATCATCATTGCTCCTGATCCCCAAACTAGCAGGCATCCCAACCATTGCCATACTCGAACACATCTGTGGCGGTGTCCCTAACCGAGTCCCCCACTCGTTACACAACATCATAGCCATCTCCACAACCTTCTCATGATTCCTCTTCTTGATCCCATCAATCCCACCTTCAAACTTGTTCACAAACTCCATCACTTCCGGAACCACCAATTGCGCGCTATAATCCCTCGTCCCAATCCATGAACTCTCAATTGGCAATCCATTTCCATACTCATGAGACACAACAGGGTGATGTAAATTCTTCAACTTTTCAGACTTCTTACAATACAAAAATGCAACAGAAGGTGGACAAAAAAACCATTTATGCAAATTACTAGTATAAGAATCAGCTCCAATATCCTTCACATCAATATCCACATTCCCGATCGCATGGGCCCCATCCACAAATATATGATCCACCCCTTCATCTCTACACAATTTAACCAATTCTTTAACAGGAATAACCACACTAGGCATTGAAGTAATATGATCAATCACAGCTAACCTAATTTTACCCCCATTTGAAGTCCCCAATTCAAGCGCCTTTCTGAATTCAATTATTATTTCTTCATTCGTATTAACCGGAAAAGGTAACTTCACCTCAATAACGTTGCCGCCGGCGCGTGAAATATACGCCTCGACCGATTTTTTAACAGCGCCATAAGCATAGTGTAGAATAATCACAGAATCGCCGGGATGGAAAATGGAGGAGAAGAAAGACCAGTTGATGTGCTGGAGGATGATAGCGGCGGCAGTGGTGGCGTTATCGACGAGGGAGATTTCGTCAACGTCGTCGGCGTTGACTAGTGATTTGATTAGGGCTCGTGATTTAAGGATCGAAGGTTGGAGAGTATTAAAGTAGAAATCGTCGGGCTGTTGGAGCCATTTGAGCTGCCAGTGTTGTTGGGATAAGAGGATTGTGGATGGGCAGCTGCCGAAGCTGCCGTTGTTGATGCGTGAGATTGATGGGTCGTGGTGGGAAAATTCGGAGAGGAGGTCGGGGGATGGAGGGGCGGCGGCGGTGGTGGAGGTGCGGTGGAGATGGTGGTGGGGGGAGGTGGACATGGGAGGAGGTGTCATTTAAGGAAGGTTTTGGGTTTTGGATTCTGGATGTTGTTAGTGGCTCATGATATGGGGGAAGTTGAAATGGGGATGGGATCCAATCAACCATTTTCCTTCACCCCATGCGTCACCGTACGACATGTGGCAGTAAGAGAGTGGTGAGGCTAGATGAAGATCATCCGAATCTAACCTTACCATTTCATCCTGCTGCCACGTGTCGCGTGGTCATGAGTAGGATGAGGAGATTAAGGGTGAGGAGATCACATTCCGTTGAAATGGTAATTTTTAATTTAATGATTGAAGAAATGAAGGATGACGGTGGAAGCTATTGCTAGTGGGAATTAATTACTCCTTCCGTTTTAATATAGAAGTCTTTTTTTTTTTTTTGAAACTAGTCTTTTTTTTTCAACTCAGACATTTTCAATATTGTCGAATAATTAAAACTAGTTTGTAATTATATTTTTAGTTTTGTATATTGTTGATTCACATTTAATTTATTGCATTCTTTTATTATTATTATTATTATTATTATTATTATTATTAATTTTAAAAAATATATATAAATAAAAAGCAGATGTATTTTTGGTACACCACTCACAATTTCAAATGAAGAGAGTAATTAACACTTGGAGTGGAGACATGAGAGTATCTTTCCCCTTAGATGCTTTTCAGACGATAATATTCTAAAGGTGGAATCTCACTTATTAGCCTAAAGTTTGACCCATTACACAGTTAGCAGCCTAACGTTGATGAAACTCAGTTAACACCTAGTCTTTGTCCATAATGGCTCACTTGTAGCCAGGTGACCGTTGACTTACCGTTGACCAACCATTGACTTTCTCAGACCAATCAATAGTTGACACGTGGCAACCCTTTTTAATTAAAAAAATAAAATTGTATTATTTGAATAAATTGAATTAAAAAGAATTTAAAAATTCTAAAAATTAATTAAAAAATATTTTAAAAATCAATAAATTAGGAAAAAAAGATAAAAATAAAAAAAAATTTACCCCACTCCCACGCAACACCCCCACCCACCCACCCCCCTTCCCTGCCAATTCACGTTTATCCTCTATGGGGTATGAGGGGGTTACCTTTATCCTTAGTGGGTTATTGGGAGTTCTTCACACAGTAAAAGGGTGATAGTAGCATGTAAAACGTGTAAAATTGTGTTATGGTAACACAATTTTACACGTTTTACATGCTACTATCACCCTTTTACTGTGTGAAGAACTCCCAATAACCCACTAAGGATAAAGGTAACCCCCTCATACCCCATAGAGGATAGGCCAAAAAAAATTTTAAAAAATTTTTTCTAACTCACCAATAACGTCCCGACCACCCACGTGTCCCCCCACCCCCACCCCCTCCTCTCGCCGAAAAAAAAAAATTTAAAATTTTTTCTAACTCACTCATAACGTCCCGACCACCCCCGCGTCCCTTCCCCAACCCCCGCTCACACTCCAAAAAAAAATTAATTTTTTTCTAACTCACCCATAACGTCTTTTATTATGGGATGGTGCGTGGAAGTGGGGTAAATCTTTTATTATTTTTATCTTTTCCCCTAATTTTTCGAGTTTAAAATATTTTTTAATTAATTTTTACAATTTTTAAATTCTTTTTAATTCAGTTTATTCAAATGATACAATTTTATTTTTTAATTAAAAAAGGGTCGCCACGTGTCAACTATTGATTGGTCTGAGAAAGTCAACGGTTGGTCAACGGTAAATCAACGGTAAGTCAACGATCACCTAGTTACAAGTGAGGCATTATGGACAAAGACTTTGTGTTAACTGAGTTTCATCAACGTTAGGCTGCTAACTGAGTAATGTGGCCAAACTTTAGGCTAATAATTGAGATTCCCCCATATTCTAAATCTAGTTTTGTTCGAAATCAAAAACAGATAAAATTGAAAATAGTACTTCTTCTGTCCGGTATTATAGTTAAAAAAGCGTTTTTGGTGCATTACATTTTCAGGTTTGCACATAGTCTAAGAATGGAATATACGACTGATTTTATACACGTAAGGATAATCAAATATGTATAGTTGAAATTATGTATCTGATGGTTATCATATTTAGTTTTCTGAATTGTACCATAAGATAAGAACGAATATATACAACAAAGATCATCACTGAAAGTGTATTCTTCACAAACTTAACATGTCATTTATATCTGAGAAACATCTTCATCATCGTCCAAAACATTCCTCATTCAATTGAGTAAATCAAGCCAGATTCAACTAGGGAAAAAATCCACAGGGCACGGAACACATGCAGCCATAAACATACAGCCACAAACATAAAACCACAACATACAACCAAGTTAAGCCAAACCCATCATTGCCGAGAAAGCAAGCCACATAAACAACGCAACAAAATTAAAAATGACAGAAGGAGATTCAAGCACTACAAAACCTAACATCCGAATAATTTTCGACGAATCGACACTACAAATTGCCAATCTACTCAAGAACGGATTAGGCAACCCATAGTCAACCAACAATAGTTCTGAAAGCCTCTCAATTGGCTTCAACCTCAACAATGACAACTATCCGTTATGAGCATTTCTTATGTAAAGGGCAGTCGGAGGAAGAGGCAAGGGACAACATTTCATATGTACACCACCGGAGACAACATACCTAGTGTTCAAAAGATGAGAGTAACGAGACCAGGCTGTGTTCACTTGGATTGTACAAAACCTAGAGCTAACATTGATCAACAATGTTGCTTAGTACCGAACAGGCAAAACACTTTGGGACAGACTAGCGGTGACCTATGGCAATAGTAATGACTCCTTTCAAACGTATGAACTACACAAAAGGGCAAGCACACTCCGCCAAGAGAATGAGACGCTTGAAGATATATGGAACATTTTCTAATGTATATGGATGAGCATTGACCCTGGGGAACAGATTCCATGAGAGATCACAAGAGTATAGCCATCTACAATAGATATATAGTGGAAATACGGTTGTACCAATTTTTGACAGTGCTTAATGACCGATACGAAGGAACCAGGAGGGACATCTTGAAACAAGACCCACTTCCCTTAATTAAGTCGGCCTACTCGATGGTTAAAAAGGAAGCCGCTAGGCTCCAAATATTGAAGCTGACAACCAGCCAGCACGAGCCCACTCCATCATCGAGAGAAATTGGCATACCTTTTGCAATAAAGACCAAAGCCAACCGACGAGGACGACACCTCTGCTTAAAATTCACTAGAAAACAATGGAAACTATCATCATGAGAAGACAAAGCAAAGCTATATTACACATTGTAGAATGTACAAGCATACAAAATAGCAATACTTCAAATTGGTAGGGTATCCAAAGTGGTGGGAAGACAGCCACAAGGTACCAAAGAATCAAACAGACAAAGGGAGAGGAGTCACTGCCGTGAGCATCAATGTTTCAATGGTAGGAAGAAGCAAAGTCGACGACCAATTGGCCGAGGGAGAAAGAACGGAAGGGGTCGGGGGCCCAAAATGAGAGAGGAGAACCCGAAATTAAAAAGAGTTAATAGGAAGTCCCAACCCCTCAAGTTTTAACCCACAACTTCTAAATTTTGAATATTTGCCCCTGTTTTTTGAATTCTACAAATTTGCCTCCAAAATCTTTAGATTCCGCACATTTGCCCATGGAGTTAATAAAACCTAAATGTTTGTCCAAAGCCCATCGAACCCGCTCTACATGTATTAAAAGCCAGTCAAATCTAATGAACGAATCCTTGACTGTGGAGCCACATACACTATGACCATTGCCCTAAAGATTTATTGCATTGGTCTGTCCTCATAAAAACAATATTAAAATAGCAAGTGGCGAATTAGTCAAAGTTCATAGAGGGGAGAGGCCTATTGTTTTCTCCACACATATGAAGTTGAATAATTGTCTCTATGTCCTCACTTTATCATATGAATTATTGTCACTTAGTTAAGTGAAACAAGAACTTAATTGTGTGGTACTTATGTATTCTCATTTTTTTCTGTTGCAAGATATCTTTACGAAGGAGATTATCGGGTCTATTACTAAGTGCGAAGGCCTCTACTATTTTGATAAGACGACTCACCAATGTCATACCATGCTTGCTCATGGGACGGTCAACTGACAACTTTGGTTGCGGCACAGACGTTTGGGTCATTCGTTCTTTGGGTATCGCAAATTTCTGTTTCCGAGTCTTTTCACAATTAATCTCTCTCAGCGGACATATGAAACCTGTATTTGAACTAAAAATCATCGTGTTACATTCCATTCCTATAACGCAAGAGTCAATTATGTCTTTTCTCTTGTAGACTCTGATATGGAATGGAAGTATTGTTTGTTTGTCTCTCACCCTCTCCAGACCCTAGCGATAGCTTTTGCTATCGTTGGGATATACTAGGTATGATTGTTGTTGTATTGTTGTTGTATTTCGGTATGGGGACCAACTTCCATTTCTAATAGTAATAATTTTTAATACTTTGTAATATTTATGGATGGCTTCTCTCGCATGGCATGTATATTTATTGAAACATAAATTAGAGGTTTCTGAAGAATTTATTGACTTCTTTCGAATGATTCATACTCAGTTCGATAAAAAATATAGATCATTCGATCTGAAAATAGAGAAGAGTTCGTAAACTAAATCACACAAACCTTTTTTAAAACAAATGGTCTAATACATAAAACTTTGTTTTCAAACACACTACAAAAGAATGATGTGGCTAGCGAAAAAATTAGATCCTCCCAGAAATGACTCAAACTACGATGTTTGAATCTCACGTCTCACCATCCTATTGATTCCAAGCTATCGGTGTATCTTCTTACCTCTTAAATCGTCTATCTAATAAAATACTTCATTATAGAACTCCATTACAACTCTTGGTCACTCTTAACCACCATTCCATCTGTGCTAACTTTGCCACACCGGATGTTTGGCTGCTCGGTGTTTATTCATGTCTCCAAAGCAAAAGATTATTCTATTGATAGATAATGTTTACCAAAAATATTTAGGACGTATAATTAAAATAATATTATGTTCCTAAATTATAGAAATTCACGTCAATATTAGGAAAAACATTGTCACAGTTATTGATAATTGTGTCCATTCTTTTTTTTTAAAAAAAAAAATCAAGAATATCGCATTTGAGTATTATTTAAACACATGATGTACATCATGTTAGTTATTTTGAAATGATAGAAAATAGCATTTGACCATTCTAATCATATTATGTCTTCAACAATTAGTGTGAAAAATTTCGAGTTACGTCCTAAGGGTGCTTTTAATACCAATAATCCATCCAATTACCAATGACACAAACAGATGAAGACTTTGTTGATGAAGTATAGGAACCCTAGAGAACAGAAAAATAATAGAAAACAAGAACAATTACAATCAACAGAAGAAACCAAAATTTTCTAGTACCTTTTTCTTCTCCAACGGTAAAAAATTGTTCCAAGCAGTTGCCTTCCCTCCCACATCTAACCGTCTACTTTACTTCTTCAGTAGCTTTCTCTCTTCTTGTGTACTTCCGTCTCTACTTCACTCAAATGGGGCACGGTGGAACATCCAGAGTTATACCAGCCTGAATTTGTCCCCAGCCTATAAGACGCCAGTGCTTCTCAATCCTTCTGCTGAGTGCAATCTTTTCTCCTTTACTGGTGCAGACCGGAGAGGTGAGTTGCAGCTTCGCGAAAACATTCTTGACGGCCACGACGCGTGCCCCCGTTGACATTGAGCCAATGTTCAACATAAGTATCTCCCCCTTGGTTAGCTTTGAGACTTTACCCTGCCTCTCTGTGTCTTTTGTCCTCACACCAAGAAGCCGACGAAGCAGGAAGAAATTAACCTGCATCATATGACTCATTCAACATCTAACCTAGTTGGCTCAACAGAATCTACCTTCATGGTGAAAGAAATTTCTAGAGACGAGTGATATAACTTACCTCCAGCTCAACGAAAATTTCTGGCAGTGATCCAACCTCCCCAAGAACCTGTCCAACCAATCGATCAGCACGAGTCAGAGTTGGGTCCATAGTGGTGCCAACTCCTATAAGGCCTCCTGGAACTGCAAATTGTAATTCATTTTGCTCGGCATACAGAGAGACAATTCTAGAATATATTGGGGTGCACTTGATGTTGCCATTTTCATCCTTCACAACAATACCCGGGCGAACCTCAATGTACTGATTTACCTTCAGAACACCCTGCAAAAAATAAAGAGAATTCCTCAATGCATTTGCATCCTTCAAATTAGCTACTTTGAAAGTTACCCTAAAAAATGGAGCAGCTAAATAGTGGATCCAAAAGCTTCTATTGGCTGCCAATAACCAACATAAGCCAGGCCATGTGGTTAGCACCATGATAAAATTATGTCAAATTTCGGTTACCAATATAAGCAAAAATTAGATGATACGAATGCCTTACACTTCATGTTCTGTTACCTTAAGAATGCTTCCACCAGCAACACCACCTCTAATGTCATCAACTTCGAACCCTGGCTTATTGACATCAAAAGACCGGATGACAATCATATTTGGTGGCGAAATAAAGTTCCTCTCAGGAATAGGAATCTTTTTCACAAGGTATTCGCAGACCACATCAACATTATACTTCAGCTGAGCAGAAATTGGTACGACAGGTGCACTGTCTGCAACAGTTCCCTGAGGAAAGTCAAAAAATAAATCCAGCCCACATATGAAATTCAGCCAGATTAGGATTTCAAAGACAAATCTAAAGCACAAACCTGTATAAATTTCTGAATAGCTTCGTGTTGGTTGATGGCTACGTTTTCCTGTACCAAGTCCACCTTGTTCTGAAGAATTATAATATGCTGGAGGCGCATAATTTCAACTGCAGCCAGGTGCTCCGAAGTCTGAGGCTGAGGACAACTTTCATTGGCGGCTATGAGAAGTAAAGCCCCGTCCATGATTGCTGCCCCATTAAGCATTGTAGCCATGAGAATGTCATGACCCTAGGAACAAGTCATGAAATCAAGGAAGCGAATAAAGTTATCAGTTCCAAGCAAAGCAAATGGTATATAAAAGCATATAAATGAACAAGCAGAAAAATAGACTATACCATTTCATGTTCCAAGTACAGCTTTTTAATGAATGAAATCAAGAAATTAGATCAAGTAAAAATGATCAGGTCTAATATCTTCTTTACTGTTCAAATTGCCACACTAAGGGTCGCCGCAAGCATAAAGAAGAGAGAACATGAGGACTCCACTAGTCAACGTTCACCAAGATCAGCTATAATCCACGTTCACTGAGAGCAGCTATAAGGCAATAAAGTGTGCTATTGAATTATACCCAAGAGCTTAGATGTCCACAGAGTGACAAAAAAGGAAAACCGCAACATATTTTTTCTACAATAACTTATCCTGTATCCTAATATCAACTGCTACAGCACACATCTAGTTGTCACTAACCAAAGAAGCAAGTACCAAGTACAATTAAAAGGGTAAGAAAATATTTAAGACTACCCAGAAAACGACACAGACAGCTACAAGACAATTTCAATCAGAAATTCCATTAACCATTGGCTACATTCACTAGTTCTAGCAACTTGATAGCTGCTTCTATGACTGACTTCAGAGATCAATCAAAAACAACAAAAGAAAGAAGCAAAACAAGCCTTCAACGAGATATCAGGCTGCTTATCAAATTCAAAAAGAAAAACGATATAACATCAAGCTAGACATTAGAATTGTGGGAGAAGTTACCATAAATGTGGGATGTGATTTCAGGCAGTAAAGTTTGCATGCAGTTTGGTGGATAGACTACTTACAGGGCAATCAACAAAAGAAACATGTCTCAGCAATTTCATCCTGCAGTTCTCAAACCCGGGAACATCACACATTGGGCTATCTTCTTTTCCACTTCCATATGCCCTGGAAGAGTACTTGAATCAAAACCATGTACATTAGAGCAGAAGAAAATGAATTTAGAAGACATGTACTCACTTATAACACGCTGGCCGAGGGCATTTTTCATTCTCACATTTGTATATCTTTGCATTTGCATACCCAAGCTTAATAGTGATGTTACGTTCTAGCTCATTCTTAAAGCGAACAGTCTGCATACAGATAGGAAGGGAGTTGAGTTATCAATTGTTTGGACTTGAAACATAAGCTCTAGAAAGCGCCAAAAGGAGGCCCAAAAAGAGGAGAATATGCAACCAATGTATACTCTTGCGAGCCTCAGAATACTCATGCCCTAATCAGCATCACTATTGGCGGCTGAGATCTTGCCAAAATACAAGCTAAACAGAGTAAGCCACACACTTGCTTTGGATCTATAAACCTCTGATGCAGATTTTCTAATAGTCACAGAAAGACACATTTCTAGATGAACATGAACAGTTTCCAGGAGAAATGCAAGAACTATATCATAATTTCAAAGGTTTCCTGATCAGCACACACAACATTGCCAATGCAAAGACCCAAGCTTTTCTTCCATAAAACAAATATTAAAAACAAGCAAATCATGGTAGTGCTGATGAAAAGACTCTCAAGTAAAAAACCTAGGGAGAAAATACTTGTACTTCATGAGAAGTTGAACAACAAAAACTGAACCTGGACACCAGATATTGCTTTCACAACAGTGGACTTCCCATGAGCCACGTGTCCAATAGTACCTGAGGAAGCAATATAAAGAGAAATCAAGGCACAAATAAAGAGATAAAAAAAACTTTTTTTTGTAAGTGAGATAAAAAAAAACTCACAAACGAAGAAACGCCTGATATAGAATTCCATAAGTGGAAAGTCCAATCAAACACCCGGCCGTGCTCTGATGAAAAATACATGGAGGAAACCTAAGAAAAAGTAATTTAGCGTACCGATATTAATAGTCGCCTGACGAGAGATAACTTCAGGCGAAAGTGGATGTAACTGGGTTACGTCCAGCTTGCTTAGGTCTTGCTCCATCAAACCTTTCCGAGCCATATTTGCTGTTATTGAGTTACTTCGACTTCTGACTTCCAGTAGTGAGTAGTTCAGAACTATAAAAATCAGAGACTTGAGTGTGAATATTTCCACGAGCAGTTTTGACATAAACAGTAACCAAAGACGTGATTTCAATAAATAAGCACACAAAAATTCCAACAATAGAATCATCAAGCATGCATACAACCCAGCTACACATCATACTCTCAATAATGAACACCGTGATAGTATGCTTAACGAAGAAAATGAACTTCTTTTAACTGAAAAAATTCATCAACACCCCCAACAAAAAGAAAAAGGATAAGTCTACCATACGAGAAAAGGAAACAAATTACCATCTTTTAGAAAACCCACCAAAACCAATTACAATTACTGACATACTTCGACATATACACAATTTATCTGGGAGGCTAATTAGATTAGGGTTAGCAGTTCAATTGAGTGCCGCGGCTTTCCAATTTAACACGGACCAACCAAATCGGATTCGTGTCCATATCGGATCCCCATAATTCACAAGGCAATACACAAAAGAATAGATATAATTCATCTTAATTAAAAAAAATTTACAAGATGTACGGGTTTTTACCTTCTCTCCTGTTTACTTCCTTTGTAGAGAAATCAGTAGTCGAATGGATGATATTTTCAACCCTTTTGGAGCAGATAGAGATGGCCTCTTGAATTATAAATCTTCTGACGATGCAGAACCAGGTAAAAAACAGGTCCCGGAAAACCTAAAAGAGAGATTTTTAGCAGCAGCAGCAGGCACAGAAGGCAGATATGGGTACCAAAGGAAAGGGAGCAAAATTAGAACTTAGGGATGAGTTTAGGGGTTAAGAGAAAAGAAATATGAAAAAATAAAATAGTTAAATAGTTATCAGGACCGGGTCGGGTTCAATCGGTTATGGGTTTCAAGTTATTTCGTTACTTGGAAAACTAGGGGTCGTGGGCAAGAAATAAAAAAACCTGCTTTCTTTTGGTAAAAATCTAAGTTATATTCGGTGAGTGAAAAAGTGGCAAAAGAAAATCTCCTTTTTATCTCGTCTTAAAATATAAATATATTCTGAATTTCTAATAGAATATAATTTATATTATTTATACTTACCCCTCAAACCTTAACGATAGTTTTTACTGTTGTTGGGATGTACTGAATATCTGTTGTTATTGTTATTATACTATTTTAAAAATTCATGCTAAACTTATATTTTGAAACGTTATAGTATGTCTAAGTAGATTTATATTTTGAAATTAAAGAAATAAGATTTTTAAAAAATTATATTGTGTTTTAAAGATTTTTCTTATTAATATGAGAAACAAACAACATTCACAGAGAGATAGAAACCTACTGTAGTTCTAAACTTAGTGATAATGATTCGATGACTCATTTAAAAGACACAAATGTAACTATATTTATTCAACATGGAAAAAGTGTTAACTTCAGCGGTAGATAAATTAGCTTAATTGATATTTTTTCTTCTTCTTAATCGGCAGGTATTGATAAGAAATATTTTGTAGAAAGATATCATCATTACAAAAGTGTACAAATCTATATTGAAATCAATGAATCAATGACTTAAGCACGGATCAACTCATTAGAACATGACATAAGAAGAGAAAAGAAGTCCCATTGGCCGTCCGTCACCCCACAATTTGTGTAGCAGAACGAATGAATTCCACATAGTTTGATTTTGAAATATGATAAAATAAAACAAAATGACTCACTAAATTGGTTGCCCTCTTTATATTATGAAGTAGCAGGTGATCGACATAGCTTGACGCATCATTATGGGTCATCGGAAAACAATCTCTGTGTGTTTCTAACACACAGGTATAGTTGCGTACATCCGACCTCTCATACCCAATTATAGGCGAAAGCCTCAAAGACAATGTGGTAATGTTGTTGTTATTGATGCATGATCAGCATGTCTATGTTACTAAAGTCATTTTGGAGAGAAACTGTATCAACAACATGTCATTTGATAAAAAGGTCATTCTCAGTTTTGTTAAAGTTTGAAGTTTCGAAGAAGATATGGATAGGTAATTATATCTCATATTCTTATTTGAGGAGGTGTATTCTTATTTGAGGAGGTGTTCAGCAGACAAATAATACCTCTATCTCAAAGGATAAAGAGTTTAATTGCAGTGAGCTTTTGACTCTATAGATACTAGCATAAACTGTTATAACCCGGGAAAAAAAAGAAGAAAAGGAAGAAAAAAAAAAGAAGAATAAAGAAAAAAATTGAAAAGATAGAAATAATAAAAGAATTTAAAATAATAACAATAATAATAATAATATAAATAATAATAATAAAATAATAATAAGGATAAGGATAAGGATTAAAGATTTAAAAAAAAGGAGAGAAAAGAAATATAATAATTATTAAAAAAAGGTAGAAGATAAGGACAAAAAAAGGGAGAACGTGTAAAAGTGGGGGGGGGGGGCTAATTGTCGTTCATTTGAGATTAAAAGAGGAGGTTAGTGGGGGAACGGTAGAAGAGAAAAAAAAGTGAAGAAAGGGAATGCAAAAGGAGGCGGCAGCAGGAAAAGAGAGGAAGGAGGAAGGAAGAAGAGAGAAGAAAGAAGGAAAAGAGGGAGGGCGAAGCATTCCAACCCAGTATTGATATACGTATAACGTATAAATGTCTGCGTCCAGGTAGGTTCCATTTTTCCTCTCCAAATAGTACAAATTCAAGCATGCTTAGGTGATATTCTATGTGCTATTGTTGTTTTTAATTGTTAAATTTCATAGCATGTTAATTATCTTGAAGAACGTGAGAATTTGGAGTATGTGGAATGCGTTTGATGACTGTGGAACACTTATACTGTATATGCGTGCTTTGATTTTGATTTTAGGGAAAAATTTGATAATCAAAATACTAAAACTGCTTTAGTTTGATTTTAGGGAAAAATTTGATAATCAAAATAGTAAAACTGCTTTGGTTCTGATTTTAGGAAAAATTTTGATAATCAAAATAGTAAAACTGCAGGATGATTAAAGATTTTCATTTTGTTTTTGCCTTAGAATAGGTTCCCATAGACTGAAAATAGGCAAAAATATAGGTCGGGATCGAAAAAGGATGCCGGAGGCAGCCGGAGCGCTCACGCGCCGCTAGAATGGCCGCGCGTGGCCTACATGGGCGTCTGGTGGTGTGTTGGACACGTAATTATCTGAAAATTAAAAAAAAAAATCATTAGGGTCGGCCTCCCAGCAGACCAGGCCAGCCCCTTAATAGGCCGCTGGCTCTCCATTAGCTGTTATAATAAAAAAAAAAGGGAAGGCTGGTAACGGGCGCGGACCGGGCCGGACATCAGCAGGCCCAAATTCGATGGAATATATAAAAAAAAGAGGGTGCAGGCCGGACCCCTGGCGAGCCGGACCAAGACCGGACGCGGACCAGGGTTGGCCCATTGCTAATAATTGTTAATTTTTAATTTCTGAAATTTTAATAAATGAGTTTTAATTAATTTAAAATGGTAATAATTATAAGAAAAGTGTAAATAAATATCAGAAAATTATAAATAAATTCCAGAAATTATAAAATGCTGAAATTAAGTTATTTTCATTATATTTCTGTAATGATAATAATTTATTTAATTTGGATAATTAGGTAATAAATAGAAATAAATAAGGGAAAAAATAAGGTAAAATATAGGAAATGCACGATAAATGTATACAAGCCGTGGAAAAGTGGATTTGGTGCCGAAAAATGTTGAGTTAGCATTCGAGTAATACTGAACCTAGATTTGAGTACCGGAGGATGGTGAGGATGGGTCAGGGGCCTCAAGCGATTGTGTTTTTGAATTCATGACACATGCATTGCATTGATGGCGGGTCGTGACGTACGGGTCATGGGCGCTCAGGATGGTGTACGGTGGCGGGGCCACGACACTCAGGATGGTGTGCGGTGGCACGGCCACGCACACTCAGTATGGTGACTGTGGGGTGTACGACCTGCAGCCACTCAGTAGGAACCGGGTTCATGCATTGCACGGTGGAGATATCGGCATTCTGTGTGACATGACTTTGTTGCGTGTGACATGCATAGTAGGACATGCATCACAATGTTGCACATTCTTTATCTGGAGTGAATTACTTTCCGCATTCTTTCATATGCTTATGTGATATCATGTTTTATGTGTTATGTGTTATATCATTTTAGTATGCTAGTCTTGTACTAGTTGGAGGCAGGTGCCTACTGGGTGATTTTTCGTCACTCACCCCTACTTTCCCCACCAGGTGAGAACGAAGAAGCGTACGACTATATCTTTGCTGAGGACGGGGCTGACACATTAGTATGGGCAGATTGATGGTCGCACCTAGGATACGAAGAGACCTTGCGGCTGTTTGTAGTTATTTTATTGAGATTATATCAGACACTACCTTGCATTAAATGATAGATAGTAGATGCTAGAACTCTTTCCAGAAGTCGGAACATTATTGTATTGAGGATTTTCTTTTATCAGAGAACTTTACGTTATTGTATTTCGTTTCCGCACGAAAAAAATTTCTACGTCTTTTCGGACATGTTGGAAATTGATTCGACGCTTTGTATTGTCCTTAGTGAGATACGGCGGACGCACTGTTCCCGACGCTAGGGTTCGGAAACGGGGCACTACATAAACAAGATAGATTTTGATGCTATTGGACGTACTGGGTATTTGGCTTGAGACTTTGATTCTTGAGAGTATTTGGCTGCAAGCCGTTTGCACACGTTTCAAATGAACTGAGAAAGAAGTTAGACCTCAAATCTACTCCGTGCATCTTTATTGGATATGGAAGCGAAGAGTTCGGGTATATGTTCTGACGGATGAGATCTGAGGAGTCTCATATGAGATAAAATATGAGGCATCTAATCACGCGACGCCACGTGTATAAAAGAGTCTTTTTTTGTTAAAAAAACAAGGGCCCTTTTGTACATATGACGTCGCGTGATTGGAGGCCTCATATTTTGCTTCATATGAGCATACTCTGATCTCATCCGATGCTCCGGGATCCGAAAGCAAAGAAGTTAATTTGAAACAAAGATGTGGTTTTCTACAAAATGCAGTTGTATGATTTCAAGTCAGCAGTTGGCTAGCGACAAAGTTTCAAAGTCAGCAGTTTTCTACAATGAGTTTCAGCACCACCAACCAGATATCCTACTTCAAGCTACCTGTTTCTTACCAGCGGGGAGGGGGGAGGGGGGGAGAGTTTTTGAGAAGCTAAATCTCATAGAGACAAATCTGATTGGTAAAAGGCCATGAAAGACGAAATGAATTCTTTATACAAGAATCAACGTAGTTGGATTAAGTGATGCCCCTAGATTGGAAGGAGAGGTTTGATAGAGCCAGAACAACAACATTACGCTAATGTTTTAGAAACTTCTATCTATGGCGGAGTATGGAGGGTTGGATGTACACAACCATACGATGTTGTTTTCCGATGATCCATAATGAAAAATGCGTCAAGTTGTGTCGATCAACTGCTCCTTCACAATATAAGAAGCGTAGCCAATTTAGAGAGTCATTTTACTTTGTTTTATCATATTCTAAAATCAATGAAGAATATGTCCTTGACATCATTGGAAATAGAAAGAGAGGTTTGATGGATCAAAGCTAGTCAACTGTGAAGAACCTTAGTCAAAAAGGTAACAATGGCTGAAATAGAGCTTCTTCAGATATAATTAGTAGTGGGTTATACCCTTGTGTAAGAAGTGTAGGAAAAGAATTGGTTTGTTTAGCGCCAAGGCTCAGTGATATTCGGGTTGAGATTTGTTTTAAGAGGTGAAGAGTTCGAATATAGGGACACGCGCAATGTGGGTGCTCCACTATTGTTAGGCCAAAGGCCTGGTTTGCGTGGGAACACCTTGTGTGGGTCACTGTATAAGTCTTCATCCAAATTAAGAGGCTGCTGGACACCTGATTTGCATCATTCACAATGCTCCTTAGGACTGATGCGGCAGGAGCCCTCCGGACGGAAAGGACTTCTTGCTCCAAGAATTGGTTTTTTTTTTTTTGTAGTGGAGTGAAAGTAACTCCTTATGTAATTTTATTTGAAATTAATATAAGAGTTTTCCAATTCCTAATTAATAGTTTGTTACTTGGTGAAGGTTAAGCCCTTGAATCCTACTATAATTTTAAAACATAAAGTTTTCTATGTTAGTGGTGTCAAATGTTTTACACTTATCTTTTAATCTTGACTCTAATCTTAAACAAACTTTTCTATGTTAGTGTAAATGGTATTACAAGGTATATTTTTTTCACCCGTTCGCAAGTTTTTGGGCTCTTAACATTACAAAGACTATAATATTTGTAATTGTACTTGAATCATTTATGTCGTAATCTTTGTGCTGATATAAAGAAGATTTAAAATCATATATGTACATGGCGAGTTTGTTTTAGTCTCTCTAATTATTCTTAAAGAATTGGTGTCATGTTAAAAGAGACAGATCCTACCACCGAATAAAAGTCAGACTCTGCAGACGCTCTGCATGCCTAGTCTGATTTGCCTCACCAAAATGGTAGACACAGAACACTCCATAGAAGTAAAAAAGATGATTTTCTATTGGACCTGATGTCATTTATTCAGTTAAATTACTGACTCTTTTAGTTTCAATTTCATTTCTAAAGTTAGATGTCTCGGTTGAACATACTCTGCCACCAAACATACTCTTGACTAATAATACTTAACCAAGAGTCCCATCAGAAAAGAAAAACTGCAAAATTTATTCAGAAAATATAGTAGAGAGGAAAGTAAATATATGAAGAATTTGCTTAACCTTTCTCTTTTACCAGTGTTTCTAGCTCATGTATAGTTGAGAAACAATCTCTGTGTGTTTTCAGCACATGTGTATGGTTGCGTACATCCGATCTCTCATACCCCGTTTTAAGCGGGAGCTTCTAAAGCAATAGGGTAATGTTGTTGTTATTCTCTTTTACTAGTGTTAATGTGTGGGTCGGTTCTTTCCCAAACACTACCATATTTGATCTCCCATAGATAGTCAAGATGAAGATGTTTTCTGGTAAGATAAAATCTCATCAGAATACGAAAGAGGTAAAGTAAATTGCGTAACCGATCAAAATGAGTTTGAGTTTGCCACCATGTGTGAGAAAGACTTCTCTTTTCGTCTTACTCTCTTCTAAACAGCCCAGTCATTCGTGTAAACTGTGTTTTTTCTTTCGAGGAAGTCATTCGTGTAAACTTTCGTACCCAGCTTCTGGTTGAAAACAATCAATCATGTATCAAGACGCAATCACTCAGTGTGTGCGTAAGAAAACATTAAACAGTAAACCAAACCCGGGGCGAGTCGAGGACTCTGTCCTTAAGACGTATTGCTCCGGTATACTGTGTCCAACCGGCGTTAGCAATCGTCTCCCAGGATACAACGGACTTCTCTTGGACGTGATGCAGAAAGTAGAATGCGACGAATGCAGAAGTGGAGTGTGTGTTCTGATCGCACACCCTGCCTCTGTTTATATAGGAGAGTTGGTTAGCGAATCGGTTATGCAGATGGATTCATGACCGTCGGATCAAAACCGTAGATGAGCCAGAGCCGTCGGATGAAAACCAATGCGTCATCTGTTGGGAGATTTGAACCTTCAAATCTCAACCGTCAGATGAAAACAGACCTACACGATTCATCTTGGAGCGTCGGATGAAAACCACATTCGGTTGGGCAGTTAGGTCAGTTTGAATTTCAACCGTTGGATCAAAGCTGTCTTTTCCGCCACCGTCAGATTAAAACCATTTGATCTTCAGAGATTAGAAGATCTTTGATTTAAATAATCAAAACCGAACGCTTGATTTGGATAATCAAAACCGAACGATTTAAATTATTTAAACGAAACCGATTGTTTGATTTTTATACAGGACCGGACCGCCCGTAGGAGAGCATTTGGGCCGCTAAGCAGCTAGGCCTGAAGCCTTTAACTATTTACAAAAAAATAATTAATACAAAAGTCCAAATAAATTTTCTCTAAAAAGATAAGAACCGGCCCGACCCACGTGCCCACGAACCACGAGCATGAGCCTGAACCGAGCTGAGCTAGCCGGCCAGACGGGCGGGCGGCGGCAGCTCACGCGCATGTGGCACTTTCTAGGTCTTCCTTCCGGTCAAAAACTTTTCATGCCCCAAAGGCACATCTAAAGTATCCATTCTAGCCATTTATAAGGTGTCTAAATTAGTTTAATTGTCCAATGTGGTATTCCTCCATAAGGGTGATGTGGCCTCCTAATAATAGGACATATCACCCATTAAATTATGTTTTTCCATCTACTTTGAGCATTAATTTCTCATTCACCCGGTATCGTAATTGAATGATTCCAAAGCCTAAAATTAACTACTCGTTACGTAGATAATTAAGGACCCATTAGTTTTTGATTTTCATTAACAGAAACTAATCATAATTAAGCTCAAAGTATGTTGTTAAACTAAGTTTTACAGCTTTCCTTAATGGGCCAAAGCCCAAACTTCTAATTCCTCCAACAATCCCCCACATGAATGGAAATTAATCCAAATGCAGATGCAGACTCTAAGGAGAAGTCAGACAAGAAAATGTTGCATCAGAAGAGTTAGCTTCTGGCTTTGAACCTTTCATAGTGATGTATCATCGGATTCACTCAGCTAATTAGTGACTTGATGTCTTGAACCAGTCAGTCTTTGCTGTGAACCTAGACAACGATACTCACACAATATTTCCTTTAACACCCTTTTAGTTCTTATGGTTGTGTTTTTTTGGCCATGAACAATCTGGTTTCAGAAAGTTTTTTAGAGAAATCTTGTCTCACAGAGTTCTCATAGAAGCGGCCCTACTTCACACTTACATAGGTGATTCATATCAGGAGCATTCCGCCATACCCCACTTGATGTATCAAGATATAGGACATCATTAAAAGCTTTAGCTTACCCTAAATATTCTATGCAGACAACACTTTTATGTAACGGAATGAGTAAGTGCTCAACTGAAACTTCACAACTTAGTTGTCCCATTGAACCAAGATTCTGGGATCTCCAGTCAACAAGGTTGGGTTACTACTACAAATATTCTTGCATTATAGGCTTAAGTCTCATTACATTTGTCAATTTTGACATCTGATCTCTAGGCAAGCCTTTTGTAAGCGGATCCGCAAGATTCTCCATTGATTTTATGTAATCAATGGAAATCACGCCATTAGAGATCAACTGTTTAATGGTGTTATATCTCCGACGTATATGTCGTGACTTACCATTGTAGATGCTACTTTGAGCACGTCGTATAGCTGACTGACTATCGTAGTGCATGCTAATAGGAGCGATTGGCTTAGGCCAATATGGAACATCTTCTAGGAAATTTCGAAGCCATTCAGCCTCTTCCCCATCTTTGTCTAGTGCTATAAACTCAGCTTCCATAGTGGACCAAGCTATGTACGTTTGTTTTGTGGATTTCCACGACACAGCAGCACCACCAACAGTGAATAAGTATCCACTGGTGGACTTCGAGTCCTTACTGTCTGGTATCCAATTCGCATCGCAATATCATTCTAATACGGCTGGATATCTTGTATAATGTAATCCAAGGTTCATTGTGTATTTTAGGTACCTCATCACTCTATTAAGAGCTTTCCAATGATCATCACTTAGATTACTGGTGAACCTGCTCAATTTGTTTACTGAACAAGCTAAGCCTGGTCTTGTACAATTAGTTATGTACATCAGACTCCCGATTACCTGCGAGTACTTCAATTGAGCTACAGGTTCGCCTCAGCTTTTCCTTAAGTGTATACTTAAGTCAAGTGGGGTTTTTATTGGTTTTGTTTCAAACATATTGAATCGTTTGAGAAGAGATTCAATATAATGAGTTTGCGACATAACAAGACCATCAGTTATCCGAAATATTTTAATTCCTAGAATAACATTGGCAACCCCATATTCTTCATATCAAAATTCTGCGTTAACATCTTCTTTGTATTCAAGGTGATGTCACGAGTACTGCCCATGATTAGCATGTCGTCTACATAGAGACATACTATCATATAGGCATTTGGTGTGCTCTTGATGTACACACACTTGTCACACTCGTTGATCCTGAAGCCGTTTGACATCATTACCTGATCAAACTTTAAATGCCATTGCTTGGGTGCTTGTTTAAGTCCGTACAAAGACATAACAAGTCTACACACTTTCTTTTCTTGTCCTGGGACGACCGTTCGCATCCCATCCCCATGGGCTACTCACTTATACGTGTAGCTGCTTAAGAGAAATAGCTAACATAATGAAGATCTTCGTTTAGGCGCTAGCAAGACATAGCCCGTATAAGCAATCAGTAGTCTTAATCGTTCGCACACCATACCAAAAAGCTTCGCTCTAGTGACTAGACGTACCTGCCCCTAACAG
>AP025074.1:3081119-3093826 GCA_036186865.1 Eustoma russellianum | reverse complement strand
TTATCGCCGACAAGAAGGTAGCAGAATGCTCGCTTTGCTAAGGGTTAGGTTAGCAAGACATACCTCGTTGAGGCAATAAGACTCTTAACCGTTCGCATCCCATCCCCATGGGCTACTCACTTATACGTGTAGCTGCTTAAGAGAAATAGCTAACATAATGAAGATCTTCGTTTAGGCGCTAGCAAGACATAGCCTCGAACCCTTTGGGTTGTTCCATATAAATTTCTTCCTCTAACTCATCATTCAAAAAGGCAATCTTCACATCCATTTGATAAATTTCTAAATCATAGACTGCAGCAATAGCCACTAGCATCCTTATGAAAGTGATCCTAGTCACTGGTGAGTAGGTGTCAAAGAAGCCAAAGCCTTCTTTCTGTCTGTACCCCTTGGCTACCAACCTGGCCTTGTATTTGTCAATGGATCAATATTCTTTAAATTTTTTCCTAAAAATCCACTTGCATCCGAGTGGTTTACTTCCTGTAGGAAGATCCACCAACTCCCAAGTGTAATTTTGAAGAATAGAATCTATCTCACTATTCACTGCCTCTTTCCAGAAAGGAGCTTCTAGAGTCGTCATTGCCTCAGAGAAAGATCTTGGCTCGTTTTATACCATATAGGTTAGAAAATCTGGTCCAAAAGATGTTGGTATTTTGGCTCGTTTGCTTTGACGAGGTTCCTCAGTTTCTTGAGGAGTCGTCTCACGCACTCGCTTGCTAGTGCTAGCTTCTTCACTATTTTTGTCTTTCTTCTGAAAGACATTTTCAAAGAACACTGCATTCCTCGACTCCATGACAACATTTTCATGTATCTCGGGAATGTCCGATTTGTGCACTAAGAAACGATATGCACTACTGTTCATTGCATAACCTATGAATATGCAATCAATTATTTTAGGCCCGATCCTCACTTGTTTTGGTTTAGGTACAGCAAAACCTTTCCCAGACACTCCCACACTTTCAAGTATTTGTAGCTAGGCTTATAGCCTTTCCAAAGTTCATATGGGGTTTTATCTATCTTTTTAGGCGAAATTCTATTTAAAATGACGTTGGCAGAGAGAATTGCTTCCCCCCACAAGTTCTGAGGTAAACCCGAACTTATCAACATAGCATTCATCATTTCCTTTAGAGTACGATTTTTGCGCTCTGTAATACCATTAGATTGAGGTGAATATGGTGCCATCGTTTGATGAAGAATGCCATGTTCTGAATAGAATTCATTAAAAGATGCGTCATATTCCCCGCCTCTATCACTTCGAATTGTTTTAATTCGTTTGCTATCTTTAAAAGCATCAATGGCCTCATCTTTGCTACTTAGCAAATAAACATAACAGTATCTAGTGCAATCGTCGATAAAAGTTACAAAATACTTTTTACCTCCTCTTGTTTGCACAAACTTTAAATCACACAAGTCTGTATAAATTAAACCCAAGGGTTCAGTGTTTCGCTCCGTTGAAGGAAATGGTGTTTTTATGATTTTTACTTCAACACATATTTGGCATTTTTTATTATTATTAAAATCCAGTTTGGGTAATAAGTCAAGGTTAATCATTCGTTGTATTGACTTGTAATTAACATGTCCCAAACAAAAATGTCATAAACAAGAAGACTCAAGCATGTAAGCAGAAGAGAAAACAATTTTATTAGCTTCAGAGGGCGCAACTTTCTTGGGTACAATGGTCATAACATTTAATTTGAACATGTTATCAGTAAGGTACCCCTTTCCCAAATACAAGCCATTCTTTGAAAGAGTAAATTTGTTTGCCTCAAAAACTAGTCTGAAACCATGACTGACTAGTAGAGCGCCAGATACCAAGTTCTAACGGATATAAGAAACATGCAACACATTTTGCAGGGTCAGCTCCCTTCCTGAGGTCAGTTTCAGAACCACCTTGCCCGATCCTTCAATCTTCGAGCTGTTGGAGTTTCCCATGAAGAGTTATTCATTATTTGTTGTGGGTACATAGTTATTGAACATAGCCCTGTTGGCACATACATGTCGAGTTGCCCCTGTGTCCACCCACCATTCACGCGGATTCCCCACTGTGTTGCATTCAGTCACCACTGCGCAGAGATTCAGATCTTCCATTGTGCCAACCAGATTCGCCTTTGTTTTGGTTTGACCTTGATTCTTTTTGGGCTTACGGCAGTCACTGCTACGGTGCCTCGGTTCAGTTATAAAACTTACATGTGAACTTCTTTGCAATCTCCTTGCTCTTGACGTTAACGCCCAAAATGTTATTCTTCTTTTTGTCACCTGCCACAGCAACATGAGCCTTGGCTTGACCAGACTGAGTGGTTGACTTCCTATCAGCACGACGATTGTCCTCCTCTATTCGAAGTTGGACAATCAAATCTTCCATCTTCATTTCCTTTCGTTTGTGCTTGAGATAACTCTTAAATTCCCTCAACGAAGGAGGCAGCTTCTCAATCACAGGCGCAACTTGGAAAGATTCACTGAGCGTCATGCCCTCCTCTTCCATTTCAGATACCAACATCTGTATTTCTTCGACCTACGAAATGACAGTTTTGGAATTTAGCATTTTTTAGTCGAGAACTTTACCAACTATTAATTTTTTTGTGCCAGCATCTTCTGTGCGATACTTTGTATCTAAAGCCAACCACAATGCTTTTGCAGTCTTATAAGTACAAAACACGCCATAGATAGTATTATCTAGGCAACTCAGAATGAGATTCAAACAACAGAAATTATTGTACGCCCATGCTTCAGCACCCAAGGCATTCTGCATGTTCTGATTTTGATCCTCCACAGGTTCTACCACTGGTGGATCCTCGCTCAGCATCTTGGTCAAGCCCAGTGCTATGAGATAGAGCAACATCTTTTGCTGCCATCTCTTGAAGAAACTGCCAGCAAATTTTTCCGTCTTCTCCACATGTGCAGTTGCGGCAGCAGGATTCATCTGAGGCCCTCCGCTAGGTGCCAGAAGAACTGTGTTGAAAGGCACATTGGCAGCAACGTTATTGGTCCTGTCAGGTGCAGACACGGAGTGTGCACCGTTAAAGCCTTGAACAGAGTTCGAGCTTTCGTTTTCCATTCCTGTTTAGTTCGATCAAAACGTATAGATCAGAACAGTGTCGGATATAAGAATGGGTAGAAACAAACTGCAAATCAGTATGAACACTGCTTTGTGTACAAAATTTGAAAAATAGTACAGAAATTAATTGAATCGAATACGTCTTAAGATTGTTGGAAACAATCAATCCTATACCAAGACGCAATCATTCAATGTGTGCGTAAAAAAACAATAAACAGTAAACCAAACCCGGGACAAGTCGAGGACTCTGTCCTTAAGACGTATTGCTCCGGTATACTGTGCCCAACTGGCATTAGTAATCGTCTCCCAGGATACAACAAGTATCTGTTCAGTTGAGCGGCACTGCTGAACTTGAACTGCAGCGAACCTTTGAGCGTCCTGACTTCTCTTAGACGTGATGCAGAAAGTAGAATGCGACGAATGCAGAAGTGGAGTGTGTGTTCTGATCGCACACCTTGCCTCTGTTTATATAGGGGAGTCGGTTGGAGAATCGGTTATGCAGATGGATTCATGACCGTAGGATCAAAACCGTAGATGAGCCAGAGCCGTCGGATGAAAACCAACGCGTCATCTGTTGGGAGATTTGAACCGTTCAAATCTCAACCGTTAGATGAAAACAGATCAACACGATTCATCTTGGAGCGTCGGATGAAAACCACATTCGGTTGGGCGGTTAGATCAGTTTGAATTTCAACCGTTGGATCAAAGCTGTCTTTTCCGCCACCGTCAGATCAAAAACGTTTGATCTTCACAGGTTAGAAGACTGTTTGATTTAAATAATCAAAACCGAACGCTTGATTTGGATAATCAAAACCGAACGATTTAAATTATTAAACGAAACCGAATTGATTTTTATATTGGACCGGACCGCCCGTAGGAGAGCATTTGGGCCGCTGCGCAGCTAGGCCTGAAGCCTTTAACTATTTATAAAAAATAATTAATCCAAAAGTCCAAATAAATTTTTTCCCAAAAAGATAAGAACTGGCCCAGCCCACGTGCCCACAAGCCACGAGCATGAGTCGAGCTGGCCGGGCGAGCGGTGATGCGCGTGCGTGTGTCACTTTTTAGGTCTTCCCTCCGGTCAAAAACTTCTCATGCCTCAAGGGCACATCTAAAGTGTCCATTCTACCCATTTATAAGGTGGCTAAATTAGTTCAATTGTGCAATGTGGTATTCCTTCATAAGGGTGATGTGGCCTGATAAGAATATGACACATCACCCATTAAATCATGTTTTTCCATCTACTTTGAGAATTAATTTCTCATTCACCTGGTATCGTAATTGAGTGATTCCAAAGCATAAAACTAACTACTCGTTACGTAGATAGACCCATTAATTTTCGATTTTCATTAACGAAAACTAATCATAATTAAACTCAAAGTATGTTGCTAAACCAAGTTTTGTAACTTTCTTTAATGGGCCAAAGTCAAACTTCCAATCCCTCCAACACTTCTCGCGTTTATTTAGCATTATCCAAAGATTTAACTTTGTTGCTAAAAAATGTCTGGTACGGAAGAACGTAATAGTTGGCACCTAAATATTTTTCAACGATCAGCAAATGCGTCGACTTCCATGCTGTCGAAAATTACCGGTCGTAGCCGCAAGCTAGAATTATCTATTTTGAGTCTTGTATTTTTTGATATATTTGATGATGTAGATAGTTGATGTAGATGGAACCGCTTGATACGGTAGTAAGGGATCATCCATATAATATGCACGCTTTTTCTTTCGACCAAGGTTTTGTCCACAAAGGTGGCTTTTTTTGGCAATGTTTTAATGCGACATATCATATACGTTTGATCCTCGTCCCCACCCCGTTTGTATACGTTATTGCAATTAATGAAATAAAGTTCCTTTTCTGGCAAAAAAAAAATGTAACCTATTTTAATTGGTTACGAATTTGAAAACGACAAAAACTTACAAAAAAACCGACTCCACTGGGGATCGAACCCAGAATCTCTGGTTCCGTAGACCAGCGCCTTATCCATTGGGCCATGGAGTCACGTTGTACAAGTAGACATTTGTTTAAAAATTATTAGAAACACTAATCAATCAAATTCCTCTTTTTCTTAATTTAAAAAATTAGAGATACAAATTAAAACTTTTACTAATGCATGAAGATGATCAATTCAGTCGTTGCGGTCAGACTCTATTGTAGATTTCTGACCACATTCTCCATAGGTTCTCTCATCTCTTCCTTCTTTGGGTTCTGATTATGGAAAAAGAAACCGAGAAAGAAGTATCAACAAATTCAACTCATGTAGCTCATCTAACTCAATATGATATTTTACTGGTGCTTTTTTTGTCCTCGATCTATGAAAGAAGAGTTAGATATGAAGTCTGAATGTCCTTCATAACGTTTGAGGTTAGAAACCGGTTAAAAACCTCCCTCCCATCTGTTATTGTTGATGGTGCTTAGATAGAGTCTTTAAGATGACAGAAATATTATTTAACCGCAACACTTATCTCGTCTATTCAAATCTTTATTGGAGAGGATTTTATGCTAGTTACTAGAGATTTCGTATACTGGTAGCTTGAGGAAATTTCTAAGCGTTGTATTTGAGTTTTTTATTAATTAATTATGTTTTCATTTATCCCTAGGGATGCTTGAAAAATTCTATGGACAAAAAGCAACAACAATAAAATGATCTACTTGTACCTCAATATAAGCAGGAAAACATACAAAAACAAATAGTGAAAAGATAAAACTAAAATAAGTGCTCATTTCAAGAATGAACCAACACTAAAAGATAAAAAATGAAAAATAAAAATATCCCACCAATTTTGATATATCTGTGTTACATTTATCCACCAGTTGACTAAATGGGAGTGTTAAAGTGCTACGGAGAAGAATATTAATATAAAAGAATAAAAAATTACTTTCTTAAAAATATTGTTACAAGTTAAGATAGTCAAACTTTGTAGGTTGCTATTCCGATTATACCGTCAATCAGTTACTTGAAATAAAATAGAGAAAAATCATGTAAGATTTAATTGAAGGGGTAATATAAAAATTTTGACTAGTAATACTTACCATCATTAGAAAGTAGATAATATTGTTAGAATAAACAAAAATAAAAAAAGAAAACAATATTTCTAAGAAAGAAGGAATATTATTCTTTGATTTGGTTTCTCTTAGACCACGCAAAGGATCAAGTTGAAGCACATGAAGTGTATGAGATAAAGGAGCACTCAAGATCTTTATAAGATAAATGCATATTTATTTTTCTCTTGTTTATTCATAACCAAGTCACATAGTTTCAAAGCCAAATTTCACCACTTTATCCCCTACCTTTTAGAATTTTCAACGTAGTAATAGAATTAAATAAATTTATCAAATCAAACACCAAATTTCTCATAGTTAGACTTTTTCACTAGTTCAAATTTTTAACTAGACAACACAGCAATAATTGTATATATGATATCATACAAAATTTAAAGAACCACCAACTCCAAAGATTAAATATTACTATCTCCATCCCAAAATACATAACAGTAACAAATTTCCGAAATTAACATCTGCCACACATGTTAATCGCACCCCAGATGTAAAATTCAAAGGCCATGGGAAACATAGTGGTGTTCTGTTTCACAAGAGCTTGCAAACACAAAACAGGTTTGCCATGCAATTCAACTGTTTGCCAGAATATAACATAGGGGTGCTCTATAGGGATAGGATCCCCTCACCGCAAAAGGGTGCGGTGACGCGTGACCGCGCGACACGTGGCAGCAAGGGGAGGTGGTGAGGCTAGATACAGGTGACCCTCATCTAGTCTCACCATCCCTCCTTGCTTCCATTTGTCACGCGGACACAAAGGGGATGAGGAAAGTTGGGGTGAGGAGATCCCAACCCCTCTCTATGATGGAATTTTTCAGGAAAATCCGCATAGATAAGAGAACATTGAACGTATCTGTGTTTTATTTTCTCTTCTCCTTCTAAAACATAGGCTGCCGACGTTTATCTTTTGTGGGAATAGACACACCCACACACATATATATCTTTCATCCATAGGTCGCGAAGTGATCCGACCATGTGCAAACGCGGGAGCCTAGTGCACCGGGAACGCCCACCATAGAAGTAACAGGACAAGTCACCCAAAGAACGCTAATAAAAGTACAGAATAATACAGGGCCAGACCCAATCAATCCATAGAAGTCCTAAAAATGTTTCTAAATAACAGGAAAAATCACCAAAAGGAAGCTAATAATTCTACAGAATAGTGTACAGGAACAGACCCACCCAGTCCTTATCTAGAAGGATTTAATTACTCCAACACCAGTAAGCTTAATGAATGAATTCATCACTGCTTTGGGTAGGTCTATGAGCGCACCAGGTAGGGTTACACCTTTTCCAATCGTCTAATCTTCTTCACTATCATTATTGAAAACTGATGCAACATTAACTTTTGACTTCTTTGCAGAATTTCCGACTGCGATCTGCATCACATCACACAGAGAAAACAGGGACAGGTATGATCATTGACACCTTTGGTATGTTATCCAATTTGGAAAACATCTTCGCGCAACATGAGGACAAGTGACAATTAGGTTCTCTACCATCAGATATCAGTTCAATTTATTGCACCTACACAATTGTATATTGTCTTAACCCAGGAATATGAATAAGTTAAGAAGTAACTAATGAAATTTCAATTAAAGAAAATTATTACTGGTCTCAGGAGAATTAAGCTCCTTGGAAGCAAACCAAAACAGCAACAAATTTTTCTTCTGAAGAAAAAATTGCATTCCAACTAACGAGGTAACAGGTTTTCCCTAGTTAAACACAATGGCCGTTCAAGGAAACTTTGTTCTTTGTTATGTTTGAACACCTACTGTAATAGTTAATCACTGAGGCAGAGCAATCCCCATTTTCACAATCCAGCTTCCACAATGTTTTGAAGCCAGAAAGGTAAGATATTAAAAGAGAAAGATGGCAAAGACAAGAAAACACAAAAAATATGCATCATATACAATCCTAGTGATTGAAGCCAGAAGAACAAATGAATATATCACATCCTAAAAGAGGAGTGCGAATAGTAATTTTGCATATATAGCTTCCCTACTTCTAAAGCAAAAACAAAGGCACTATTCCATTCAGAATTTAAGACAAGCCGCTCCAAATACCTTGGATACGCCAGGCTTCCCAGAAAAGCCAAACTTTAGAGCCTTTCTCTGTTCTTGATCTGCAAGAGAAGATGCACTTTTCAAGGGAGTGGAGACTACATATGATGTTGATTCCTCCTGCGCCTGCTGCTGCTGTTGCTTCTGGGCATCAGCCCTATGAATCAAAATAAATTCGAGAAATAAACATCTCCCATTAACTATATGCACGGCATCCCATGCATGGTTCCCTGACTAGTCTGGGACCAAGGAATATTGGGGACATCTAGACCCTCTTTATGCAGCCTAACCTAATAATTCTACAATATGCTGTTTCCATGACTAACCATGAACTTAGAACATATGGTCATAGTCACACGTGAATTGAAAACCCAAAGAAATGGCATACAGAAGGGCAACAAAAAAAGGCAACAATGAAAAAAAAGAAAAAAAAAAGTGGAAGTGCCGGACATGATAAATGAACATACATTTGAGCAAACTTTGCCATCTCTCTCTCTCTACGTTGTTCTTCTCTTTTTTGTCTATCGTCACGACTGCTACTTCCATGCATTTCCCTCATTTGTTTGAACCTCTAAAGTGAAAAAAATAAAAATAAAAACAAGGGGGAAAAAGGAAAAAAGAAAATAAGAATTTAACTAAAATTAAATGCGGAACAGATTGGTCAGAAAAGAAAGAACCTTTTTGTGGTTGTGATCATAAGAACTTAGATGAGCTTCAAACTCGATGGCCAACTTATATTGCTTGTTGCAAAGCTCACAGAAAAGCACCTTTCTCACTTCTTTTACTTCCGCTTGAATTTTCTGCTTGCGCTCTGCTAAAACCTGGATTTCCATAATGTGCAGGAAGGAGGCAGCAGAAGCTACCAGGTAATAAAAACTGCATGAAATTCTCAAGACCTTCCAAAGTTGAAGTTCCTTTATGATATACCATTCCCGTCAAAAGACACACATATATGCTATATGCTGCCTTCTGTTATTTGACGTATGTTTCAGAGAAGGTAAAGGATCAACTCAAATTATCTACTGCTCAAAAGTTTGTAACATTTACAAGCCTAAAAGCCATACCTCCCGCTTCTTAGCAAGTTCAGCTGTCTCCTCAACCTCAATATCCAACTTCCTTCGCTGAATATTTTCTTCTGCTGTAAAATAATCATCTTGCTCTTGCTTACCTATTCCCAATTTTGGGTCTCTAATTCCTGACTTTATGGGCTCGACAATACCTAGCATAAAAAAGGTTGCAGAAGATATACGTAACAACTTGCAATAGGAGCACATCAGTAAACCAGCAGCAAAAAGGACAGATATGGGCACAACATTTTTTGCACGTGTGTCTTCCTTTAGTTCTTAAATTTAACTTGATTTATTTTTTTGCTCAAGGTGGGGTGGGAAGAGGGGGTGGAAGTGGAGGAGTCATTCCAGGTGTTGGAAAATATCACAAACTTCTTGAAAAGCAAGGTTGTGAAACCTTCAAACACATTCTAGGAGCCTTAATATCATCATGATCACAATTAAACAGGCAATCATATCAACAACTGGAGATATTATTAACAATTATATCACGCCTGAAATACTTAAAAGACTTCTAAAACCCTCACCTTGTTCATCTTTTCCAAGTCCCTTTCCTTTCCATCCCATCTTTTGCAGAAGTCTGAATCCTACATTAGAAGATGTCAACTGTGTATCTAAAGAAGCTCGTTCTACATTCTCCAGATCTACATTTTCTGTTACTCTGTGATTAATTGGCAGACGAAAATCTTCAGCAAGATCCTCAAGGACAGAGGCCTCATACATCTGCCAAGAGATCACGTCAACAGAAAGACTGGCAACATCATCTTCACTTCTAAAAAGACTAAGTATTTATAATGGCGAGGAATGTAAAAGAGAGAGAACAGTACACCAAAGCAATAAGAGTGGCTCGAGATCAACTTTAGATGATGCAACTAAGTCATTAAGAAAAAAGGAAAAAGAGAGATCAATAGAGAGAGAACCTAAATCAGAGATTTAAAATCGAACAGATGACAACAGCAGAACAGCAACCTAAGGAAAAATCACGTCAAAAACACAATGACACCTCGACTGCTCTTCCTTCGAAGAGGAAAAATGGAAAAAGGAAAGGCCAGCAAAAACCCCTAAATACATTCTTGACATATTAGCAACTTGCACTAAAATTACTAGCAATAGCAAGTAACATCTAGTATAACAATATCTGACAAACCACACAAGTTTTGAAGAAACTATATCTAATTCGAAACAAGTTAGGAGCATATCTTACTCTTGGTTTTTAACTTATAAAGAAAGAAGAAACAAAGAAACCAGGTAAAGAGAACCCGAATTGTAATTTCAACTAGAATCATTTGCTTCTATTATATCTTACCTCCTGTTCTCGTTTATCCTTGGCTTTCATGTCCAGTCTACCAATGTAAAACCTCTTACTCATTCTTACCATCCAAAACAGTACCTACCAAAATGAAACGACGATAACAATAACGACAGTAGTGTTCAATATTACTGACAATAATGATTTTGACCAATATACTGCCCAGACATCTCAATTGGAAATAAAGAAAAAGGGAGGAAAAGATATTGAACATATACGCAGTAGTAAACTTCAACCCAAATCTCTCAAAGGAATAAACATTCACTAACCATGCTAACATCTAACATTAATCAGAAAAAAACTGACCTAAACTCCATCAAGGCATTAAATCTCATTCAATCAAAATTCTTTCTTGATTCAAGCACAGATCAGGATGAAATTAAGGAACTGTTCAGCTATTTCACATAATTCCGAAACCAGGAATTTGGCTTACAGAAAGACCAAACATATAATTCAGACGGAATCAAGAAAGATCATGTTTCCAATCACGCCCCCAGTGAAATTCGTCCCAGGCTGCTAATCCACCATATAATCACTGAAAACATTAGCTAACAACAATCAAATCCAAAAGCTCAATATCAAAACAAGCAAACAAAATATCCTCTATCCAGCAACCAATACCTAAGCAACAAGCAAAACATCTAGGGTTCAACACATCGAAGCTTCCACACATGAAACGCTCATCTCCTTGCAAGTTAAAGTAGACGATTCCACAAAAGCCAAAATTTAATAGGCATAAAGTCAAAAAAAAAAAGAGAAGAAGTGGGATTACATGAAAGCGAAGCAAATCAGTGAGCAGGTTGAATTTCGAAGAGTTCTCCGGCTAAGGAATTTCGAAAATTTGGATCGATGATCGGTAACTATGGGAAAAAAATCGTGGCATGTGGATATGTTGTTCCTATAGAGACATTGATTCATGTTTGAATAAGGAAACACAGATCAATGCACTGATAAGGAACATACTCGTATCCCGCGACCGTAACTGCTGCGACCATAAGTGTAGCGGCCCGTCCCGAACCCTAGGGTCAGAATCGGTACGTCCGCCGTATTCTACTAAGAGATATACAAGGCGTCTGTACGAATCCCTGCACTTATCAAAACGACATAGTATTCAATTGTGGAAGCGAAATAAATCAATTCAAAACCCTAAATCGAAAGTAAAATCCCCAAAATCATATATAGTCAAAATCAAGTCACAATCCCTTAAACGATGTCGTAAAATAACTAAATAATCAATCCCTAAGCTATGTCCTCAATTAGATAATAAAAAAAATAAACTCCCTCAATTCTTGATCCTCAATCTCCAAATAGTCTCTACGAGTCCTACTGAGACTACTCTGAATCTTCTCCAACTCATATATAGTCATACCCTGAATCGTCTGCAAGAAAACAAAATGAACGGTGTGAGCGACAAAAACGTCACTCAGTAGGTACCCTGCCTGCATCGGCCCTGTGATGATCATACATGCTAGGACAGTAGTGAAATACATATAAGTACGTTAATACGAAAATAGACTGTCCACGTTTTCGCAAATACGTATAACGGTCATAACTTCTTAAAACAATCAAAACACATAATCGTGCTAAATGAGCTTGAAATGCAATGCCACATACGTGATGCATGATAACCCTACATTCTCGGAAACATTCATCTAATCGTGCAATGCAGACCCCGGGTCCTAACCGAACGGAACAGAACGGAACAGATCAGATATGCGACTTATGTCTCGCATATCCTAACAGAACAGAACAGAACATATCATATATGCAATGTCGTGATGCATGAATGCACATAAATCATACACGAAATCCTTCATTTGCTTCATTTTCCTTTTTCTTTTTCTTTTTCCTTTTCCTTCCTTTTTCATTTTTCTTTTTCTCCTTTTTCCCTAGCTCCTGCGTCTCCTGCATTCCCCTTTTTCCTTCAATCTTCTTTTCTATTTTCCTTATCCCTTCCTTCTTTTTCCCATTTCCTGCGGCCCCCAGTTCTTCGTCCCCTGAAACCCCAGCCGGCCCTAATTCCACTCCCCTGCCTCTCAACCGCCGCCCTCTCCATCAGCCCCCCCGTCATAACGCACCCTCTTCTCTCTCCAAGCCCATCCCCACCCTCTCACCACTCCCGCCCCATCCAGTCCGCCCCCAACCAGATGCCCCACCC
>AP025074.1:2989217-3081019 GCA_036186865.1 Eustoma russellianum | reverse complement strand
TCCTCGTACTAAGTTCTTTCGTTGAAGTTTTCTAGTGTGGAAATATCAATGTGTCCTAAACGTCTATGCCATAAATTCATATTGGGTTCATTTGACATAAAGCACTAACTTTAGCGTCTACCACATCATCCATAGAAAACGTAAAAATGTTACCTTCTCGTTTTTCTTTTAAAAAAGTTTCTCCATTTTTATTTATTATATTGCAGTAAGGGTGAGTGAAGCATACATCAAAGCCATTGTCAATAAATTGAGAAATGCTAAGAAGATTGTAAGATAAGTTGCTTACCAAATAGACGTTGGAGATTTGAAGAGTGCTTGGATTTCCTATCGTACCTTTTCCGATGATCTTGCCTTCGTTGTTGTCTCCAAAGGTCACGGATCCACCTTTTGTGACCTTCTTTAATTTTGTAAACAAGCTCGGGTCACCCGTCATGTGCCTCGAGCAGCCACTGTCAAGGAACCACTTTATAGTTGTATCTTTCGATGTGTGGGCTCCCTGCAATGTGCAAAGATGATTTAGGTACCCTTTTAACTTTGGGTCCTTTTGAGTTAGTTAATCACCTCTTGGTAAAAGTACCTTTCGGTACCCATACTTGGGTGATCCTTCTCGGTCTAGCAAATGGCAAGAATGTAGATGAAGGTGCGATATAGTAGACATGTGGTGAATGCGCTTTGAGCCTTTGCCCAAGAACTCCTTTATACTCATTAAATGAAGGACGTTTTTGATAGGTCCTTGTGTGTGTGTGCGTAGTGCGTGGATGACATGAATTTCGTGTATGTATTACTCTTTTCTTTTCATATCTATATGGTACAAAGTTGTATTTCACATGATGTGAAGAGGAAGTGGGGCGTGATAAGGAAAGGGGCGGTTTTTGCGTCATCTTAGACGCCACTTGAGGCTTTGGGGTGTCTACTTTCTTAGACACAACAAACTTAGTTGGTTTGGTTGATACTTCATTAGTATCAACGTATCCCAAACCCGTTTTGTCACTGTCATGCTTTTGAGATAAGATAATACGATGCAGCATGTTAGATCCCGTATCAAACTGTTTCATCATTTTCTCTAGATCTATATTCCTTGATTTCAAATTTGAAATCTCGGATTTCATTTCGTTATTTCAAGTGGTTAATGATGAGATCTCTGTCTTTAATGCAGTGATGATGCATGATCACTCTTTCTTTGAATCGTTTAATTGAGAGACAAGATTCTCGTTAGAAGATTCTAATAGTTTCTTATCTTCAATTAATCGCTTCTTTTCCTTAGCGAGAGTCTTAGTGAATTTATGCAATTCTAAATACTGACTAAAAAGATCATCATAAGAAGGCTCAGAGTCAGAATCAGAATCAGATGATAC
This sequence comes from Eustoma russellianum, assembly GCA_036186865.1. Classification (NCBI taxonomy): domain Eukaryota; kingdom Viridiplantae; phylum Streptophyta; class Magnoliopsida; order Gentianales; family Gentianaceae; genus Eustoma; species Eustoma russellianum. Next base: position 3,079,664 of record AP025074.1, on the reverse strand, counting down.
CTCATTAGATGCTTTGGACACAAAGCATACTTGAGCAGTCTCTTCTTCGGTCTCGGTCTCGGAATCCGATGAATCACTCCAGGTGGAGGCCTTTAGAGCACGTTTCCTTTGCTTGGGTTCTGAGACGGGTCTATTCTTGTTCTGCTCCTTGTCAGGGTATTTAGTTGTTTATTTTTCTTTATTGGGGCAGTCATATGATAAATGTCCAAGTTTGTCACATTCATAACATTTAACATCTTTATCATTTGACTTGTTCTTATTTTTTTCGTTGTAGTGCCCTTATTTTTGTTTCTAAATGACCTTCTCATAAATTTCCTTAAGCCTTTAGCCAATAGAATTAGGTCATCGTTATCCGATTCAGAATCGCTATCATCTACGTGATCGGAAGAAGTAGAGACGTATTCATTTGATTTAAAAGCAATAGCTTTACCTTGTTTAGATGATTCCGATTTCCGTATGGTGAGTTTATTTTCATACACCTTAAGAGATCCAATTAACTCTTGCATCTTTATTGAGTTCGTTTCTTTGCTTTCTTCTATTGCAGTTACTTTAGGGTCCCATTCTGACGGAAGGCTTCGTAAGACTTTTTGTACTTTTTCCTGCATGGTAAAAGCTTCTTGCTCGGTTTTGAGATTTGTGGTTGACATCTCACTGAATCGTTGGATCCTTTGTAGTGAGTGTTCCTGCTCTCTGATACCATTTGTAGGATCTGCAAGGCACCACTAGAAGGCGGGTTGAATATGTGGTGCGGAAAGTGTGGTTTTTAAAATTTGTTTAACACTAACAACTCAACTTCTGAAAACAGATTCTGTATGAGAACGCAACATAATATACGTTAGGGACAAATGCGTTTGGCCTTTGGCCAAGAATCCCATCATGCATGTAGTATGGTTTCTGTTTTTGATAAGCATTTTGGTTTGCATGCACGGGACGTGATCTAGATGCATTTTTGTGATATGAGTGTCGCGTATGCATCACTTGTTTCTTCTCATATCTATATGGCACATAATTATATTTTGCAAGATGTAGAAGAAGAAGGCTAGAACACTTTTGATCTTTCAATTTGCAACACTTGTTCTTGTTCTTGTTTTGCTCTTCTTCTCTCCAGTGTCTCCCCTCTTGAAAATTATTTTTAAGTCCTTGGGAGAATGTAAGACATCATTGTGACAAGGCCTTGCTTACTTGGCATCTTCTTATTGGATGATCACTTAGTCTTCGCTTACTTGGCACCTCCTTATTGGTTCAACGTTGTCATCATGATGACATGGAAAAAATCTGAGATATACACTTTACCATGTGCCAAAAATCAATCATAAAATCATACCATAAATCAAGAATTACATCATAAATTGCAAGACAAAGAAATCCTTCCTATTCAAGTGAGAATTTCGGCCATTAAGGGTGTCTTGCCATGCTGAATTTTCAGCATGTGCATCATGAGGATAAAGTTCAAATCATTACCATTTTTCTTTGAATTTTCATCATAAAAATGAATCAAAAATTTATGGTAAGTATTTCTACCAACTAAGAAATGAATTTGGACACAAATAGGCTTAAGAATTCGGCCATATACCTTGTACACATGCTGAAAAATTTTCAACATGTGATATGTAGAATATCACCATTTATTTATTTTAAATAATATTCAAAACCTTACCATATCTTCTTCTAATCAATCACCTAATAAAAGATGACAAAATATGTCACATTAAAGACCTAAAAATCGGCCAGCTTGTGTGTAGTATGCTGAAATTTTCAGCATGTGACATAAGAGAGATATACCTTGAATTCTTACCATTTGTAGCTTCTCTCTTCAATTTACCAACATTGTATGATTGATCCTTAACCAATCAATATGCCAACAAAGCTCCACATGTGCTCCAAATCAGCTGTATGTGACGTTGGATGATATGTATACATGTGCTGAAATTTATTTTTGCTAACTTTGTAAAATAGTGCACATTTAATAATACACACATGTAATATTCCAATCAGCCCTTAATTTAATTTTCTAGAACACTTTAAGATGTATATCATATGTAAAAAGTGTCTAGATACGTGTCACATGATGTACAAGAAAAACGTTCCATGTTATGTGCGTAGAAAACCGAATTTTCGATATTTATCGATTACCCGATTTTTCTCTAATTTAAATTCCAAATTTTGCACATGTTATATATATTATGTTATACATAATATATATAATATATACTTTAAATCTCAGCACTTGGCTGGTTTAAAGTGGTACCATTAACATGTGACAAAAATTAAACTTGGAATCTTCACATTTTGGCCTTAATGTGGAGTAATTTGTGTGTGCCAACATGGAAAGTATTTTTGGCTGATTATTATGTCCTGTGCACGAAATTTACATCATATTTTGATGTATATGGGCTGGCCATTTATTTATGGCAAGTACGTGACACGTTGGCGAAGTTTCGGTATTCGCCCGATACGACAAATTTCGGTTTAGAACCTTTTATCGTGTCGTATTTAATTTGTCATCACCATATCTTATATCATATGATATAAGACCTGAATATACTCATAAATATGAGTTAAGTATAGTGGTGTGACGTTAACGTACGTACGTAAAATATATAACGTGTCGGTAGTACGTTGGAATACATGTGTATGTGCCTTTTTAAAAAAAATCTGAATATATGTGTCATATATGTATGTGGCGTGTATTATATATTAATGAGGGGAGGAGGAGAAAACTTTCCTTCCTTAGCTTTGTTGCCTTTGTGCCTTTTCCAAATGTGGCTTCCTTTAATGAACTACTCAGTTTAATAAACTAAGTACTTCACTTATTGAACTAGTTTAGTTCATTAATGGTGGCACCTGAAAATAGTATAAACACAACAAATGTTTGCCATATGATGTAAGCTTTAACGCTTCATGGCTCGTCAGTACGGCAACATTATATATGAGCTAAATAAGGCAAGTAATAAGCAATATATCATGCATACCTTTGTATCATGCACACGTTTTTGTCATGCTCATTTTTCTGCACATTTAAATCATGTATTTGAAAATCAATCAAACCCCTTTTTCTCTACAATCTCCCCCTTTTGATGATTTTCAAAATAACCTATACTCATGATTTAAATCCTATCGCTCCCCCTTCAATCATGCATAAAATCAAAACTTGAATTTTAAATTCTGAGTCGCTCCCCCTTAATTTATGCAATTAGTATCTCTCTCCCCCCTTAAATCATGCTATCTCTCCCCCTTTATTTTGAAAAGTAAATCAAAAGATGCATGTAAAGATGAAGAAGAAAAAAATCATGCATTTCATATAACGTGCGTTCGTAAGGGTTATTTATTCAACCCTTTGAAAATGTCCCTTTTGGTACCCAAATTTGGGTGACCTTTCTAGGTCCTCCAAAAGGTGAGAAAGGTGATGAGAACGCAACATAATATAGGTTAGGGACAAATGCGTTTGGCCTTTGGCCAAAAATCCCATCATGCATGTAGTATGGTTTCTGTTTTTGATAAGCATTTTGGTTTGCATGCACGGGACGTGATCTAGATGCATTTTTGTGATATGAGTGTCGCGTATGCATCACTTGTTTCTTCTCATATCTATATGGCACATAATTATATTTTGCAAGATGTAGAAGAAGAAGGCTAGAACACTTTTGATCTTTCAATTTGCAACACTTGTTCTTGTTCTTGTTTTGCTCTTCTTCTCTCCATTTTAATGTGCAGGCCGTCCCCCTATAGTGTGTCTCCCCTCTTGAAAATTATCTTTTAAGTCCTTGGGAGAATGTAAGACATCATTGTGACAAGGTCTTGCTTACTTGGCATCTTCTTATTGGATGATCACTTAGTCTTCGTTTACTTGGCACCTCCTTATTGGTTCAACGTTGTCATCATGATGACATGGAAAAAATCTGAGATATACACTTTACCATGTGCCAAAAATCAATCATAAAATCATACCATAAATCAAGAATTACATCATAAATTGCAAGACAAAGAAATCCTTCCTATTCAAGTGAGAATTTCGGCCATTAAGGGTGTCTTGCCATGCTGAATTTTCAGCATGTGCATCATGGGGATAAAGTTCAAATCATTACCATTTTTCTTTGAATTTTCATCATAAAAATGAATCAACAATTTATGGTAAGTATTTCTACCAACTAAGAAATGAATTTGGACACAAATAGGCTTAAGAATTCGGCCATATACCTTGTACACATGCTGAAAAATTTTCAGCATGTGATATGTAGAATATCACCATTTATTTATTTTAAATAATATTCAAAACCTTACCATATCTTCTTCTAATCAATCACCTAATAAAAGATGACAAAATATGTCACATTAAAGACCAAAAAATCGGCCAGCTTGTGTGTAGTATGCTGAAATTTTCAGCATGTGACATAAGAGAGATATACCTTGAATTCTTACCATTTGTAGCTTCTCTCTTCAATTTACCAACATTGTATGATTGATCCTTAACCAATCAATATTCCAACAAAGCTCCACATGTGCTCCAAATCAGCTGTATGTGACGTTGGATGATATGTATACATGTGCTGAAATTTATTTTTGCTAACTTTGTAAAATAGTGCACATTTAATAATACACACATGTAATATTCCAATCAGCCCTTAATTTAATTTTCTAGAACACTTTAAGATGTATATCATATGTAAAAAGTGTCTAGATACGTGTCACATGATGTACAAGAAAAACGTTCCATGTTATGTGCGTAGAAAACCGAATTTTCGATATTTATCGATTACCCGATTTTTCTCTAATTTAAATTCCAAATTTTGCACATGTTATATGTATTATGTTATACATAATATATATAATATATACTTTAAATCTCAGCACTTGGCTGGTTTAAAGTGGTACCATTAACATGTGACAAAAATTAAACTTGGAATATTCACATTTTGGCCTTAATGTGGAGTAATTTGTGTGTGCCAACATGGAAAGTATTTTTGGCTGATTATTATGTCATGTGCACGAAATTTACATCATATTTTGATGTATATGGGCTGGCCATTTATTTATGGCAAGTACGTGACACGTTGGCGAAGTTTCGGTATTCGCCCGATACGACAAATTTCGGTTTAGAACCTTTTATCGTGTCGTATTTAATTTGTCATCACCATATCTTATATCGTATTATATAAGACCTGAATATACTCATAAATATGAGTTAAGTATAGTGGTGTGACGTTAACGTACGTACGTAAAATATATAACGTGTCGGTAGTACGTTGGAATACATGTGTATGTGCCTTTTTAAAAAAAATCTGAATATATGTGTCATATATGTATGTGGCGTGTATTATATATTAATGAGGGGAGGAGGAGAAAACTTTCCTTCCTTAGCTTTGTTGCCTTTGTGCCTTTTCCAAATGTGGCTTCCTTTAATGAACTACTCAGTTTAATAAACTAAGTACTTCACTTATTGAACTAGTTTAGTTCATTAATGGTGGCACCTGAAAATAGTATAAACACAACAAATGTTTGCCATATGATGTAAGCTTTAACGCTTCATGGCTCGTCAATAAGGCAACATTATATATGAGCTAAATAAGGCAAGTAATAAGCAATATATCATGCATACCTTTGTATCATGCACACGTTTTTGTCATGCTCATTTTTCTGCACATTTAAATCATGTATTTGAAAATCAATCAAACCCCTTTTTCTCTACAATCTTCCCCTTTTGATGATTTTCAAAATAACCTATACTCATGATTTAAATCCTATCGCTCCCCCTTCAATCATGCATAAAATCAAAACTTGAATTTTAAATTCTGAGTCGCTCCCCCTTAATTTATGCAATTAGTATCTCTCTCCCCCCTTAAATCATGCTATCTCTCCCCCTTTATTTTGAAAAGTAAATCAAAAGATGCATGTAAAGATGAAGAAGAAAAAAATCATGCATTTCATATAACGTGCGTTCGTAAGGGTTATTTATTCAACCCTTTGAAAATGTCCCTTTTGGTACCCAAATTTGGGTGACCTTTCTAGGTCCTCCAAAAGGTGAGAAAGGTGATGAGAACGCAACATAATATAGGTTAGGGACAAATGCGTTTGGCCTTTGGCCAAAAATCCCATCATGCATGTAGTATGGTTTCTGTTTTTGATAAGCATTTTGGTTTGCATGCACGGGACGTGATCTAGATGCATTTTTGTGATATGAGTGTCGCGTATGCATCACTTGTTTCTTCTCATATCTATATGGCACATAATTATATTTTGCAAGATGTAGAAGAAGAAGGCTAGAACACTTTTGATCTTTCAATTTGCAACACTTGTTCTTGTTCTTGTTTTGCTCTTCTTCTCTCCATTTTAATGTGCAGGCCGTCCCCCTATAGTGTGTCTCCCCTCTTGAAAATTATCTTTTAAGTCATTGGGAGAATGTAAGACATCATTGTGACAAGGCCTTGCTTACTTGGCATCTTCTTATTGGATGATCACTTAGTCTTCGCTTACTTGGCACCTCCTTATTGGTTCAACGTTGTCATCATGATGACGTGGAAAAAATCTGAGATATACACTTTACCATGTGCCAAAAATCAATCATAAAATCATACCATAAATCAAGAATTACATCATAAATTGCAAGACAAAGAAATCCTTCCTATTCAAGTGAGAATTTCGGCCATTAAGGGTGTCTTGCCATGCTGAATTTTCAGCATGTGCATCATGGGGATAAAGTTCAAATCATTACCATTTTTCTTTGAATTTTCATCATAAAAATGAATCAACAATTTATGGTAAGTATTTCTACCAACTAAGAAATTAATTTGGACACAAATAGGCTTAAGAATTCGGTCATATACCTTGTACACATGCTGAAAAATTTTCAGCATGTGATATGTAGAATATCACCATTTATTTATTTTAAATAATATTCAAAACCTTACCATATCTTCTTCTAATCAATCACCTAATAAAAGATGACAAAATATGTCACATTAAAGACCTAAAAATCGGCCAGCTTGTGTGTAGTATGCTGAAATTTTCAGCATGTGACATAAGAGAGATATACCTTGAATTCTTACCATTTGTAGCTTCTCTCTTCAATTTACCAACATTGTATGATTGATCCTTAACCAATCAATATGCCAACAAAGCTCCACATGTGCTCCAAATCAGCTGTATGTGACGTTGGATGATATGTATACATGTGCTGAAATTTATTTTTGCTAACTTTGTAAAATAGTGCACATTTAATAATACACACATGTAATATTCCAATCAGCCCTTAATTTAATTTTCTAGAACACTTTAAGATGTATATCATATGTAAAAAGTGTCTAGATACGTGTCACATGATGTACAAGAAAAACGTTCCATGTTATGTGCGTAGAAAACCGAATTTTCGATATTTATCGATTACCCGATTTTTCTCTAATTTAAATTCCAAATTTTGCACATGTTATATATATTATGTTATACATAATATATATAATATATACTTTAAATCTCAGCACTTGGCTGGTTTAAAGTGGTACCATTAACATGTGACAAAAATTAAACTTGGAATCTTCACATTTTGGCCTTAATGTGGAGTAATTTGTGTGTGCCAACATGGAAAGTATTTTTGGCTGATTATTATGTCCTGTGCACGAAATTTACATCATATTTTGATGTATATGGGCTGGCCATTTATTTATGGCAAGTACGTGACACGTTGGCGAAGTTTCGGTATTCGCCCGATACGACAAATTTCGGTTTAGAACCTTTTATCGTGTCGTATTTAATTTGTCATCACCATATCTTATATCATATGATATAAGACCTGAATATACTCATAAATATGAGTTAAGTATAGTGGTGTGACGTTAACGTACGTACGTAAAATATATAACGTGTCGGTAGTACGTTGGAATACATGTGTATGTGCCTTTTTAAAAAAAATCTGAATATATGTGTCATATATGTATGTGGCGTGTATTATATATTAATGAGGGGAGGAGGAGAAAACTTTCCTTCCTTAGCTTTGTTGCCTTTGTGCCTTTTCCAAATGTGGCTTCCTTTAATGAACTACTCAGTTTAATAAACTAAGTACTTCACTTATTGAACTAGTTTAGTTCATTAATGGTGGCACCTGAAAATAGTATAAACACAACAAATGTTTGCCATATGATGTAAGCTTTAACGCTTCATGGCTCGTCAGTACGGCAACATTATATATGAGCTAAATAACGCAAGTAATAAGCAATATATCATGCATACCTTTGTATCATGCACACGTTTTTGTCATGCTCATTTTTGTGCACATTTAAATCATGTGTTTGAAAATCAATCAAACCCCTTTTTCTCTACAGAGCACATCCCTCGATTTATATCCCACCTAGCTAAGGGGCCTCTGGTACAGGTGGGGGGAGAACCCACCCCCTCATCAAAGAAAACTCACTGGGAACTCGTCGTCTATGTTAGCATATGCTTCAGTGGTTCATTATATTCATACAAAATCATTTGATCAAATTTGTCTTTCTAATTGAAATGGTGCCAAAAATTGAATAAATTCGAATAAAATTACAAAATAATGCAGCACCTAAAGGTTCTAAATGAGAAAAACTCAGGTGGCTTCTTGATTTAATATTTTGTTTTCTCCAGGTTAATTCTTGAAATCAACTGAGATTTCAATATGTCAATAAGTAGGTAGGGGACTACTGGGAGGGAAGGGGAAACATTTAGAGGGGTGGAGGGGATTAAGGATGAGAGATGAGAAGGAAAGAAGTCTTTATATGGTAGGGAGAAGGGTGTTGGAGGCAGAAGTTGGGGGTGAGGAAGATGAAGATTGATGAGCACAAAATTGTCACCTAAAGTAGTGACACGTGTTGTCAGTCCGGTCTGTTACAGCCAACGTTATTTGACCTTACAAAGGCACATTTTGCTTTAGGTTCACCTTAGCTACATGGATCCAAATATACAAACAAATTGGCACGGCTTAGGGAATGCAGGACGCCCCCTCGAAATCAGTAAAATGCGCCAGAGACGTTAAGGGTTGGAGACCTCAGCTGCTGGCATCACCTTGGCCCCAACCATCATCTCAATTGCAAGCGTCACCTCAGCCTCTCTTCAGCTCAATCTCAACTTTCACCTTAGCACTAGCATGCATCTCAGCTATGACCCACCTGTCCGAAACAGACCATCGAGTCCACATTGACTCTAGCAGTCGCCTTGGCTCCATTGACCCAGCATGTCCAATGAGTCAGGTAGCGACACGGATCGGATGTCTTCCATGTCTACTCGACCAACCAGGCATATCCCAGAGCAGGAACCTGTCAGCGAGCGACTTATCCATGCACGTGACATATGGCCACCTGGTGATCTGCAGAAGCAACTCATTAGCAAGACAGGACACATGGTACTCTCTCATACCTACTCAACATGCATTGGCTGCCTAGATTACGTAAAAGTGCAAAAAACTTTAGTCCCACGAATGACCAAGTCCTATCGGATGGAGGAAAAAGTTCAATCCATTATGCAAAAAATCACAGCTACAACATAAAAAAAATGAGACATGTTTCTCTAATATTTCAGCATTCATTAAATGCCTAAAGTGGAAACACCCACAACTGAATTGAGCATCGAAGGGTTTTTCCCAGGGTAACACCTATGGGGCCTCTGATGTTGCTACTTGTGCAGGTCAATCTCCGCCAACAACCGTTAGTTTTGATGTTAGTGTCATGCAGTGATCCTAGTGATCTTAAGTGAAAATTCAACTTTGTCATCTGGTGCTAGAAGAAGGGTCCCGCGCCTTAACTCCATACATTTTCTACTTAAAGTTCACACAACATTCCCTTAAAATGGGTAAAAATACTCAACGTGAAGGCAAAGAATCTTCACACAGCCAGAGACATAGAGGCGGCCCCCATCAACCATCGAAGCAGGACTTTGATGGCCAAAGAGGGCACCCAAATGTGGCCGCATGACTTACCTACGAAAAACACATGAAAGCCATCTAGTATATGGCTCAAAACCCAAGTGCCTTCCAAGCTGTTATGGAGCAAATGAAAGGTAAGGATTTAGAAGCTGTGCATAGCGTAAAAAAGCCTTCCTAATGAATATTAAGGAAGACCTAAGCAACTAGAATATTCCCCCACTCACCTAGGATATCCTCAGAGTCAAAGGATGGATTTATGGTAGATGGCAGAGGCAAACGTGAACTGCCTCAGGATGAACCTGCACCTTCAGAAAAGAAACCCTTGACATTACCAGGGCATCACCTTGAGTGCTCCCAAAAGACTTTGTAACCACTTCAGTGCCGAGTCGAAGGTAGCAAAAAATCCAGAAAAAGCTATATGAGAAACACGTTGCCTTTGGACGCCTGGGAGGCTACGGCAAAGAGGGGTTGTCTCCGTTGGCCTCCGAAACGCATATCCTGGCGGTAACAAAGGAAGATGTGTTATGAAAAGACCCACAATCATTGGCAGGACAAAGGGCGAAGAGAGATCACAAACTGTGCTACATGTTACATAAGGACATTGGCTATGAAAAAGAAGAATGCAAATAGCTGATGCGAGAGATTGAGCGTCTTATCGGCCTAGAGTACCTGTTGGAACTCTACAACCCATGTTATAGATTCCACAACAGGTGGGAATTCAGCCAACCTCAACCTGACGAGAAGTGCCAACCAGACCAACCTCATCATGGAGACGAGTACAAAGACCCAAGCGCAACTCTACAACATCGGGTAAGTGTTATATGCTCACAACTGATTCACGTTGGTCGAGACTGAAATTGGTAACTGAACCTATGATTCTTCATCGGAAGAAGTGGATGTAATGTATATTCTCGTAACGAGCCTCAAGATCAGCATGCTTGTACTGAAACGTATATCTACCTCCTGGAAGATGGTTAGGATAGTGTCATCCATATGCTGTGATAATGTTACTTGGCGTCCGGGCAGACGAGGTGAAAAAGTTCATATTAGGCGCGCCCATCATGCGCAGCATAGTATAGCAAGGGACTGCGGTAAAATGCGGCCAAACCTATGTACCGAACAGAAAACATCTGGAAAATTTTGCCAAATGTTTGGGTGTATCCTACTTTGATCTCTGTGTATAATGTCTGTGAATTATTTTAAGAAAAAGAAGCGTGATATATTTACTTCGTACCATTTACATTTTTTCCAAAATGCAAATGCGATAGATATGAAGCAGGTTCCTCTTGATTTCATGTTAGGTGAATAAAGGGATATGCCGAACCCCTATTAGTTGGGGTCGTAGACGAACAAGCCTTCTCTACTCAGATGAGAAGTAAGCAATGCGAAATTTCTGATGTATAAAGACACAAATTGTGGGACCAAATTCCCAATTTTGCAGCAGACGATATAAAAACAAAAATTATAGAACCAAATTCTCCCTTTTTGCACATTGAACCTCCTGCTTAGGAGAAGATTATATGAGAATCTCCAGCATATGAGTTACAAATACAAGGCCTCGACTGTTCGCCTATACCTCATGGTGCACATACCCCCCATGGTGTAGTGCGCAGTGCACACCCTTTATCAAACACATGACCTTCTCCTTATGGTTTTAAATTGATTTACCACATAGGTTCTAAGAAAACCCCATAGGGGAAACCTTAATGGCGGATAAGGGTTAAGACGATAGATATATGTGGAACCCAACACGTGACACCTAGTATGGGGATTTGATCATAAAATTGTGGGATCATTGCTGCACAAAATTGTGCAAATGCTTAATATAGCGAATTATCCAAATAAGGGAATGAAGTCAACAAAAATTTGTTGCACACCTTTGCTGCATCTGACCTTGGTATAGTTTTGCCCAGTGGTTGTTATTATCCTAATGAATGCACCAACTCAGTGACCTTGCTGCACAAAATTGTTGTGCCTAATCTACATGTGGATAAGCAGACATTTTATTAAAATGACATAATCGTGCTACACAAACTTGCTGCATTTGACCTCGACACAGTTTTGTCCAGTGGTCATTATTATGCTATTGAAGAAATTCAACAGAAAAAGCCTTCATAACTCATACGGGAGTTACTGGCAGGTCATTTTCTGACCTCAATCTTTGAAACATAGTTTAGCTTGCTCATTGTACTACGTTTAATGAGTTGGACCAGGAGACATATTTATGGCCTATGTAAGACGGTAGACATCTGTTTTTCTAAACATGGTCCCCAATACAGGGATTAAGCCATAAAGGTATAGGATCTGATGCATAATTAGTGCACTTAATACCCTAAGGGAATCAAGGTGGCACAAACTAGTTGCACTGATTCGCCACGTTTGACCTAGGCATAATCTTGCCAAGCAATCATTATACCCTCTTTTGCATAATCTTGTCGAGCAACTATTATACCTTCTTGTTTGACCTCGGCGTAATCTTGCTGAGCTGTCATTAACCCTCTAGAAGGGACTCAACAAAACAAGTTTGCACAACTCGTACAGGAGTCGCTAGCTCTGATCTTATTAAATCTTGAGACCAAGTCTAATTTATGTTTGAGCAATTTTTTAAGGGTCTGTACATCCTGTATGGCCCAGCCTTCAGGGAACTGAGGCGGACACGTGTGAAAATTGGGTTTTTGTACTTTTTTTTATAAATTTTAGCTTTAGAGGTCTGAGGTGATTATAATTGTAGTTCAAAGATGGTGACAGGTTCAAGTGTCTTATTATTCAACTTCCACTCTCTTATACTATTCGAGGTCATTGCGCCTACGAAAGACGTCTAAGATTTGCAACTTATTTTTTCGATTCTAGATGTTATATTGCTCATCTCTTCGACTCAACCTTAAGGGACTAAGGTCACAATACTTACTAAAATTCATTATAGACTTGTGCATGTTCTTACTATTTGGGTTCGGCTCAGCTTAAGGTGTCTGATCTGATTACACTTATGAAAATCAGAAGTTTTTATCATTCTGGTTAGTAGTTATGAGAAATGAAAGACATCAAGACAAAAAGAAAGAAGAACTCAAAAGACTTGTAAAACCTTTCATTCTATTGAAACTTTGTTCATTACATAGCATGGGAAATGAAAGCTATGAGCAAACAATCTAAGAAGCTATTGACTAAGGCTAATCGTTGGCTTCTCTAAGATCAGCACCGTCAATGAACAACTGTAGCTACTAATCATATTCCATGGAGGTAGCAAGAGTTGTACAAGTTGCTGATCTTTGGATCATCCTTGTTGAAAAGAGAATCCACCTCAGAGACAATATCAATTGCCCTAGTCTGCTACATCTTTAAAATTGATGTCACCAGGGCATCTAGGTTGCCAACGAAGAAGTCTGATCTCTTAAATTCGACCACCGTTGTCTGTTTGGCCTCATCTAATTGTTGATCTTGCTAGGCCAACTACTGTTTAAGATTGACCTTCTCTTGCTGCAAAGAATTTTCCTTTGACATGGCTTAGGTTGAGGTCAGTTCAAGCAACTGAATCCTGCTCAAAGCTCGTTCATAGTAGAGTTTGAGGTGGCCTATTTAGTGTCAGAATCCTCCTTCCCCTTGTGTAGATTAGAATTCTCGGCTTTAACTTTGTTGTTTTCAGCCTTGATGCCTCAAGTTCCTTTGTCAACTGCTCGTTAAGAGCAGCCATTCTATCGATTTGTTGCCTTTGTCACAAGAGCTTCTCTAAAGTCCTTAGATCGGGCCATCAGCTCTAGTTCATGGCTTCTGTACTATAAGACATCACAAATAACGAGTTAGGTATAAAAAGTAACTAAGTAAGAATCCTCTTGTCTTAGAGGAACAAATTATAAGAGGTCTTACCACTCACATGTTATGTATAAGGTTGGTAATCATCCTTAGGATAGCCCTCGATCCCTCCATGCATCCGCTGGCTGAACTAAGATACTATTCAGCCTCTGCGCAAATATCACGCCAGTGACAAAGTTGGCCTCTTTAAACCGCTCCATCGAGACAACCTCAGCCAGGCCTTTAGCAGCTTATTGCTGTGTTGTGGAGGATACCCCTGCAAATGTTTGCCTTCCGGAGGACATTTGCTCAACAGCAGCGGAGGAGGGCCATCTCTCCTAACTCTTTTCTTCTGTATGAGAGCCGAGTCCACCTTTTTGATAGCCTCAACGCTGTTTTCCCTCATTGCCAGCACCTAGGTTGATTGGTTTTGCTTCTATGGTGTCTTGATGGTCTGAGAAGAAAGACAAGTTTGAGCAGGTCAGCAAAAAATACTTATGACAAAATCTGCGAACCTGGTTCCAGAAGGACTTGCTCCTCCTGTAGTTCCTAGAATTGTTCAGCCAATTATACTGTCGAGGTTGTTGTGGCATGGCCCTCCCCGATCAATGGCCCCCTTAGCTGAGCAGCTGCCAGGACACCATCTCGGCCTCAATAGGTGGGACGACCGTTGTTTTGTCCTTACGCTTAGCCATCCTTTTTGTTGCGGGCTCAGCAAGTTTGCCTGCATTCGAAGACATTGCGCCTTTAGACAAAAACAAAATACATCAGTAACAGAGTATGATTGACACGAAAGCTAAACTACTTTACTTGGACACCTACTCTTTAAAATTTCCAAGTCTTTTCAACTCGGCCTGTCTCAAGGAACGAGCTGTCTACTCTGAGCTAGTCGATGACTATAGTTATATTTTGAAGCTTTGACATCTCATCGCAGAACTCTTTACTCGGCCTCACGTTGTTGTCCTTACCAGCTTTCCAGACGGTGCGTGAACCCTTCTTACATAGAAGAACCAACATTTCTAGTTCTTGATGAAGGTCGGTATGTTTTCAGCAAACTTGGACTGCTTACTAAAATAACACCATCTATCGTAGGTCTTACAGCTAAAGATGCCTCTGAAAGTTCAGACATCGAACTCCGCCTCAACTTGAGTCTGTTAGGCTTGATTTGAGGAAGCCTAATTCTATAAAATTCTAAGATCAGCCTTAAAGGCTCAGGAATAGGTAGACAAAAATCAGACGTAAAGTACTTCCCGTAAACATCCTCGTACTGCACTGTGTTGTCCGACTAGACGGGGGTAAGATAGGATCAAATTGTGAACAATCTATTTTGTACACATCATGCAAGTGTGTCAGGTCGGCTAAGTTTAAGCTACAGAAAGACTCGTGAACCAGTACAGATGTAGAATCTCTATGGATTATACAAAAAGACAAGGTTGAAGGGTCAACGACACAAGGGATGAAAGAGACCACCACCTGCCGTCCAGAAGTAGATTTTGTGAGCAACATTGGCGGCTTTCCTCAGCCTCCTTAGTGGGCGAGGGTTGTCATCAGAAGCCGTCTTGTCCAGGGAAGGAGAAAACTCAATCCTTACTACGTTGCCTCCAATGAGGAAAAGAGCCTCTAAGACGTCTTGCGAATCCATAGAATAAGAAGGGGAAGACATGATCAAGAACAGATGGACATAAAATTAAAACAGATGAAGAAGATGGAAGACTTACTTGGAGCTTGGATAGAGGAAGAAATAGGACCAGAGTAGGAGTTCCTAATATAGAGGACGAACAGACATCCAAAAAGGGCCTGAGAGAATTTTTTCAGAAAAAGTGAAAGTTTAGGAGATGAAGACAACGATAAAAATGAAATAAAAGAGAAAGAGAAGGGGAAAAGAAAGTTTTGATCTTGAAAATTTAAACAGAAACAAGATTTTTGGGAGTTCTTGCTCCTTGAAATATCTGTTCCAAAATTTTCCGGGCATATTATTACTGCTTGCCAGATATCGAATCAGAGCTTGGCATGTTAAAGACTTGTGACAGCAACGTACTTAGACGGTTTGACAAACGTGCATTAGCAAGGTACCCGAAAGGTTTTCTCCGTTATTGTAAGGTCAGACTTATCATTTAAATATTTATGCCTGAACTAGGGTATATGATGAGGACAAAACTGTCACCTAAAGTAACGACAAGTGTTATCAGCTTGACAATTCATAGTCAACGTTATTTGACTTTACAAAACTACATGTTGTCTTAGGCTCGGCTCAGCTGTGCAGATCCAAACATGGAGAGAAACAAACAAGTCAACATAAGCATACACATGCTAAATCTTATTATCTTACGGAGTGTCGGTGAGCTGTAATGGTCATTCCAATTTGTATTGGAATCCACGTATAAGAATGATTATTGGAAAACCGATATGTTACATCTCTAGAATGTCCATTTCTCAGGGCATCATTATGCAACATGATTTTACTGTTAATAAATATCTTTTTCGTTTTAAAAATATTGGTATATTGAATTTTTAACATAATCTAAATTACAATTTATGTTATGTTGAAAAGTCAATATGTTAATATTTTTAGAACAATAAGAATATTTAATTAACAGTAAAATTATTACACTATATTAAAAAATTAAGTATGATAATATTTTGGGGATGGAGAAAATATTTAGATAATAAACTATCCATTTAATAATGATAGTGGTTTACATCTCTCAAAGCAATAGCTTCAAGTACCTCAATATTATTTAAGTATTTAACGTGCCTATCCTTAGCCTCAACAAATCTTCCATTCCAATTTCTAACAACCAGTCCTTTTTCCCCCTTGCTTGAAGGAAGCATCAACATTAGATTTCAAGAATCCCTTCATTCGGCAACTTCCACTCACTTAATTTTGCTCAGCCACATACAACAACAACATTACCTCATTGCCTAATAGTATTCCGTCTGTAACGGGATAGAGAGATCAGATGTACGCAACCATATCCATGTGTTAGAAACACAAAGAGGTTGTTCCCCGATGACCTATAATGAAAATTGTGTCAAGCTGTGTCGATCAACTGCTATTTCACAATATAATAAGCGCTGCTAATTTGGTGTGTCATTTTGTTTTATTCCATCATATTCCAAAATCAAGGAAGAGTGTGCCTTTGACTCTATTAGAAAAGGAAAAACAAATTCGCCAACACAAGAATGCCAATACTGCATAGCACCATATTTATTATCTTCATGGGATCAGATTTAGAGCCCTCAAACAAACCTTAATTTTTATTCTTCTATAATGACCATGATATAACTAAAAATCTTCCAGCATCATCTATTTCCAATTTTACGATGAATGAACTCAACCATTCATGCAAAACCAGCATATCAGATGGTCTAATCTTCCAATATAAATTATTCAAAGCCCATATCTGTTCAGCCACGACAACGTGCAAAAATATGTTCTGGGCTGCCATCACTTGCTTTGCATACATGGCAAAAGTTTTCAGTAGGAACCCCTCTCTTAGAGAGGTTTAGAGGATGACGACGCGAGTCCAAACACAATCTCTAGCCAAACGGCTTAACTTTATTTGCAAAGTTCAAGGACAAAAAACCTTCCAAAGAGCATTTTAGAAAAGCAAGTCATTAGAACCAGAAAAACATGGAGTAGTTTGCTTTCAATTTGCCATAATAAAATGATAAGCTGACTTCACAGAAAAACAACCAATTTGCTCTCAGAGCATAACTCACTTAGTATCTAGGTGATAGATTACATCCATGATTGCAGGTTCGATTTTTGCAGCAGCTGTAGTGTGGATGTTTCACAGTTGTCTAAACCAAATGTTTCAATCCAATATCGTGTGGATGGTAACATAGTTTTCACTGGATATATTGTAGAAACCTCTTGTTTGAGACTCTTTTTTAGGAGGCTGATGAGTGATCCTTATTTGTATTATCCCCGAAACTCCATGGAATCCGGGCATCGAAAGCCCCGAACGATTTAACTTTTGTTCCAAAAAAACAACCATTTTTGGTAAAGGCCCAGATTGACAAATCATCCAAATTGGGACCACCAACAGGAACCCTCGTTGTCTGGGTAGCAATATCTTCGGGGAACAAAGAAAAAAGTAATTCCTTATTCCACTTTGTGCTCCTGGTCTAGAAGATACACCCTTTGTTTCCTTATTCCACCTGATACTAACATCCCCTTCATATGATGTAATTCTACGGCCAACATCATCCACTAATCATCTATCTTGAAGTATTCTGACCGTCCTCCAATTACCAGCTCTCCTCCTCAGACAAATAGAAAAAAAATCTCTAGTCACAAGGATGCTTCTCCATTACTATGAAGGAGAAGATGAAACTTTTGTTAGACAAAAGAGTAACCAAACAAGATCAATAACAACGAAAATGCCAAGACGTGATGGAACAACTGTCCTTAAAAGCAATTTTGACTCTACTGGTTGAGCAAGGTGGACTACAAGCGAATGCTTCTTAGGATTTAACGGCTTCCCTTGTTCGTTTGCTCTACGAGAAAATGATTGAACTTACAAAGAGAAGTGTTTGATAGTAGAGGTAGAATAAAGAAAGTTTGAGAAAGAAAACTTGCTGAAATTTTCAAATTTTTACAAAGATGTTGTATATCCCTTAAGATAGCAAGGCCTTTTATTTATAGGCCTTGGGTTGTGTAAAAAACTATTTTGAAAACAGGTTCAGCAGTCTAGTTAACCTCCAAGTCAGTTGCATAACGTTCATGTATGAAGGGAAATGATTCTTGGATCAAAAGATGCAATTCAAAGTGAAAATTTTTGACTTTTGGCACATCGATCGATATTGGACAGAGACTTCCAACTTTGCATCCTGCCAACATAGATCGATCGATCGATTGATATCACATCGATCGATCGATGTCATCGATCTATGTTGGACAGAGAGTTTCCAGCTTTGCATCCACACCACATCGATCGATCGATGTCATCGATCTATGTCACATCGATCTATATCCGACAGAACACTCAACTTCATTTTAGCTTTCACTTGGTTGAATCCAACTTGCACATGGATCGATCCAAGTGATTTCTTACAAGTTTAAAGTGTTCAAATCATCTTTCAATCTCCCAAACAATATCATGCATCTTTTTATATAAGTTTGGTGCAAATTTTAAAGTACTTTAGACGTATTTTTTCTAACAACTTTCACATCAAGGTAGGTTTTATCTTTGAAGTATTTGTACTCATAAACTTAATGCAATAGTGATTCAGGTTCAGTTAGAAACTTCCAAGCTTGTTTGGCTAGCAAAGCTAAATCAAACTGTTCAGATCTCGGAGCACCTGTCCTCCAATATGCTTACTTTCACATAACTTTCTCGAAGATACCCAATGGATGCTGCTCTCTTTCCTGAACTTGTCCACAAAAACATAGTCATCTTCGCTTGAATTTCGGTCAATTATGTGTCTGGCATTCTAAAACAAGATATACCATAAGTAGGTATTGCATGCAAAACTGATTTTATAAGGATCTTTCTATCAGCCATGGACAAGAACTTGTCATCCCAACCGCTGATTCTATTGACAATCCTGGACTTGATACTATCAAACAATTGCTTCTTAGATCTGCCAGTATTCACCGGAGGGCCAAGATATTTTTCAGGCTTCTACACCTCTTGGTGTCGAGATTGAAAAAATATGAAATTCATTCAAGTTAGTTTAATGTACAAGGCATGTTTCTTCTTTTATAGGAGTTTACATGGCCTCTAATGACTTTATTTCTCTCTACAGTAACTTGACATCTTCTACAATAACTTAATTTGAGACCTAACGGCTATAAAGGTAATTACTAGTTACCTGCTCAGCTCATACATATGTACAGTTAAGGTTCTAAGCTACTATATTTACATGTACAAAACATTAAGTTTTCGACTTCAGCTTTGTTGCCTAACTGGCTGTGCGTTCACCTCGTCACTTCGGTTCTGTACATCTTTATTCTGGATCTTCTTCTCTGCTATTCATCACATTGGTCATCTATAGTTATGTGCTGCTTTTCGCCTCGCCTCGCCTCTTCACTTCTTTGCTTTGGTCACTTCGGCACAACAGTGTCTTTTATCTGCTCAGCACAGCTTCACCTCGACCGTTTATATTTCTTATTACTCCAGAACGGCTGCTACTATGTTTAGCTTAACGCAGTTCAGCTGAGCTCGGCTGAACTTATATTTCTATCCTTGGAAGCACATGATTTACAGACTAATTTTCTCTTTTCTGACGGGACTTAGGACTGAACAGGATTGCCGATTCACCCCTGTTAACCTCTTGCCCTGATGTCGTACAATGAAATGTTCAGAATGTGTGAGAATGCTCTTGCTTCTTTTTCACTTGCTTCACCAAATAGCACCGTGTTGTCTGCAAACATATCTTTAAGCTACCTTTTCCAACTGTGATACCAGATATTGAACCACATATCAGACAAAGTTTTTTTTTTTAATTAAAAAAGTTTAGGAGAAATAGGATCTCTTTGTCTCAACCCAGGAGAGGGAATCACTGAGCCAAAACACTGACCATTAAAACAAAAGAAAAAGCACACAGATGACAAACATGAGTGTAGCAAATCTATCAATTGGCCAGAAAAACCTTTCTGCCTCAAAATTTGGCACAGAAATTTCCATTCAACGTACACAAATGCTTTTGACATATCCAATTTAGTAGACATTAAACCTTTATGCTCCTCCATTTTTTGTTTTATAATATGGTGCAATTCATGAGCTATCAGTACATTATATGTTACAAGCCTTTTTTTTTCAAGAAAAGCAGATTGAAACTAAGATATTAAACAGGGAATAGCAAATTTCAACCTGTTATCAAGGATTTTAACAGCAATCCGGTAGATGACATTGCATAAGCTGATTGGTCTAAGTTGAGAGAGTTCCTTTGGATGGGAACACTTGAAGATAGGAACAATTGTGGTTCTATTTATGTCCTCTTCAATCCCCCCTTAGTCAATCATGTTAAAAACAAAACTTGAAACATCACTGCGTAGGAGATGCCAATATTGTTGATAAGACAACGGTGGAAATCCATCAGGACCACTTTTATCATATGTTTAGAAATAAGCCTAAAAGTATACAATGCGGTTCTATCAAAACCACGATGCAAATACACCGCAACTTTGACAAAACCTTGGTGTGCCATTTTGTACTTTTGGCATTTGGTGGTTCTGTCAAAACTGTCATGCACACCGGTTTTGACAGAACCAATGCCACACCGCGGTTGCCTATAAATACCTCTTATTTTTCAGTTCAAAATTTTCTTCGTTATTCTACAATGCAACAAAGTTCCGCTAGAATCTACATACAACTTACAACACACCTGAAGATAGACACTAGCTTTTTTCTCTTTCTTGTAAGTTGTTTGTTTATTGTAATTTAGTTGTTGTTATTTATTTGTTGTAATTCAATTATTATAATTTATTTATTGTTATTTATGCAATTATTATAATTTATTTATTGTTATTTATGCATGTGAAGTAGTACTTAATTATTGTCATTTTATTGTTTCGATTGCATGAACGTGTATTAATATTTAATTAGTATTATTTAGTTGTTACAATTACATGATTGTATGCGTATTATTATTTAAGTAATTTTGTTTACTTGTTTTGATTGCATGAACATATAATAATACTTATTTGGTGTTATTTAGCTCCTTTGTTTACATGAACATATGTATAGTATTATTTAAGTATTGTTATTTGCTTGTTTTGATTGCAAAAACCTGTAGTGGATTTAATTATTATTATTTAATTGTATCGATTGCATGAACATATACTAGTATTTCTTTTATTGTTATTTATTTGTTTCGATTGCATGAACGTACATATGTTTGCACTTTGTTTCATTATTGAATTTACGTTTGTATTTAATTATTTTTATTATTTTATATTATGCATTTAGGTCTAGCTAAGCCTATCAGTAGTGGTGTTGGTGACGAGTTGCGGCCAGAGCTTGGGAATTTGTTGATGCTTCAGAGCGTCATAGGACCCTACATCTTAAGAGTAGCAGTAGGTACAGTACATCGTATGCTGTTAAGACAATATCATTTTACAGAGATCCAAAAGTTTTCGATAGGTGCAGGACGTACATAGAGGATGTAGGGATATGAGGATTATTGTTGTATAGTAAGATTAAGATAGATCGCGTTTTAATCACATCATTCATAGAGAGGTGGCGATAGAAGACCCACTCCATTCATATATCTTTAGGTGAGGCCATAGCACGTTTCAGGATGTGCATGTACTTTTTGGCATTCGTATCGACGGTGATGCCGTTACTGACCAACAGACCCCGTACACAGCAACACAGTGGCGCTAGCTTTCTATTGAGTCTTGGATGGGCTCCTGATGTACCGGATATATCAGGAAATCGTGTATCAAAGAAGAAGTTTATGGAGTGGTTTACAGATACGAGCCTATCAGAACATCCATCCGATGATCAGATTTGGCAAAGGACTAGGATGCACATCTTCTCATTACTATCGGGTGTGGTATGCAATCGGAAGAACTCCTCATATTAGCTGGTCTATCTCTACATACTTTTGGACTAAGTCGGTGTATGTAGATATTCTTGGACCAGCGCCATCCATGTAAGCTTGTACCAAACCTATGAAAGGACTCTCATGCGAAGACGGGAGGAGGGCGTCAGATTGTGAAGCCATTGCAGCTGTTGGGGCTCTTGACATGGGAGAAGTTTCTCGTCTTTCGTCCTTGTTGTGTTGGGAGTCTGACGATGAGCCCTGGTGCGTCTCAGCAACCTGGTGGCTTGGTGACCTGGGGTTCATGGAGGTTCCCCACCACATGGTGGATGTTACATGTAATATATTCGACAGTCTAGCAGAGGAGGATTTCTTGTGGGTGTCTTACAGCCCGGACATTATTGTGAGCTTGCCACCGGCGTGCACTTAGGACAAACTGTCAGTTTGGGTAATGCAAGAAGTGTAGCCTAGGGTCTTCGACACGACGGTTTAATCCATCAGTAGATTAAATGTTAATTTAAGAAATAATATGGAAACTTTGACTTCTATTACTTATTTTATTTACAAAGTAGACAATATTTATGAAACAAACCAAAAATAAAAAGAAAGACAATATTTTTGGAAGTTGTAACCCTCAAGTTTGAAAAGCCCAACCGTAAACAACGATAACAACAACATTAACACATTGCCTTAGAGCCTCCCACGTATGGCGAGTTATGAGAGGGTCAGATGTACGTAACCATACTCATGTGTTAGAAAGACACAGAGGTTGTTTTCCGATGACTCATAATGAAAATTACGTCACACTGTATCGATCAACTGCTACTTCACAATATAAGAAGCGCAGCCAATTTAGTGAGTCATTTTTCTTTATTACATCATATTCTAAAGTCAATAAAGAGTGTGCTTTGACTCCATTGGAAATGGAAAGAAAAAGCCCAGCTGGAAAGAGATCATTTATTAGTCATTCTCTCTTAAACCCTTTTTAAGTGCAAAAATATTTTATAAAAAATACATTAGTTATTTAGTGTGTATATCTCACATAATATAAATTTAATTGTGTGTTTTTGTAGTTTATTTTTACACGAAGGGATTTTAGAGAGAAATGTTATGAGGGGATCTCTTCTCCCAAGTCGACGAACCAGCTGTAAGCTTGGTTCCCTGTATCTTGTGAATCCATATATTAATGTCAAAATGTATCATATGTCGTAGCCTAGTAGTGGATAAGGATGTGGAATCCCCATATATAAGCTACGCATAGAGTTTCCAGATGTTTAGAACAGTGAGAGCTGGAATAACAATTTTCAACACTCCAGAGAGTGAAGATTCTGATGATCGATACCACCATGAGAGTAGATATTGCCGAAGCGTTGATGGTGTCGGCAGCAAAACCCGAAGTTCAGAAGATAAAAAAGCCCAGATTGGAGAAATGCACGCGCAGCTCATAAAGACGTGAGCGACTGAGGCAGAAGCTTGCCGACAGAAAGGACACTGCGTAGGGCGTATCACTGTATAGCGGCCAATATAGTCCTCAAAAGGTAGTGCAGAGTGAAAGATGCGCCATAACAACAATTTCGTGGATGGAGAGTGGTGCTTAAACCAAATAAACTTGGATGATAATTGCGTTGAAACAGAGGTACAGCAAATAGTGTAAGCCGATTTAAGCGTGAACTCACCAGTGGAAGATGGAGTACATGATAGGAATTGCCCGGTACCCCTCGTATGTGAGATACCTACAGGGTGTATACGACAGATTAATTTCCATATCGGCGAGTCTGGAAGTCTTGGCACAAAATCTCCCCGCCTACCATATTTCATATACATATAGGAGCTCCATAAAGTGTCGTTTTTATGATACGACCACCAGATTCTGCAATGATATGCCTTTTGTAATGAAATAAGGTCGCGGAGACCCAGCCCACCTTCATCAAACGGTCGTGTAATTCTGGACCAAGAGACCCAGTGATGGCGGTTGCCCCAAAAGAAAGAAGCCATTTTTCTGTGGATGAGACGGATTATTGATTTGGGCAAACCAGCTAGAATGTGTAATGGGAGAGCAGCATTAAAACCTTGCCAAGTATGTAGGATCTGCAAGGCACCACTACAGGGGGGTTGAATAGTTGGTGCGGAAAGTGTGGTTTTTAAGATTGTTTAAAACCAAAACCTCAACTTCTGAAAACAAATTCTATTTTCAGGACCAGTTTTAAAACATTTTTAAAACTAAGTTGTAGGTCTTCAAAAATTCTGCAATTTTGAGGGAACTTAACCTCAGATATTATGAGTGTCTCCAAAAAATTTCAGATTTAAATTCAACCTTTAACCCCTTCAAAAATCGTTGGTGGTCAGATTGGGCGAATCTGCCAGAAACGGTAGACTGTTATGAAAAATTTATTCCTATTTTTACTTAACTCCAATTGCTCTGAAATTTTAACCACTAACCCCTTATATATTTTATTTAAATGGGTTAAAACAGTTTTGAAAAATTCTTTCGCAAAGTTAGTCAAATACACTCAAAGTTTCAACCTTTGCAAGCCTGAAAATCAGACTACACTAGTCTCAGAACTTTGGATGTTTGATTGACTTATACTTAACCAAAAGGGTTGAAACTTGTGCCAAATTAACCCTAAGACGTGTGGCTATGATTCTGAAAATTTTCGGAATTTTTTAAAAACGTTTACTATTTTTACAAACGTAATCAAAAAGAGTAAACAGTGCTGAAACAGAATATAAGTGCTGAAAGTAAATGACACCGAGAATTTTATACTGGTTCGGTTATAAACAACCTACTCTAGTCTTCGAGGAACACCTTCCTCAGTTCACACTAGTCACACAACAAAAATACACCTTACCACAGGGTTGATGGAGTTACACACAAACTCCAACCCTTTACAAACCTTGTATGATGAATACAATTACGCACGAACACCACCACCTTGCAAGAATGAAGATTGATCACACCTTGATCAATCTTTTACAAACAATAGAGAATGTGTGGTGGTCTAAGATAAGCCTATTCAAGAATATGAATGTAAGTACAATAGGCTTTTAGAAAGAAGAAAGAAAGAAGTGTAGAAGAAGAGAGCTAGGCGTTTTTATCACTTGAATTTGCAATGCTTGTTCTTTTTCTTGTTTTTCTCTTCTTCCTTTCCTTTTAACCACCTTGGTTGTCCCCCGTATAGGTCCTTCTTCGCTTGAAAATTATCTTCTAAGTCATTGGGAGAATGTGTGGCATCATTGTGACATGATCTTGCTTACTTGGCACCTCCTCATTGGATGATCATTTAACTTTTGCTTACTTGGCACTCATTGATTGGTTGAATGTTGTCATCAATTGATGAATTGGAAAATCTGAGAATTCCACTAAAGAAATGTGCCAAAATCAACATAAAATAGTTTCCATAACTCATAAGATTATCATCCAAATCAACCAAGATAATTTCTCCATAACATTAAGCAAAAAATCGGCCATTACTACACTTGACATGCTGAAATTTCAGCATGTGATACATGGTGATATAATTCAAATTACTTCCAAATTTTCATTGATTTTTCTTTTAAAATAAATCACCAATTAGTGTCAAATATTCTCATCATTTTTGGAAGTGAACTTGGACACTAATATGGCCAAGAATTCGGCCAAGGTGCATACACACACATGCTGAAATTTTTCACCATGTGTGATATTCAAGATATCACACTTTATGAATTCAAATCTTATTCAAATTACTTCCAATTCTTCTTTCAATTAATCAAATGTTTCAAGACACAAGATATACCCTCATGAATGACAAAAATCGGCCAGCCTATCTTCCACATGCTGAAATTTTCAGCATGTGTTTCAAATGAGATAAAATTTGAAACATTACCTTTTGTAGCTTCTTTCTTTAAATCACCAACATTGTATGATTGATTCGAGACCAATAAATATGCCAAAAAGGCTCCACATATGCTCCATCTCAGCTGTATAGGCGTGTACAATATGTATATGCATGTGCTGAATTTTATTTTTGCAAACTTTGTAAAATAGTGTACATTTAATAATACACACATGGTATATTCCAATCAGCCTTTAATTTAATTTTCTAGAACACTTTGAGATGCATGTCATATGTAAAAAGTGTCTAGATACATGTCGTATGATGTGCCAAAAATGTTCAATGTGTTGTGTACGTAGAAAACCGAATTTTCGATGTTTATCGATTACCCGATTTTTCTTTAATTAAATTCTAACTTTTTGCACATGTTATATATATTATGTTACACATAATATACATAATATAAACTTTAATATTCACCACTTGGCTGGTCTTAAAGTGGCGCCATTTACATGTGACAAAATTAAAATTGAAATCTCCACAATTTGGCCTTAACGTGGGGTGATTTGTGTGTGCCAACATGGAATGATTTCATGGCTGGAAATAACATCATAGGCACGTAAATTATAATGATTTCTGAGGTGTAGGGGCTGGTCATCTATTTATGGCAAGTGCATGACACGTTGGCGAAGTTTCGGTATTCGCCCAATACGCAAACGAGATAGGATCCCTTCACCGTAAGGAGGTGCGGTGATGCGTGACCGCGCGACACGTGGCAGCAGGGAGAGGTGGTGAGGCTAGATGCAAGTGACCCTCATTTAGCCTCACCACCCTCCCTTGCTGCCACGTGTCGCGTGGTCAAAAAAGAGGTAAGAAAAGTGGGGTGAGGAGATCCCAATCCGACCCAAACATCTTCACTCTCAAACAGAAATAAGATATTCTTCACAAATAATAAAACACAAACTCCTCCAAAAATTAAAATTGAATATTTGTCAAGAAACATTCACCGGATTACATCATATGTGCACCGTTCACACCTATCACACCTACTATGTGTTTGTTTTATACTTCCTCCGTACTATGTTAGAAAATTACTTTTAAAAGCAAGGATAAAATTATCATTTGATAAATAATTAATTAACAAATAGGTATAAGTTTAAGATAAATTACAACCAAAACGCTATCAACGCACAATCAGTTTCTTCTTCATCAACGCAGAAGTCGACCCAAGAGAAGAAGAGATTTGGAATCCTTCGGATTTAAATATCTAGTGATCTGGGTCTAATTAAAGAACCTGTTGAAGTTTCAACATCGTCGCAGCGAACATATAAGGTCGGATGAGATCACAGTAGGGAAAAAATGAGGCCAAAAATGAAGCCTACTATCATAACCCTTCACGTGTTAAAAAAAAACCATTTACTAAATTTTTTTTCAATCCCTTACTAATTTTAACACATGGCGGGTTATGATAGGAGACCTCATTTTTGACCTCCTTTTTTGCCTGTTGTGATCTCATCCCATAAAAACGGATGAGATCACAGCAGGCAAAAAAAGAGGCCAAAAATGAAGCATACTATCATAACCCGTCACGTGTTAAAAAAAGCCATTTACTAAAATGAGGCAAGAAATCGATGATATATTGGATGGAGTGAATCTTGTATTCCGGATGAGATCAGAGGAGGTAAAATATGAGGTTAAATATGAGGCCTCCAATCACACAATGCCACGTGTATAAAAAGGCCAGCTGTTTACTTTTTTTCTTTTTCTAAAAAAAAGACTCTTTTATACACGTGGCGTCGCGTGATTGGAGACCTCATATTTAACCTTATATTTTACCTCCTCTGATCTCATTTGCTTTTATTCAGTCAGAGTATTATAATTTTGAAATATAAAGACATTAGAATGATGTCAAGCACATTTTATATTATCTTCATGAAACATCAGTATGTGTTTATACTACTCAAAGAATTTCGAGTCGCAATTAGTAGGTTATGATGATACTGAGAATCTACCTGACCCTCATAAGGGAAGATCACAGAGTGGATATGCAGCCATATCATGGAGATCAATGAAACAGACATTAACAGCCACATCTTCCAACCATTCCGAGATTTTGTCATTGCATGAAGCAAGTTGTGAATGCATATTGTTGAGGTCGATGATTCAGTATATCCAAGATTGTTTGAGGATAATGCTGCATGTATTGCTTAAATTAAGAATTGGTATATCAAATGAAATAGCACGAAGTATATATCACTGAAATTTTTTTACACTCATGATCTTGAGAAGAGACATTGATATCCACCAGATACAATCAAGCAAGAATTTTACTAATTTATTAACGAAAGCACTACCAACGACTAAGTTTAGAAAGATGGTCTACAACATTGGAATGCATCGACTTAAAGACCTAATGCCGACATCAACGGGAGTGTAATTGATACATACACAATGTACTCTTTTTTCTTCGTCCAAGTTTTTATCTCACTGGGTTGTTTCTTAGCAAGGTTTTAACAAGGAAGTGTATCACATGAATCAATTTTTATGAATGTGTACTCTTTTTCCTTCGTTCAAATTTTTATCCCATTAGGTTTTTGCTAGCATGGTTTCAACGAGACATATTTTATAAAATTTGAACATCCAATGGGGAGTGTTATGAATATTATATTATGGATGACCAAAGGTGTTCTTGAGAACTACAAAGGTTATAATGATCCAAATGTGTCCTAGAGAACAACAAAGAGTGTAACCAATTCAATATACTATCATCTACAAAGTCCTATAAATAGGACACTATGTTGGACATGTTTTACACATATTTGAAGAATACATTTTTATTCACTACTTCTTGTCTTCTTTTTCATTTCACATTTATAATAGTTTTGACTAACTTTCTTAAACTATTTGCCATTTTGATATGGACTTACATTTTGTAACGGAGGCACTAAACTAACAAGGAAACATCATTTAATGCAATGTATGTTCATTAAAAATGTTTCTATTTTTCATTTGTTGTATAACTTATTTATATTTTTGTCTTTATTAGTTATTTAGAAAGATATCATTTGAATTAAGTATGTTATCATAAAAAATTGCGCAATCTTTTGGGACTCCCGGCTAAAAATTTGAAGGATACAAAATTTTATCTTGAAGTTTCAGTACCATGTTACGTTTCCCAATTGGAATTTTGTCTTTTCCTTAACGCGTTTCCCATTTTTGAGAAAGGAGACGCCCGCATAGATATCAACGAATCGGATGGGATCTTGCAAGGCCAAATATGAGGCAATCCGATGGCGCCACGTGTCGCTTATTTAAAAAAAGAAGTTTTATACATGACCATCTATAAATCAAGATAGGACACGTGACGCCACCGGATTTGCGGCCTCATTTTTGGCCTCATAATTGGCCTTGCACGATCCCATCCGGGAATCAATAAGCCTGCAAATCTGCAATGTCAAATCATTACCCTACACGTGTGTTTTCTCCCATTCTATAAAACCCCACGTTCCTGCACTTCTGGATCTTCAGTTTCGAGCATCCATTAAATAGTTTTTCTTTTTCTCTCTCTCTCATCGATTTTGCAGAGTTTGTGAAACCAAAAACTTCAGAAATTTTTTGTACTGAAATCTGAGATCTGAAAAGATGGGAGACACAGCCACTTGCGTTGACATCATTCTCGCCATCATCTTGCCTCCTCTTGGCGTTTTCCTTAAGTTTGGCTGCCAGGTGATTTTCGTTTACCACTAAATCTTCTTACAAAAATATTTCAATTTTGATGTCCACTTACTCGTGAAATATAGTGATATGATTCAGTTTTTCTCTAGGTATGTTATTTTAAATTCTGTATTTTCTACTTCGTTGTATACATAGTTTATAAAGCAAAGGATCTGGTTTTATTATTTGTGGAGTAGCTGTTGATCGATACATCTTGATGCAATTTTCATTATAAATCATCAGACCACATAGGTGTGGTTACGTACATCCGACCCTCATAGTCCGCCGTAGACAAGAGCGGGTACTGTTGTTGTTGTATTCGATTGAGTTTAAAATTAGGTATATATTGGTAATGATGTTATTTTATGTGATCAGTTTGAGTCTAACATGGTGTTTGGTTCGCACTTGGGTCTCGAAATCAGAATCTGAATGAGTTTGGTGTAAAAATTATAGTTGTTTGATATTGAAGTGAAAATAGGTATGATTGACATTGAAGGTGTTTGGAACGTATCGAAATTAAAATGGGTATCTAAAGTGGGCGGCCGGAAAAATTTGACCGTTCGGAATAATGATAGGCCGGCGGACTGGCGGCAACCGGCAGCGTTGACGAGTTCGAAAGCCATACCCCTATTCCCTCATATTGATAGACAGGGGAGGTAGTATATCAAAAATCGATAGACATTACCAAATACTCGGATATCAATCCGAAACATATACCCTTCATTTCCTCAAACAAACAATTTTAATGTGTTTGGTATTCTTAATGAGAAACCTCCAACCAAACACTCCCGATGTGTATATTGACCGTTTCAACTTCGATATGAGAGTGCAGAGATATTTTGTATACTTCTTCCGTAGATGCTAAATTTCTGATTTTCATTTGAAAGGGTTTTTGGGGGAAGTTTTGAATGGTGTTATTCAAAAAATAGTATGTTAAGAATTAATCATTTAAAATTTAATCATGTGACAGGGTGAAGCATTTTGTGTGGTGGAAGAAATTCCCCAGAGTTTTTGTAGTAATTATTGTATAGGATTGATATTTGTGAGTGTGATGGGTGCAGGTGGAATTCTGGCTATGTTTGTTGCTGACTTTCTTTGGGTACATACCCGGAATTATATATGCTGTTTGGGTCCTCACCAAGTGATCTCCTTCTCATGCGGGCGGTTAGTTTCTTCTTCTTTTTTTTCCAGATCTGGGTAGGCTAGAAGTGAGAAAACATGATACCTTCAATCACGTGTTGCCACGTATGCAAACTGATCAGTGGTTTAAATTTTTTTTTTCAGAAAGAGCAGTTTGTACAAGTGGCGACGCGTGATTGGATGCTTCATATTTTGTCTCACCATTGGCCTTTCCAGATCTGGACCCTTTTTCTTTACAGTACTTTTATGCTGGTTTTAGGTTAACTACCTGACATCGTATTACTTACTCAACACTTAATAAAGAACCTACATGTAAGACGAGAATCATGTGTCACTTAAATGACTATACGAAAAGCAGAGAGACATATGTTGTTCTCTTATTGGTTATGAATTGATTGTGAGGTAATACATATAATTAGTGTTAGATTATTTTAAATTCGTAGTCTTGCGTATTGTTTTTCACGGCAAAAAAAAAATGAACTAAAGAGTCCCACCCTATGTACTAGAAATTATTATGATCTTAGGCCATGTTGTTTTTAATTAGTTGGACATTTCAAGCCTTGGCATGTATATACAATGATAACGCTTAAACATTTTTGTCACTAGATAGAGTCGACTGTATAAATATTATATATCCATTGCGTTATGTACTAGATCATATTGTTCTTGAAAATTGATTAGTCCAATCAATGGGAAGATATGCATAATCTTTTAGTTTCCATGCTGTTTTAGCTGTTTGTTGAAGAAAAAGATTAGCATGATCCAACTATTCTTTATCATATTTGAATAATTCAACTTTATCAAATCAATTATATTCTTTTTTTTTCAATTTTATCATATTTGAAGAATTCAAAAGCGTTAGTAATCCAAATCATGGATGATAATAATAATAATAATAATAATAATGCATTTCACGCAGGGACAAGGGGAATATAAACTTTTGTCATAGCCTTTGCTTTTCTAATGCTTTATAGCTGGAGGTTTGGCCCATTGTGATTATAATATCGTAGAAATCAAGTCTTATGTATGCCAACAAGAAACTCACACGTATCCCATGTCTTATGCAAAGCATTTTGTGAGAGTAATCTATAATCGAATCACCGTTCGGGATTCAGGATTTTATTTTATCATCAATCCAACATCCGTTTACGTTTTTTTTTTCCTTATCAATGAATAGATCTCTTTACTTGTATGATTTAGGTATCTCGTATTTATCAAAAAAATGATTCGATTGATGGAATTTGGTATGAGATCGACGATATCGATGAGATTCATATTCAAATATTTCTTCTTAGGACGTATTGATTTGACCCCATAAGCGGGAACAAGCATGTTGCCGCCATCAACCCGTATTTCTTCTAGAAAATCTCTTAATTGTTTTAGAGTAATTCGGTTCAGATGTAAGAAACCTATCCAGAAATTTTCGTAATTCAATCATAGATGATGGAATCATCTAGCGTAAGGATGTAAAGAGAAACGACAATGTTACCGGGTGAAATGATTCCTCCCTGTTGTTGATCGGACTAGATCACCGGAGGCCAAAAGTGAGTTCATTTGTGAGACTTCCTATCAACAGTCGCTACGTGTTAAAAAAAAGTCATTTACTAAAAAAAGAAATTTCAATCCATTGAAAATTTTAACACGTGACGACTGCGGATAGGAGGCCTCACAAATGGCCTGACTTTTGGCCTCCTCCGATTTCATCCGGTTATCGAGGTGCTTTTTCAAAAGTATTTCCTACCCGAATAAATGGGGAGAGGATCTCCTGACCCCCTTCAAAGGGGTATTAAATGACCCCCCGCCACGTGGCACACAGGAGAGGTGGTGAGGCTGGATGGGGGTCACCCGCACCTAGCCTCACCACCCTCCCTGTGTGCCACGTGGCGGGCGGTCCCAAAGGGGGTGAGGAGTTGGGGGGTTAGAGGATCTCAATCCGAATAAATGAGATCCTCTGGCATTCACTTAAATAGAAAATTAAGTACTATCAATCTCTACAGAAATTCGTTTTGAAGTTACAGCACCAAAGAAGTTAAAAGTATGTATGATGTATAATGAACATCAACTGTTTAAAAGATGTAACATAAAATTTAATATGCTGTTTAAAACTTCAAAACCTATTCATAGTTTAATAAA
Organism: Eustoma russellianum; assembly: GCA_036186865.1. NCBI lineage: Eukaryota > Viridiplantae > Streptophyta > Magnoliopsida > Gentianales > Gentianaceae > Eustoma > Eustoma russellianum. The sequence goes on along the minus strand of AP025074.1, from coordinate 3,046,703 downwards.
TCTGAAAATATAGTATGTCGCATCAGGTATTCAGTGCATATAAAATATACACCAACACTGGTACTAACCTTTATGTAGGTTTGTAAAAGTAGTGACACCTAACAAATTACTCAAGGCCATATTAGTAAATTATTAGACTAGATATCTCCTTCTTGTCTGTCTTTCATCTTCTCTATATCCTAGCGATAGCTTTTATTGTCGTTGAGATATACTGTACATTTGTTGTGTGTGGTGTGTAGACTAGATATTGTTGGGGACAATCAATCCTGTACCAAGACGCAGTCGTACAATGTGTGCATATGAAACAGCAAAATAAAATAAATCAAACACGGGGCGAGTCGAGGACTCTGTCCTTAAGACATATTGCTCCGTTATACTGTGCCCAACCGGTGTGAGCAATCGTCTTCCAGGATACAACGGGTACCTGTTCAGTTGAGCGGCACTGCTGAACTTGAACTACTTCGAACCTTCAAATGTCCTGACTTCTCCTGGACGATATGCAAGACTCGGATGCTACGAACTTAGTATGCTATGAAAGCTTGGAAAAATGTTATGAATGAATGCACCCCTTTGCCCTCTTTATATAGGGGAGTCGGTTAGAGAACAAGGTACCGTGACCGTTGGATCAAAACCGCAGTTTGATTTAGGCCGTTAGATTAAAACCTCCTATCTAGATTAGGAAGGTTTAATCTCAGCCTTTAGATTAAAGATTGATTTGCAGGTTTAAACCTGGACCGTTAGATGGAAACCACATTCGGTTAAGCGATTAAGACAGTTTAAATCTCGGCCGTTAGATCAAAGCTGCCTTCCCTGCCACCGTTAGATCACAACAGATTGATCTTATTTTAAACTGGAGGATAGTGTTTGTTTCAAGTTTGAAACAAAACTGCATAACCGAAGAGATTCTGCACGCTGTCCGACATCGATCGATGTACTCAGAATCACTTCGAACCCCTTCTGTCCTACTTCGATCGATACATCGATCGATCGAAGTGACATCGATCGATCGAAGTGATCGTTCGATGTAAGACAGAATCGACTGAAGCTCTCTGTCCGACTTCGATCGATGACATCGATCGATCGAAGTGACATCGATCGATCGAAGTCATAGATCGATGTCCGTCAGAAGCTATTTCTGCCACATGGACACATCCAATGTGGTATTCCTCCATAAGGATGACACGTAATCCATCCCCAACGTTTTCCATCTACTTTGAGCATTAATTTCACATTCACCCAATACCATAATTGAGTGATTCCACATCCTAACATTAACTACTCGTTACGTAGATAATTAAGGATTCATTAGTTTTTGATTTCATTATCGGAAACTCATTAAACTCAAAGTACGTTGCTCAACCAAGTTTAGCAACACTCATTAATGGGTCAAAGCCCAATCTTTAAATCTCCAACGATGTGTCAAACCCAAACCTTTAATTCTCCAACAATCCCCCACATGAATGGAAATTAATGCAAATGCATATGCAGACTCTAAGGAGAAGTCAGACAAGAAAATATTGCATCAGAAGAGGTAGCTTCTGGCCTTGAACCTTTCATAGTGATGTACCATCGGATTCACTCGGCTAAATAGTGACTTGATGTCTTGAACTAGTCAGCCTTTATTGTGAACCAAGACAACGATACTCACACAATATTTCCTTTAACACCCTTTTGGTTCTCATGGTTGTGTTCGTTTTGGCCATGAACTACCTGGTTTCAGAGAGTGTTTTAGAGAAATCTTGCCTCCCAGACTTTCTCATAGAAGCGGCCCCACTTCACACTTACATAGGTGATTCCTATCAAGAGTATTCTGCCATACTCCACTTGACGCATCAAGATATAGGACATCATTAAAAGCCTTAGCTTACCCTACAATTCTCTGCAGACAGCACTTTTATCAGACGGAATGAGTAAGTGCTAACTGAACCTTCATAACTTAGTTGTCCCATTGAACCAAGATTCTGGGATCTCCAGTCAACAAGGTTGGGTTACCATTACAAAGATTCATGCATTATGAGCTTCAGTCCCATTCCGTTTGTCAATCTTGACATCTGATCTCTAGGCAAACCTTTTGTAAGCGGATCCGCAAGATTCTCCATTGATTTTATATAATCTATGGAAATCACGCCATTAGAGATCAACTATTTAATGGTGTTATGTCTTCGACGTATGTGTCGTGACTTACCATTATAGATGCTGTTTTGAGCACGTCCTATAGCTGACTGACTATCACAGTGTATGCTAATAGGAGCGATCGGCTTAGGCCAACACGGAATATCTTCCAGAAAATTCCGAAGCCACTCAGCCTCTTCCCCAGCTTTGTCCAATGCTATGAACTCAGCTTCCATAGTGGACCGAGCTATACAGGTTTGTTTCGTGGATTTCCACGACACAGCACCACCACCAACAGTGAACACGTATCCACTGGTGGACTTCGAGTCCTTACTATCCGATATCCAATTTGCATCGCAGTATCCTTCCAACACTGCTGGATATCTCGTGTAATGTAATCCAAGATACATTGTGTATTTCAGATACCTATCACTCTGTTAAGAGCTTTCCAATGATCATCACTTGGATTACTGGTAAACCTGCTCAACTTGTTTACTGAACAAGCTAAGTCTGGTCTTGTACAATTTGTTATGTACATCAGACTCCCGATTACCTAAGAATATTTCAACTGGGCAACAGGTTCGCCTCGATTTTTCCTTAAGTGCACACTTAAGTCGAGCGGGGTCTTTACCAGTTTCACATCATCCATATTGAACCGTTTCAGGACTGATTCAATATAGTGTGTTTGTGACAGTATGAGTCCCTCAGTCACCCTAGAAATCTTAATTCCTAGAATAACATTGGCAACTCACATGTCCTTCATATCGAAGTTCCTCGTCAACATCTTCTTTGTGTTTAAGATTATGTCCCGAGTACTTCCCATGATTAGCATGTCATCTACATAGAGACACACTATCACATAAGCATTCTGTGTGCTCTTAATATAGACACACTTGTCACACTCATTGATCTTGAAACCGTTAGCTAACATAGCTTGATCAAACTTCAAGTGCCACTGTTTGGGCGCTTGCTTAAGTCCATACAAGGATTTAACGAGTCTATAAACTTTAGACTCTTGTCCTGGAACCACAAACCCTTCGGGTTGTTCCATATAGATTTCTTCATCTAACTCACCATTCAGAAACGCAGTCTTTACATCCATCTGATGGATTTCCAAGTTATAGACTGCAGCAATTGCAACTAGCACCCTTATAGAAGTGATCCTAGTCACTGGTGAGTAGGTGTCAAAAAAGTCAAAGCCTTCCTTCTGTCGATAACCTTTAGCTACCAACCTGGCTTTATACTTTTCAATAGACTCATCCTCTTTCAGTTTCTTCTTGAAAACCCACTTACAACCAAGTGGTTTACTTCCAGGTGGAAGGTCAACCAACTCCCAAGTGTGATTTTGAAGAATTGAGTCTATTTCACTATTCACTGCTTCTTTCCAGAATGGAGCTTCTGGAGTAGACATAGCCTCGGAAAAGTTCCTTGGCTCATTTTCTACCATATAGGTTAGAAAATCCGGTCCAAACGAAGTTGGCATTCTGGCACGCTTGTTTTGACGAAGCTCCTCATCTCCTTGAGGAGTCGCCTCACGCATTCGCTTACCAAATCTTGTTTCTTCTTGAATTTTGTCTTTCTTCGGAAAGACATCTTCAAAGAACACTACATTCCTTGACTCCATGACAACGTTTTCATGTATGTCAGGAATATCCGACTTGTGCACCAAGAACCGATATGCACTACTGTTAGTTGCATAACCAATGAATATGCAATCAACCGTTTTAGGCCTAATTTTCACCTGTCTTGGTCTCGGTACAGCAACCTTCGCCAGACACCCCCACACTTTCAAGTATTTGTAACTAGGCTTGTAGCCTTTCCAAAGCTCGAAAGGGGTTACATCCATCTTCTTAGATGGAATTCTGTTTAAAATGACGTTGGCTGAGAGGATTGCTTCCCCCCACAAGTTCTGAGGTAAACCCGAACTTATCAACATAGCATTCATCATCTCTTTTAGAGTACGGTTCTTGCGTTCAGCAATACCATTCGATTGAGGTGAATATGGTGCAGTCGTTTGATGAATAATGCCATGTTCTGAACAGAATTCATTAAACGGTGTATCATATTCGCCACCTCTATCACTTCGAATTGTTTTAATTCGTTTGCTAAGTTGATTCTCAACTTCATTTTTATAATCCTTGAAAGCATCAAGGGCCTCGTCTTTGCTGCTTAGCAAATATACATAACAGTATCGTGTGCAATCATCGATAAAAGTTACAAAATACTTTTTACCACCTCTCGTTTGCACAAATTTTAAATCACACACATCGGTATGAATTAAATTCAAAGGTTCAGTGTTTCTTTCTATTGAAGGAAATGGCGCCTTTGCCATCTTCGCTTCAACACATATTTGACATTTTCCTTTATTATTAAAGTCCAGTTTGGGCAATAAATCAAGATTACTCATACGTTGTATTGACTTTTAATTAACATGTCCCAAACGAAAATGCCATAAACAAGAAGACTCAAGCATGTAAGCAGAAGAGGAAGCAATTTTATTAGCCTCTGCGGGCAAATCTCTTTTGGGTACAATAGTGATGACATTCAATTTAAACATCCTATTCGACAAGTACCCCTTCCCCATATACATGCCATTTTTCGAAAGAATAGCTTTATTGGACTCTAACACTAGTCTAAAACCATGCATGACTAGAAGAGATCCAGATACTAAATTCTTCCGAATATCAGGGACGTGCAGCACATTCTGCAGAGTCAGATGCTTCCCTGATGTGAGCTTCAGAACAACTTTTCCCTCGCCTTCAATCTTCGAGGAGGCCGAGTTTCCCATGTAAAGTTGTTCATTGTTCCCGGGCTGGTACTCCGTGAACATCTCTCTGCTGGAGCAAACATGTCTAGTGGCGCCAGTATCAAGCAACCACTCGCGTACGTTCCCCACAGCATTGCACTCTGAGACCACCGCACAGAGATTCAGATCATCCAATGCATCGACTATGTTCGCCTTTGCCTTGGTTTGCTTCTTCTTGGGCTTTCTGCATTCATTGCTGACATGCCCCTGAATGCCACAGTTGTAGCATTTCCCGGTGAACTTCTTGGCGATCTGCTTGCCTTTCTTGTTCACCCCGAGTTGGCCTTTCTTTTTCTTGGCCTCTGAAACATGGGCCTTAGCCTGACCAGAGCTAGATTGTGGCGCTCTTTCAGATCTACGATTGTCCTCCTCAATGCGGAGGCGAACAATTAGATCTTCCAATGTCATCTCCTTTCTCTTGTGTTTGAGATAGCTTCTGAATTCCCTCCACGAAAGAGGTAGCTTCTCAATCACTGCTGCCACGACGAAAGATTCACTGAGCAACATGCCCTCCTCTCCCATCTCGGCAACCAACGTCTGAAGTTCCTCAACTTGAGAAACAACAGTGCGAGAATCTGACATTTTGAAATCCAGGAATTTGCCAACAATAAATTTCTTAGTGCCGGCATCTTCCGTACGGTATTTCTTTTCCAAAGCCTGCCACAAAGACTTTGCGGTTTTATACGTGCAGTATAAACCATACAAGAAGTTGTCCAAACAACTCAGAATATGGCTCAAACAAACATAATTGTTGAAATTCCAAGTTTCAACAAAATGTTGGTTTTGCATATTCTGGGTTTGGTCCTCCAGCGGATCCACTATAGGCGGGTCCTCAGTCAGGAAAGTAGCCAACCCCATAGCAGTCAAGAAGAACATCATCTTCTGCTGCCAACGCTTGAAGAAGCTTCCACCGAACTTCTTCGGTTTTTCCACTTGGGCCACTGCAGACCCTGCACAGGAGGAGCATGTCTTGGCATCCCAGCAGTTGGTGCCATTGGAGCAGAGCTTTGAATGTCTGCGCCATGAACAGAGCCTGAGCTTGCGTTCTCCATCAGATTACTGTTCAGTTGATCAAAACGAATAGATCAGAACAGAATCAGATTTAAGAAAGGAGTAGAAGTAGACTGCAAATCAGTACAAAACTGCTTTTGCGCAAATTAAAAACGGTACAGAAATTAATTGAATTGAAATACGTCTTAAGATTGTTGGGGACAATCAATCCTGTACCAAGACGCAGTCGTACAATGTGTGCATATGAAACAGCAAAATAAAATAAATCAAACCCGGGGCGAGTCGAGGACTCTGTCCTTAAGACGTATTGCTCCGGTATATTGTGCCCAACCGATGTGAGCAATCGTCTCCCAGGATACAACGGGTACCTGTTCAGTTGAGCGGCACTGCTGAACTTGAACTACTTCGAACTTTCGAATGTCCTGACTTCTCCCGGACGATATGTAAGACTCGGATGCTACGAACTTAGTATGCTATGAAAGCTTGGAAAAATGTTATGAATGAATGCACCCCTTTGCCCTCTTTATATAGGGGAGTCGGTTAGAGAACAAGGTACCGTGACCGTTGGATCAAAACCGCAGTTTGATTTAGGCCGTTAGATTAAAACCTCCTATCTAGATTAGGAAGGTTTAATCTCAGCCTTTAGATTAAAGATTGATTTGCAGGTTTAAACCTGGACCGTTAGATGGAAACCACATTCGGTTAAGCGGTTAAGACAGTTTAAATCTCGGCCGTTAGATCAAAGCTGCCTTCCCTGCCACCGTTAGATCACAACAGATTGATCTTATTTTAAACTGGAGGATAGTGTTTGTTTCAAGTTTGAAACAAAACTGCATAACCGAAGAGATTCTGCACGCTGTCCGACATCGATCGGTAACATCGATCGATCGATGTCACATCGATCGATCGATGTGATCGATCGATGTACTCAGAATCACTTCGAACCCCTTCTGTCCTACTTCGATCGATACATCGATCGATCGAAGTGACATCGATCGATCGAAGTGATCGTTCGATGTAAGACAGAATCGACTGAAGCTCTCTTTCCGATTTCGATCGATGACATCGATCGATCGAAGTCATAGATCGATGTCCGTCAGAAGCTATTTCTGCCACATGGACACATCCAATGTGGTATTCCTCCATAAGGATGACACGTAATCCATCCCCAACGTTTTCCATCTACTTTGAGCATTAATTTCACATTCACCCAATACCATAATTGAGTGATTCCACATCCTAACATTAACTACTCGTTACGTAGATAATTAAGGATTCATTAGTTTTTGATTTTATTATCGGAAACTCATTAAGCTCAAAGTACGTTGCTCAACCAAGTTTAGCAACACTTATTAATGGGTCAAAGCCCAATCTTTAAATCTCCAACGATGGGCCAAACCCAAACCTTTAATTCTCCAACAGATATCTCCTTGTTTATGTTCAATGGGTGAAGACCTAAAAGATGACGCATATGTATGTGATATATATGATATGAGGTCATATATTTTGATCCAGTGGAAGTAACTACTGGTATGATATGATTTAACTATTTGAATGAAATATATACAGAAGAACTATATGTAAATTGTGCAAAATACAATAAAATAAAATGAAAAACGAACAACAACTCCATGTCGTGGACAACTATTTTAAATGCTAGCCAATCTATCTTTATTTAACTTTTTTTTCTTTTTGTTTTCCCACACTTATTGCAGGTGTTGAAGAGAAAACGGTCGTGTAAACTTGGGATTTATTGTCTTGTAATTTGGCATCTTATATATGGTAGTGCTGGATATTAAAGTTGTGGAGAAATTTGATTAGTAGATAATCAGAGGATTCCAGTGTGTTCTTTGTGTGAGATTAAAGTTGGATGACGCACGTGTGGTGTTTGATGGTGCCAATTATCTTGTTGTAATGTCAGGCTTTTCTGATAATTTCGTTTTCTTTGTCCTAATTAATTCAAGAGTATTGTTCTTTTGTCGTTTTTTTGGAACAATCTTTTGATGTTATTGTAATCGTAATATTTACACAACTAATGGTTTCAGGGGTAAGAACAATACCCAATATGGTTCTTTCGTCGTTTTTTAACCATACCCACTATATTCCAACAGCATTAAAAGTTATCGTTAAGGTGAGAATAGTTGTTGTTGTAATGATTTCAAGGGAAAAGGACAAAATTTATTTGGGATGATTTCCAATTTGAACTCATCACACTTGTTCGAAATACTAGCATTATATATAGGATGAAGAAAGTGTATTCTAAGTATTGTGGGTTAGCTCAAAATCTTGTAAGTTTTTTTTTTCCCGTATTATTTTATGTAGTAAGTACATAATTTTTAAGAAAAAAATAGTAACCGAAAAACCAATTCCTCATAGTTATTTGTTTTAAACGTATTCACAACCAGACGTAAATTTCTTTAGACAAGACAACAGAAAAAGTAATGTTTTCCAGAGTAAATTGTGACGTGAAGACATAAACACGAATTACGCGGAATAACCAGGGAATGCATGTTTGTGTTTCTATTCTTACGTTTTATAAATATTGTTATACTTGACTTTTTAATATAGTCTAAATTATATTATATTGAAAAATATAAAATTTCTTTTCTCTTTGTTATAATTCACATCATTGCTGTCATTCCACGTTGGAATTTCAAGTAAAATTAACATTCTATAAAAATGTAGTTGGCAAATAATCTCCTTCTCATAATTAATTTCAAACATTGAATGCCTCCTCAACGCCCAATAATTTGGGTTGGGAAACCAGTAAGTGGACTTGCTCAATCTACATGAATCAATTGTGGTCCATTACTTTTTCTACGATAAAAGCTTAAGTGGCCTTTCCAAAATGCAAAAAAGTGGCAAACCGTCGATGAACTCCCCCCCCCCCCCCCTCTTTCCCCTTTCTCTTTATACATCGTATATACATTATATTTTTTTTATCCCTTGTGATAGAGGTATTGTCTGCCTACTACTTACATTCTCCAGACCCTAACGATAACGTTTGCTGTCGTTGCGATATACTGGGTCCGGATGATGATGATGACACGCATGCACGGTGGTGAAGGGATGTGAATTTCAACTCTAGTGTATTTACATTTACTACTAGCTCAGTTTAAACTTTCATTATAATATAATATACGACAAATTCCTGAATAATCTGTTGTAAAAAAACTTTTATTTAAAAAAAGATGTGAACCCAAGTCCTTTTGGTTGGGACTAGGAGAACCAAATAAGCCGTGTTCGTGTTTACATGTTTGAAAATGCTAACATAAACCTGACATATTATTTGACGAGTTCATGTTCCAAGGGTAAAGATGAATGAAATTCTTTTTCATTGATTTTACCCGGTTACAATGCTTTCTCTTATAATACACGACAGTCTCCTAACTATGGTAAACACATAATTACAAGATTTAATTTGATTTAGCTATGATCCTGATTTGATGCTCCCAAATAAGGTAAGATTTAATTGATTTCTTTCCACCACTCCCCCTCAAGTTGATCACCGAGATTCCCGATGCTCAACTTGCGTAACGATGCTTTGAACACTTATCTACTGACTGCCTTGGTGAGAATATCTGTCAGCTGGTCTTCTGATTGCACAAACGGTATCTCAACCACTCTAGAGTCTAGCTTTTTCTTAATGAAATGTCGATCAATCTCTATATGCTTTGTTCTGTCATGTTGCACCGGATTTTCTGAGATCCTAATCGTCGCCTGGTTGTCACACTTTAGCTTGACCGGTTGCCCTACTGAAAACCCTAACTATTTTAGCAACTTACTAATCCACAAGACCTCCACAATCCCTTTGGAAATTCCTCTGGACTCAGTTTCTGCGCTTGACATGGCCAGCACCTTTTTTTTACTCCGCCACGTGACAAGATTTCCTCCCACTAGTGAGAAATAACCAGATGTTGACCTTCTGTCGCTTAGACTCCCTGCCCAATCAGCGTCAGTAAAGACCTCTGCCTCTAAATGTCCACGATTTCTGAACCACACTCCTGTTTCTGATGTTCCCTTTAAGTATTTCAGGATTCGCATTACGGCTCCCATGTGATCTTCCTGTGGTCGATGCATAAACTGACTGACTATCCCGACTGCGTATGCGATATCTGCACGCGTATGAGATAGATAGATTAACTTTCCGACCAGCCTCTGGTACTGTTCTCTATCTATTGTGGGTACTCCTTCCTTGATTTGGAGTTTTTGACTTATCGCAACAGGAGTTTCACTCGGCTTGCAGTCCAGTATTCCTGTTTCGATCAGCAAATCCAACGTGTATTTTCTCTGTGATATGAACAACCCATTCTTTGATCGAAGCACCTCTATTCCAAGAAAATATTTCAGCTCCCCTAAATCTTTCATTTCAAACTCATAGAACAGACTGGCTTGAAGTTGTTCCATTTCTTCTTTGTCATCACCTGTAAGGATCATATCATCCACGTAGATTACAAGACAAGTAACCAACTCACCTCTTTGTTTTATGAAGAGCGTGTGGTTCGTATTACTCTACTGAAATCCATGTTTTCATAATAAGTGTAAACCTTCCGAACCACACCCTCGGAGACTGTTTTAACCCATACAGCGCCCATTTGAGTTTGCAAACCTCATTCCTCCCAAAGCTTTGTTCAAACCCGGGTGATGCTTCCATATATACCTCCTCATTTAGTTCCCCATGCAAAAAGGTATTTTTGACATCAAATTTGTGTAATGGCCAATTTTTGATGATAGCGATAGAGAACAACACCCGGATAGTGTCAATCTTGGCAACCGGAGAGAAGGTCTCTAAGTAGTCAATCCCATATGTCTGAGTATATCCTTTTGCTACCAGTTTGGCTTTGTACCGCTCAATCGTGCCATCAGCTTTATATTTTACTGCAAACACCCATCGACAACCAACCGGTCTCTTTCCCCTGGGCAGCTCACACTTTTCCCACGTGTTGTTTTTTTCGGAGTGCCTCCATTTTAATCTCCATTGCCTCTTTCCACTCCCTTTGCTGAAGTGCCTCATTGGCATTTCGCGGTAGCTTTTCGGCACATAATGAAGTGAACAGTGCTTTACCTTTGTCAGCTATGACCACATTTACTAGATATCTCCCACTTCGTGTTCTCCGTTCTGGTGAATATCATTGAGGTGGGACACCTCGATTTCTCCTTAAGGGAAGAACCTGTACCCGTGATACCTGCGGCTCGGTTTGAGGCTCAGTATGTTCAGTGGATTCAGGAAGGTCAACAGACGGAATGGAAAAAGTAGTATCAGAAGAAGTAAGAGGGATGATCGATTCACTTACCTCATGCAGAGTATTCATCGATGGAGGCTCACCAGATAATGGCACTTGAGTATCAGACACGTCTACCTCGGACTGGGCATGCTCGTTGGCGCCACCTGCTTGTCCTTGTTGGTCAGCCTCGGACGTTTTGAGGTTGTGTAACCAATCGAGAGGCTCATTATGATGCTCCCCCTGAGCCTCAGTATTGGTGGCAAAGTAATACTCGATTTCAACAAAGACACAGTCAAGGGTTACATGGATTCGACGAGTGAGAGGGTTATAACAGCGATAGCCCTTTTGGTGGGTAGCATGCCCGACGAACACACATTTAGTGGCACATGGGTCGAGTTTAGTGCGTTCATATTTTGGAACATGGGTGTAGAAGGTGTATCCGAAAATTTTAGGAGGAAGTGTCAGAATTGACGGAATACTGACTTGTTTGGCTGGTGTTTGTATGGGGATTTGTTGATTCAAAGAGCGGGTGGGTAATCGGTTTATGAGGTAGGCAGAGATAGCAATATCTTCGGCCCAGAAACTTTTAGGGACATGGGCCTCGATCATCATTGCTCTGGCCATTTCTAGTAACAGATGATTTTTTCTTTCTGCAACTCCATTTTGTTGTGGAGTATTAGGACATGTGGACTGGTGAATGATTCCGTGATTTTGAAGAAATGACTAAGTGTTGAGACATGTATTCACTCCCATTATTGGAGCGTAAAATTTGGATTTTTTGTGAAATTGAGTCTCTACCATGTGGAAAAAATTTATGAATTTGGTGGAGACATTAGACTTATGGTGCAAAAAATAGACCCATGTCATACAATGAATAATCGTCAGCAAACATGACAAAATATCGGAAACCTTGTGGCGTAGGGAATGGTGGGGGTCCCCACACATCAGAATGAACTAACAAAAAACAATGATCAACTTGAATGTTATAAGGGCGAAACGTACCCTTATGGTGTTTTTCAAGAATACAAATATCACATAGAATCTGTTTAGGGAATAGGGTAAACAATGAAGGGAACAAAGTATGGAGATACCCAAAGGAAGGGTGACCCAGTCGACGATGCCACAACCACAGTTGTCTATCAGCCGTCCGGTGGGCAAGCATGTACCGGCCCTGTTGAGCAACCTCCTCCATGTAGTACAGGCCTTTCCGCTCAATGCCACGCCCAATGATCTCCCTCGTATGAATATCCTGCAAAAGGCAGAAATCAGGGTGTATCAGGGCCACACAATTCAATTGCTGAATGATGTGACTAAGGGATAATAATTTAGAAGAGAGGCCAGGAATATAAAGGCAATTATGGAGGTGTATGATTGGTGATAGTGTAACTGTGCCACTGCCCTGGATTAGATCAATTCTCCGTTTACGGTTTTAATGAGGGTTTTGTGAGCTTTGATGGAATCGAAGTGGGAGAAATCTTGCGGGTCAAATGTCATGGTGCCAGTGGCCCCACAGTCTAGGATCCGTGGAGAATGAATATGGTCAGATTGTTTGGATGATGGTTCATTACTGAGGGTATTTGTGTAATTTACTGGAGCTAGGTGAATTTGAGTAGCGCAAGATGCAGGGGGCGGCAGCGGTAGTTTGGAAAATAAGGGTTTGTGGGGATTTTATTGGACAGAGGGGCATTTTCAGAATATTTGGTATAGTAGGGATTTTATGGTGGGGGATAAAGCGGTAAAATGAGAGGAAGAAGGGTTGAGGCTTTTAAGTCCCTCAACCCTACCTGATGCCGCATATGTTTCCTAGACTATCTCCAGGCCGCCGCTGCTTGTCTTCTTCCCCTCTATCTGCGTTGCTTTGTTGTGCTCTTCTCCTTCTCCATTTTTGTTGGTACTGGAGCTAGCAGTCTCCCCACTGTTGGCACCTACCATAAGGGCTCTCCTGCCCACTCCATCCGTATTCTTCTTCTCCCCTGGTTTGCTCCACCAATCTGGGTATCCCACGATTTTGAAGCAATCCTTCTTTGTATGTTTTTGCTTTCCACAGTGAGTACATACAAGCTTGCTTTTGTCTTCTCCCCCACGCGATGATGCTGTTGAGCGTTGGGGAAGGGGTTCAGTTTTCCGGCCATCTTTGACCCTTGTGCGCAGCCCTGCTCCTAATCCCCCTATGATGATTCTTCAATTTCAGAGGGGCCTCCTCTAATGATTTGCATGCGTGCTTCTTCTCTCTTGATGGCCGCATAGGCCACTTCTGGAGAGGGAAGTGGTTCCCTCTTTAGGATTTGAGATATCTTGTTTGATGCCTTCAAATCTTTCATCAGTGGCCATCAAGAGCTGGTAGAGCCTATGTTCTTGGATTTTGCTGTTATAGATTGCGATATCCTCAGAGGCTTTCATGGGATTTGGTTCTCTCCTGTCGATTTCCATCCAAATACTATGTAGTCTGTTCCATAAGTCTTCCAAATTATGACCCCCTTGCTTGAGGGAGTTGGCTCGTTTGTGTAAATCAAAGACTTGCAACGAGTCTATTCCAACGCCATACGTAATTGCTAGGCTATCCCATAAGGCCTTTGCTGTCGGGTATTGTGACACATTGTTCACCAAATTCGATTCTATGTTATGTATGAGCCATGTAAATACAGAATAGTCATTTATCTCCCATTGTGGGTATTCGGGATTTGTCGCTGCCGGAGGAGGAGGAACACCAGTTAGGTGCTGACTCCGGCCTCTCCCGCCGACAGCTTTTCTTATCAACGTGGCCCAAAGCTGATAATTGCTGCTACTCAACTTGATGCCAATTGACAGACTGTCTGAATTAGCCGTTGGGATCTGCAAATTAAGACCACTCCTCAGCAAATTAACCAGTTGAATGGCTAATTCACTTTTGTCTGATTTAGTTTCTCTGCTTCCTGACATTTGGGCGTTTTTGGTTTTTGCAAGTTTTGAGGCTGCCGGATCTTGGCCAAGGTGGAGGAAGGTATTTTAGGATTTGTGATGATCTGGTTCTGAGTTCCTGACCAAATCACCGTTTTTGTTTGAATTTTCTTTTGTTGGCTGGGTTTTCTGGGTAGAATCTTGGTATATCAGATTTCACTATTGGTTGACACCGGACTGTAATAATTGTTGAGTCCCGGAACCAACCGCTCTGATACCATGTAAAGATGAATGAGATTCTTTTTCATTGATTTTACCCGGTTACAATGCTTTCTCTTATAATACACGACAGTCTCCTAACTATGGTAAACACACAATTACTAGATTTGATTTGATTTAGCTATGATCCTGATTTGATGCTCCCAAATAAGGTAAAATTTAATTGATTTCTTTCCATCACCAAGTTGACAGGTTATATTCGGGTTGACGTTTCATGTTCATGTCGCATTCACATCAACTATGATATTTTTATCGATTAAATTATTTATTTCGTAGGTCACACCGGATTGAGTTATTATTTCTGGAGGAAATTGATCGATATTTTATTACTTCAAAAAATATACATTAACAAATAAATAACCAACTAGCTATTTTGTACAAAGCTATCAGCCTCAGAACGTCCTTCATGATTTGCCATGAGCTCTATATAATACATTCTTCATGAACTAAGACAAAGCTTGCAATGTTATAAGCTTGGTTCCGCCAATATCAAATCCTTGTTTCCTCTCACGGAACACGCACTTTCAGTCCATAAGAATGGAAGGTTAGGCGCAAACAATCATGGCTAAGCTGCGATAGAATGAATAATTGAGTTATATCATTTATTACAGTATTATAGTATTATTCTGATTTTATTTAGCGTGTCAAGTTATATTATTGATTAAATATAAAAGTCCAATTAAATCAACATATAAATATACAATGTTCATGTGATACATTAAGTTACACACAGGGGCAGAGGGAAGGGGGGCCTGGGGGGCAACATCGATGAAAAAAATCCAATAGATAGGTACCTTCATGTGCTTTAACTCCGTTGGATTCTAACTTTTTTCTATGTTGAAGGCTTAAAAGCACCTTTTGGTGTTACAAAACATTATACATCAACACTCTTTTTGGATTATCTGCATCATTTGGCGCTCTATGTGAGAATCGTTCGGCTACCGTCTACCATCGAAATTCCACTTGGTTCTTAAAAAAAGTCCCATCTTTTGTAGATACGGAAAATCCCATCGTTTGAGTTCTCACAATAAGAACAAAATTCTCATTTTTTGATTCTTGAATCACAGAAAAAGTCCCACCTTTTGCAGAAAAACTCATCGCCTGAGAGGAGTCTGCCGGCATCATCTTTGTCTCTCGATATCACCTTGGCAATTTGACAAATAAGAAGCAGTTTCTTTCGACGCTTTTGGATGGAGATCGAACAGAATAAGAAAAGAAGCAGACTAGAGACGCAAAGTCCAACCCTTTTACTATGAGGAATTATATGGACAAGAAGCTACGTGTCCCAATTTATTTGTTACTTTCTTCTTCAGCAGTTCATGAGAGTACAGAAGATTATGGGATTATTGCGAAATAGTGAGAAAATGTAATCATGTGAGTACTATGAAGATTAAGGTACAGGATGTTCCACTTGAGATGAGTGGGGATGGGGCCCCCTTAAATGTGACAGAAGAGAGGATTTTTGAGAGGTTGTATATGGGTTTAGATGCATGCATTAGAGGTTATTTGATGGGGTGCATGCGTATAATATGGTTGGACGGGTGCTTTCTTAAGGGAACATACGGTGGGCAGCTGTTGAGTGCCATTGGAAGGGATGTGAATGACAGCATGTTTGAGGCAGAGAGGTATGATTTGTGGTAGTGGTTTCTTGAACACTTGGGTGGTGATCTTGGAGGTGGGAGCTGGACATTCATATCTGATAGGCAGAAAGGTTTAGTGAATGCAGTGCAGGAGTTGTTTCCGGAAGCAGAGCATAGGTATTGTCTTAGGCATATTATGAAAATTTTAAGAAGAAGTACAAGGGGAAGAAGTTGATGGACTTATTCTGGAAAGCTGCAAGTGCTACACATCCTGCTGATTATAGACAGACCATGGAGATGCTGAACCAAGCAGATCCATCTGTAGATGGTAATGAGAATGCTGCTGGATGGTTGGGGAAGGTACCAAAAGAACAGTGGAGTAGAGCGTTTTTCAGTTGTAGAAGCAAGTGTGATACTTTAGTCAATAATATGAACGAGTCCTTTAATGCTGCCATTATACCCGCTAGGACAATGTCAATGGTGTCTATGATGGAGTAGATTAGGAGGATGATAATGAGATTGGTTTGTAACAAAAGGAAGTGGATTTCCGGGTATGAAGGCAGATTCTTTCCTAATGTGCGCAAGAAAATAGAGAAGTTCAAGGAGTTGAGCAGAAATTGTTTCGCAAAACAATCATATGGACAGAAGTTTGGAGTTGATTGTGGGTTGCGACATTATGTTGTGGACCTGCATTTAAGGACTTGCATTTGCAGAAAGTTTGAGCAACTTGGCATCCCATGTCAACATGCAATACCAACCATATACTTTGACAGAGGTGAAATGTATGACTATGTTGATGATGTGTTTAAAAGGGAGTCATACGTATGCGCATACTCATTCAATGTTTATCCAGTGCCATCTATTGATTTTTGGGAGAAGACGAGTCTTGGAGATATATGGCCACCATCTGTGAGAAAAATTCCAGGAAGGCCTAAGAGACTCAGAAGAAGGAACATGGATGAGCCAAGACCATGTATTACATCAACAAGGCGGAGGTTGAAAGTAAGGTGCAAAATATGCAAACAACTTGGCCATAACAAAAGAAGCTGTTCACGCAGGCCAGCCCCACAAAATGATAATCAGGTAAGCCTCACCATTAAGTCATATAGATGCATAAATTTTCATTACCAGTCATTGACATGCGTTTTGATGAACGGACTATGACAATCACAGGCAATGGATGATGATTATGTTCAGCCTAACCAAGTGGCCAACCAATACATGGAAAGCACTGCAAATAGGTCAGCCCCACAGGTTGAAAATCGGGTAAGCCTCATAATATACTCATATAGATGCATAAACATTCATTACAAACATTGACATGTGATTTGCTGCAATGAATATAACAATCACCGGGAATGGAGGATGATTATTTTCAGCCTAACCAAGTGGACAACCAATACATGGAAAGCTCAGAGAATCAGAGAATGGTTGATGCTGAAAGTCAGCCTACCCAATACAATGAAAATCAGAGAATGGATGATGCTGAACGAGATCGACCTGACAGGCCAAAAAAACTTGTAAGTGTACTGCTAATATAAATTTTTTCCGTTACTTTTTGGATGTAAGTGTAGCTACACTGCTGATCCTGCGTTTCTTTCAGAGTGTCTGAAAACCAAACAAGATTTCAAATATTTTCAATAAACGAATTATCAGGTTTTCTTACAAGGTAACACTTGCAAAACAAATATGGTGTTACATGTTTCACAGCATGATATTGTAATTGTGTAGACTTAATTGATAGGCTGTTGTATAAATAATAGTATCCATGGAGGAAACCTTTCAGATGAGTGATACATATTGATGATGATGCTTTACCTGAGCCTACGCAATCACAGTGTACGGATGATGCTTTACCTCAGTCTAACCAGTCAGAAAACCTGTGCATGGAGACTTGCATTGAGTAAGCAGAACCATCAACTTCGTCCTATCATATTGTGAGGAAGAACTGCTTTTTATGTTCTTCTTCCCCTGTTTTACCAACTTTTGAATATTGTCGCAGCATAGATTTCATGTTATTCTTCCATATGTAGGTGAGAAGGAAAGTCCAAGACCTGATGCATAAACAGCCAAGGAGAAGTCCAAGACAGCATAGAAGCATGGTTGGAGCTAGACAAACCAATTCTTGTTAAAACACAGTTGATGTATTAATCCAAGAAAGCATATTACCATGGTTGTCATAAAACAGTTGATTTAGTTTGCTGGGAATCGTGTATGGTGTAAAATGTTTATGTCGACATATTTTGGGTTAAAATTGGGTTTATTTTGGAGTAGTTCGGTGTGGATTACTTCGCATCTTTATATGCGATGAATTGAAAAGAGGCTATGTAATCCACAATGATACATTAAGCAGCTCATTTTGTACAACTGATGTTATTCGCATACAATGATGGTTATTATATCATGAGTTGATGGGTAATTTTGTTTCCCTTTAAGACATTAGTGTGCAATGTGCAAACTTACTATTATATCCGGTATTTTACGAGATTAATACATTACAAAGCAGATTTGCAAATTCTGATACGATGCTGTGACATAACAAATATATTACACAAACCTTCCTTGTTTCAATCATGTTAACATTCGAGGTAATAGTGTCATATAAGTACACTGCAACCCATAAACGTTGCATTACACAACTACAATGACCCAAGTGCATAACAACAAATTGAACATTACTCAATCGGAAAACATATCACCGTAAACTACTTGAACATAACAACTATCACTCCGACAAATACAATGACCCATGTGCATAACACCATCATCCTCGTTACCTCCGACTTCTTATCCATCTTCTCCATTACTTGCATAATAGTATGCAAAAGCTGATCTCTTTCCACTTCATCTCTTTCCACTTTATCTCTTTCCACTGCATCAACGGCATTATCTGGGCCTATTGAACTTGATTGCTCAGCCATCTCATGCTCATACGCACCACCCCTTCGGACTGGATAGCACCATTTCCAATAACCACAGATATCGCAAGAGAAATACAACATTCCACGAGTTTCCTGTGCATATTCTGCAATCTTCAGTGGAACTTTACTCCGCAGTGACATCTCTGATTTTTGAACCTTAAATCTCTACATCCAGCACTCCTACTGCTTGAGCTGAGCGTTTCTGAAAGTCAAACAACATCCATTGCATCTATTGTTAACTATTCATTTGCTGATCATGTACGAACCGAGAACTCAACAAGGAGAATCAAAAACCTGAAGCACAACATAACAATATTATTACCTTTCTGCAAGAACACAAAATTACCTGTTGATTCATATATAATCAACTAGGGATTATACTTACCCGGTAGAAGAATCCATTAAACTAAACGATTAATTTGATAAACCGAAGGGCCAAGGTACCTCTTTTGTCGGTAAAACGCGATACCATCACAGGCCAAAAATGAGACTGACGTACCTTTGAAAAATTGATGCAAATTTAAGCAAGATTGCCAAAAAAACCCTGATATGATGTTGTGAGGGTTGCAGTTCTTCCCAAGCAGTCTTCTAGCCGCCGCCGTTTTTTCTCTGCGCAGAAGGAAGGAAAGGCTGAAAGGAAGACGCAGGAAGGAAAAGGAGGAATGGGTGTTTAAAGGGGGTGAAGACAGGGGTATTTTTGTCACTTCACAACGTATAAAAAGCCCTCTGCTTACACGCGCTAAACATATTACCGAAAAATACAGAATTACAGCGCGTGCATCTCACATCTACCGGTAAAGTCAGCGAGTGCGGATTTAACCCAGAACACAGAGTAGGTTTTTGGGTAATAACAAACGACAGGGGAGATAATTATAATTAAGCAAAACTACAGGAGATGAAACTGTAATATTCCCTCTTTTCTATTCACTTTTTCTATGTATAAAGCCCCTATACATAGGTCAAAGAATTCCTATAGGGTATGAAATAAAGATAATGATTACATCATCATTTTCCTTTCTATGGTTGAGGACGGATATTTGATTTCCTTGGTCGTTGCTTATCACATCTGATGATGATTATATCTTTATATCTTTTATCACTTTACAAATGAAAATATGTAATATGTTTAGTCAGTGAGATGAATGAAAATAAGCACGTCATATGTTTAGTCACTGAGAAAATAAGCACGTAATATGTTTAGTCACTGAGAAATGTGGACAGAAAATGCAAAGATTAAATGTAACAAGACAAATATTTGACATGAATTAAATTTTATATCTGTCGTAAAGATCGCTGCTACAACAAAAAAAAATGGTAAAGATTCGGAGGGAGCACAAAAAAAAAATTGAGGAACCACATATTATCCATGCATGAAGACGCAAACCTTCTTAAATTTCCCAATAGTTCTTTGTAGTGTGTAACTATTTTAAACTCAATCATGTGTTTCTGTAGAGGTGTCTTCTGCGTTTTCTTTACGTTACAATATATTGACTTCATATTACCACAACAGCTAACAAAAGAACTATTAAAATATGAAAAGCATTACCGTACTACAAGAAGTACAAATTCAAAAACAAAATTTCAATTGAACATCAGAAATCAAAAAGGTATACCATACATTAAAAAGTGGAAATAAATTTCAACAAACTACAATAAAAATATATGGAGGGCATTCTTTTGAGCAACTGGTAAGGTTGCTACTTTGTGACCTTAGAGTTTACCAGTTCAAACCGCGCGAACAGTCTCTTACACAAAATATAAGGTGAGACTACGTAAATCAGATCGTGAAGCGATCCGACCTCTTCTCGGTGTTAACACAACTCAAAGAAGCTTAAAGAAAGAAATAATTGAGACAATTCTCGGATGACTTCATTTCAGGCTCTTGGCCTAATTTAAATAATATAAACAGGCAGTATAATCAGGGATTTAGGATAACTGAGCATTAATCACCAGATCAATCAGCAATAAATCTGTGATATGACACTAATTTGTCCTAATTGCACTTTCCTTTTTGTATTTATTCTGACACTCCCCTTCAAGTTGGGTCAGCGGATCTTCGATGCGCAACTTGCTCAGAATCTCTCGAAATCTTCCAGTTGAAATAGCCTTTGTTAGTATATCAGCCAGCTGGTTTTCTGATCTTACAAACGTGAGACAAATCAGTTTTTCTTCAAGTTTTTCCTTTATAAAATGTCTATCTACCTCAACATGTTTCGTTCTATCGTGTTGCACAGGATTTTCCGATATACTTATTGCGGCCTTGTTATCACATATCATCTTTGGTACCGACCTCGGGGGGAATCCCATCTCAGTTAGAATTTTTCTAATCCAAACGACTTCTGCTAGTCCTCGAGTAATTCCTCGGAACTCTGCCTCTGCACTGGACAAGGCCACCACTTTTTGCTTTTAACTCTTCCATGTGACTAAGTTTCTGCCTACTAAGGTAAAGTAACCGGACGTTGACTGTCTGACATTTGTGTTTCCAGCCCAATCAGCATCTGTGTATGCTTGTATCTCAAGATGACCATTTTTCCGAAAGACTATCCCTGTACCTGGAGTCCCCTTTAAGTTTCTGACTACTCGCACTGCAGCATCCATATGATCTTTCTGTGGTTGATGCATGAACTGTCTTATAACTCCAACTGCATACGCTATGCCTGGTCGAGTATATGAGAGATATATCAACTTCCCTACAAGTCGCTGATATTGTGTCTTGTCTGCTGGCTCTCCTCCTTGTACCAACTGTAGACCATGATTCATCATCATTGGTGTTTCCGCTGGTTTACAGTCTAACAGACCAGTTTCGGCTAGAAGATCAAGCACATACTTTTTTTGTGATATGAATATTCCTCTTTTCGACCTAAGGACCTCTATGCCCAAGAAGTATTTTAACTCCCCCAGGTCCTTCATCTCGAATTCTTGAAACAATCGTCATTTTAATGTTTTGATTTCCTCGTCATCATCTTTGGTAATAATCATATCATCGACATAGATAACCAGACATGTAACAAGCTTACCTCTTTGCTTCAAGAATAAGGTGTGATCTGCATTGCTCTGGTGATATCTGTACTTCTTCATTGCCACAGTGAATCTCCCAAACTATACTCGCGGGGACTGTTTTAAGCCATAGAGGGCCTTCTTTAGTCTACACACTTCTCCTTGTTTGAATCCTTCAGCAAATCCTGGTGGTGGCTCCATGTAGACTTCTTCCTGTAAGTCTCTATATTGGAAGGCCTTTTTTACAGCTAACTGAGATAGAGGCCAATCAAGGTTTGCTGAGATGGAGAACAAGACTCTGATTTTGTCGATTTTGGCCACCGGAGAGAACGTCTCTGAATAATCTATGCCATAAGTCTGTGTATATCCTTTTGCGACTAGCCGTGCCTTGTACCTTTCGATTGACCTATCTGCTCGATGTTTTACTATAAAGATCCATCTGCAGCCCACTGTTTTTTTTGCTTAGGCTGCCTTTACATTTCTCCCACGCTCCATTTTTTATAAGATCTTCCATTTCTGTCTCCATTGCTTTCCTACACTCTGGATATCTTTGGGCTTCTTCCACTGTTCTAGGGACCTGTTCAGAATATAGGGATACTTGGAATGCTTCTACTGTTCTGGAGAGAAGTCCCTTGGTTTGGTTTATTGGATACTTTGAATTTTTCGGTTTGTAATCTGGCTCATATTGAGCTGGAGGAACTCCTCTGTTTCTCCGCAGTGGTAAGATATACTGTTCCTGCACTGGGTTAGGTGGCTCAATAACAAGATGTTCTTCAGGAGAAATGGGTTCAAAAGATTGACTTACCACAGGAGATTCATCGGAGGTTGATACTTGGTCCTGGTTAGGCGTCCCAGACTCTACTTTGTTTCCCGAAATTAGACCGATGGTTCGGTCTAATTCCTCTGTCGGAACAGTCGTTTCTGCAAGGATAGGTTTGTGTAACCAAACGAGTGAGCCAGTTTGTGTATGCTCCCCCTGAGAACGAGGGTGGTCACGGAAGTAATATTCGTTTTTGAGGAAGTCACAGTCCATGGTAGTGTACATGTGCCTGGTCTGGGGTTCAAAGCACCGTATCCTTTTTGATTTATCACATACCCCACAAATACACATTTAGTAGCACATGGGTCGAATTTAGAGCGATGTGCTTTAGGAATATGGACATAGACTGTGCATCCGAAGATTCTGGGAGAGAGTGTAAGATAGCTAGGGATTGAGTGAAATTGAGACAGTATGTCAAGAGGTGTTTGATATTTGAGAATTTTTATGGGTAAGCGGTTGATAAGGTAATTTGCTGTAGAAACTGCTTCGGGCCAATACTATCCAGGTACTTTGGACTCAAGCAGAAGTGATCGGGTTATTTCCAGAAGAATACGATTTTTACATTCTGCTACCCCATTTTGTTGTGGAGTATCTGGACAGGTGGTTTGATGTACTAGTTCGTGTTCACGGAAGAACTCAAGAAAGGATTTATTCATATATTCGCCTCCATTATCTATACGAAGGATTTGGATTTTTGTATTATACTGAGTGGTAATCATATGATACAACTCAGTGAACTTGGAAAAAAACATCTGACTTGTGTTTGAGAAAATAGAGCCATGTCATCCGGGTACAGTCATCTACGAACAACAGAAAATAAGACAGCCCATTTGGAGTGGGAGAGGGTGATGGCCCCAGGCATCTGAATGAACAATGGAAAAAGGATGACTAGATCTAGTATTATTTAACGGATGAGATTGTTTGTGGCTTTTTGAAATAATACAAGTTTCACAAGGTAAAGTAGTATAATGAGCAAAGATATCAGGGAACAACATTTTTAAATACCATACGGAGGGGTGACCCAGCCGGCGATGCCACAACCAAGCCTTATGATCGACTGCTCCGTGAGTCAGCGCTACCTCCCCTTTTTGGTCCACATCGTCAACAAAGTAGAGTTCGTTCTGCTCAGAACCACGCCCAACTATCTTTTCCGTCCGAATATCCTGCAGAAGACAGAAGGTGGGGTGTATTAGTACTGTGCAATTTAACTCTTTGGTAAGGTGACTAATGGACAACAACTTATGAGATAATGAAGGAATATGAAGGCAGTTTTGCAACGATAGAGATAGGGTTAGTTGAATAGCCCCAGCTCCTTTAACTAATGAAAAACCATCATTGGCAGTTCGAATGGAATTTTTTGTTGGAGTGGAGTACTGATAAAAATCTGAGATATCATATGACATCATATTTGTGGCACCACAATCAAATATCCACCGCGGATCTTTTTCTGTCTTGTGAGAAAAAACAGGAGTTGTTTGGTTAGGAAAATAACTTTTAGGATCAAATTCGGTCAGGAGTAAAAAAGAGGGTCCTGGAGGCAATTTTCCTCCAGGCTATTTACCTTTAAATTCTGCATTACCTTTCTTTTCCCACGAAGGGTTTTGGCCGCCTCCTTTCTGCGTGCCTTCTAGTCTTTTCCTGTGCTCTCTTCTTGTTCCATCCGCCAGGCCGCCAAAACCCTGCTCCTCTTCGCCATCGTTGGTGGCCTGCAGGCTGCCTATGGCAAAGCTGGCCATGCCCCATCTCTTGCCCTGCTTGCGTGAATTCGGCCACTATTCCGGATATCCTATCAGATGGAAACATCCTTCAGCAATGTGTCTGCTTCCTCTGCAATGGTTGCACCGAAGGTGAGCTTTTTCATTATTACAATAGGGAGCACTTCTCCCCTATTTTGACAGCCCTCTTCTCTCCTTCTTGGTATTTTGGTCGATGTTGACATGGCCCACGCGCTCTATGCATGAGGCAAGTCCACTGCCTATTCCCTTTGCCTTGATGTCACTCTGTAAGTCTCCTCCTCCTTTCTTGATAGTCCGTCTGTGAGCCTCCCTTTTTATGTGAGAATATGCTTCTTCAATGGAGGGAAGTGGGTCAGTTTTCAAGATATCCTGTTTCTTTGTGTCATAGTCATCGTTGATGGCCTGGAGAAACTAGTATAACCGATTTTGTTGTTGGATTTGATTGTATAGATTCATGTCTTGAGGGTAGTGCATATGATTGGGCAGTCTCCTATCTATCTCCTTCTAAACGGACTGGAGTTGACTGTAAATCCGCTCCAATGGTAAGGACCATTGCTTCATATTGTTGGCTTTTACAGTCAAATCATAAATTTGAAGTGGATCCTTGCTACTGCTATATGTGGATTCCACTCCTTTCCATAAATCTCATGACGTGGGATAATCGATGTACTGGTTAACTATATCAGGCTCTATGTTCTCGAGTATTCAGGTCAGTACAATGGAGTCTGCATGCCTCCATTGTTTAAACGTCGGGTCTCCTTTCTGGGGAGGGAGAGTAGTGATGTGTCTGAGCTTTTCCCTCCCATCGATGGCTAGACTGTTTTTTCGTACCCAGATTGCGTAGTTGTGGTCATTGATTTTTTCTGTCAAATTAATCTGTGCATTGGAGGAGGTTTCTGCTGGGTGAGATTTGGGTGCCCATTTTTGCAGTAGCTCCAATACTTGGGACAGATTAATTTGGTCTATCAAAGGGTTGATTGCCCCCTAGACTGTGATGTACCGGACTGGGGTGTTTGGTCGGCCATGAGAAAGGTTTTACGCGTGGGATTTTTTTCAGGTAAGTGATGAGTTTTTGCAGATCATTGTTGATGAAAGATGATTGCTAGCTCTGATACCATGTAACACAACTCAAATAAGCTTAAAGAAAGGAACAATTGAGACAATTCTCGGATGATTTCATTTCAGGCTCTTGGCCTAGTTTCAATAATACAAACAGGGAGTATAATCAGGGATTTAGGATAACTGAGCATTAATCACCAAATCAATCAGCAATAAATCTGTGATATGACATTAATTTGTCCTAATTGCATTTTCCTTTTTGTATTTATTCTGACGCTCGGACCATACACAAATACGAAAAATTAATGCAACGGAAACCATAAAAATTTATCAACTGAAAGGCAATATTCAAATAGAAAAGCATGCGGTGTTAGGAAATTTGAATCGAAGGCCTTGTCTTCGGACCTCATGACAACGATACGTTGGCTGTTTACAAGCTGTACTGCCACCTTGATTTTTTTTCTTAGTGTATAAATGATTCGAGAGTTGGCAAATTCAGCCAATTACCTTTACAAAATTCCTCAAAGAAAAAAAAAACAAATTAAAAGATTTTGTCTCTTTGATTAAACAACTTCTAGAGGGCAAGATGGGAGAGAGAAGAAAAACGTGTTGACCATATATGGAGCCATTACTTGGCCAAGTTCATTCCCCTGAAAAAAAGATTTGATGTGTTATTAGAATAAATAGTACTTAGTCTAATTAATAAGATATAGACAAATAAGATGAAAGACTATATAAAGAGATTGTAATTAGTTACCACGAAAATTCCACTTATATTTTTCATATTTTATTGGTTGTGGAGCACTTAAGAATTACCTTCACTATCACAACCAAGAGAAAGAGAAAAATGCCAGTAACTCAATGATGAAGGTATATATGCATGCATATATATAAACATATATACACACACATATGAATGATAAATGTCTATCTATCTGTTTGTGTGTAGATATATAGATACATACGTACATATATACGTACACATACGTAGTAGGAGAGTAGGAGAAAACTAAGCCTAAAGCAAGAGAAGGAGAATAAGATGACATATAATCTTGAGTATTCGCTTGACATTGCCGCATGGAGTGAATGTATAATTCATCCCTCAACTTTTTAATCACAACAAAAACGACAACAACATTACCCCATTCGTTAGAGGTTCTCGCCTATAGCAAGATATGAGAAGGTAGGATGTACGCAACCATAATATGTGTTAGAAACACACAGATATTGTTTTCCGATGACTTATAATGAAAATTGCGTCAAGTTGTATCGATCAACTGTTACTTTATAATAAAATATAAAAGATAGACATATGAAAATGAACCCTCTACTTTATATATATCAATCTCTCCTGATGTGTCATCCCTTTTAATTAGTAAAGTCAAAACAAGAAAGGTGTATTATTTGAACTATGCATCCCTTGACAAATTTGTATCTTGTAAAGTTTTAAGCTTTAATTTCCGTTTTAGTGTTTGGGATAATATTTCTGTTAATATTTCCACTGAAATGTATCTATGCAAGACGAGATGTATTTCCCTAATGTTTATACTTTGTTAGTGAAAAATGGATGCACGTCAAAATTATTTGAAGCATGCATCTTTCTACATCTTTCAAGGTGATAACAAAAAACTCTATTTACTTCAAAATTTATGTACACAAAACAATCACGTATAGACCAATAAAAAGACGTTACTGGTGCATTAGCCACCCGCGTTTGCGCAGGATCCGGAGAGGTGCCGGATTGCTTCGCAATCTGATGTATGCTGCCTTACCCTACACTTTTTACAAGAGGTTATTTATGTGACTTGAACTCGTGACTCCAAAGTCACAATATAGCAACTTTATCAGTTGCTCCAAGGCATGTCCTCACATGTAGACCCATGCATGTGGTATATAACATGCAAACTCTAACCTTATCAATCATTTTTTTGTTTATTGCATAAAAATTTTACTTTGACTAATTTAATGCAGCTGGGCAAAAAAAATCAAGAAAAGGTAATAATTAATAGCAAATAATCGCCTCATCTTCACCTACCTTTAAGCTGTTTTTTGTCGTTAGAATCTTATTGGTAAAGATGGCATTTAGGGATGATTGCTTGGATTAGAATGCAAACTCAAGAGGTCTTTTTGTCATTCCAAATTAAGTGCTTCCATTAAGACAGCTCGAATTCATAATTAATTTTGTGACCATCTTTTTCGTAAAGTTTTAATTGTTAAATAGAATAGACTGCAAGAGAGATCGAGTGCATACTATAGGAAATTCCTGTACATAGAAAATAATTTGTGATTAAAGATGGCAAAAGCTTTTCATTTTCTTCATTTTCCCAAAATAAATATGTCTGCTGTCCCACAAGAAGTGCTGTCAAAGTCATTAATTCTCAGACGAGACATATGTTAGAATATGTTGAGTTTTGATGATTTGCACATTTTGGCACATTGAACAAGGGATTAGGCGCTTCATGTGTGTTGTTTGAAGTCAGTATACTTCGAACGCCTACATTAGGCGCCTAATGTACCTTGGTGGAGTCCAGTACACTTCGAACGCCTAGATTAGGCGCTTTATGTGAAGTGTCTGGATCTGCGAATACTTCAAACGCCTAGATTAGGCGCTTCATGTGTGTGTTTGAAAAACAGGACACTTTGAACGCCTAATTAGGCGCTTTATGTGACCTGTTGAAAAGTGCGAACACTTTGAACGCCTCTTTAGGCGCTTTATGCAGTCCACCATGCCAAAAGTACTTTTCCCCTGGTTGGGCACGTACTCCTAAGTACTTCCTCTGAGTAAAAGTCAGAGTTAGTTCGAACAAGCATGAAATGCCACATTAAGCGCTTCATGTGACTTCGAACGACTTAAAAAGCCCACATTAGGCGCTTGATGTGACTTCGAACGACTGTTCATTTTCACATCAAGCGCTCGATGTCACTTCGAACGCCTGTGCTTTTTGCACATTAGGCGCTTCATGTGACCAACGTTACAAAGGTCTTAAACTTCAGTTTTTAACATCAGTTGACTCTTTGTACCCTCCCCTTTTAGTGTCTTTTTTACAGGTTCCTCTCTGTTGAAGATTTCAGGTTTCCTTTCTTGGCATTCATTTTGAAATCTCTCCAAGAATGTTGCTACATGCCAAAAGGAGATCTCCAATGATGAGGACTCACCAACACTTGATGCCAAAACCCATTAATGTCAGTGTAGAGGCTTTCAAACGGGAAGAATTTTGAAGGTTGATAAAACAAGGGTTTCCTCCATTTTTCTTCTCCAACTTTCTACTTTGCAAGCTCTCAAATTCTCTCAAGCTCAAGCTCTCAAAATACTTGTAATATTTGTACATTTTACTTTATTGTTGAGAGTGTTTATTGTAAGGAGAAGAAGAGTCTTCTTCTTGGTGAGATCATATTGTGAGAGATTGGGTAGATTGTTGGTCAAGGAGCAAGGGTGCTTCTTGTTTGAGTTTTCTAGACTTTGAAGGGTTAGTTGATAGTGTGTGGTGCACTATTCTCCCTACAAGATTTCTTTGAGGGAAAAGAAGATCATTGGAGGCTAAACTTCAAAGGGTTAGAATTCTTGGTTGTGGTCTAGGCAAGGTGCCTAGTTTTTGTATTTTCTGGATTTTGTTTTTGATTGTTGTTTCCCCCAAAAGAAATAACAATCCCCATTTCAAAATCCTTCTTGTGAAACATCAAGAAGGTAGAGGAGTAGAGTCATTTGACTTGAACCTCTATACATACTTGTGTTCTTTATTTTCTTGCAATTCTTTATTCCTTCTAAAGAACACACCCAAGTATTGGTTGCACTTCAAAACGAAAAATAGCCATAAAATATCCATACTTGGTGAACACACTATTCAACCCCCCCTTCTAGTGTGTTCTAAGGGACCTAACAATTGGTATCAGAGCTAGATCTTGTGATTTTGAGTTCAAATAGCAAGATTTGATCTTCATAGTATGGATCCCTTCAGTTTTGTTGATGAAAGTTCTCCAAGTAGTGATGCTTCTAGAAGAAGAAGACAAGAGTCACTACTGTTACACCCCGTGACTTTTAAGCACGACTTTCAACACTCTAGGTCAACCTTAAGTGCAACTTAATTAATTATGTAGTTTATGAGACTTAGTTGCACAAAACATAGAAGAACAAAAGAAAGGGGTTAAAAGTAGAATTAAAAGAAACTAAGGGTAATTACTTAAAAGGTCCCTACTAGGAGTTAAGGGAGTTACACCACACTTTGGTATAACTCCCCATTGGCCATAAGGGGGGGACGGTTTTAACATCACAAAAGAAGAAGGAAAACCGCAGGAATTGAGAGAGAAGAGAAAAGGGAGAGGAAGAAGAAGAAGAGTGGAAGGAGAAGGAAGGATAAAGGCCATTCTAGGTTCAATTCTCATCAAGATTCTGCAGTAAATCCGTAAGCTTATCTAGAATTCAAGGCAAGTAATCTTTCTATACGCTTTATGCAAATTTTATACCTTTGGCCCTATGTTCTTACAAAGAGAAAATATGAATCACACATTAGTATTCTTGTCTTGTCTATCATACATGCTTGTTATATGTAAGTCTTGTTGCTAATTGCGTAAAGACTTGTTCTTTGGGCCAAATTTCTGGAAAAGTTGTGCAGTACTTGTTGTTAGTCAACCATGCCCATGATAGTATATATGTTGATGTGTTTCTTGCCTTGCTCTACTCTTGTGTTGATTGTATACACTTAGATGTCGAGAGTAAGTGCAGGAAATTGAGGGATGAGTGATGATATTGTTGTAGTCTTGTTGGTTGGGTATTGTTGATGATAACTCTTGAAGGTGGTGAATGGATGAAGATTTAGTGTGGATCTTGTTAGACATTCAATAAGTGTCAAATCATGATTAGATGTATGTTAAGTGTGATGAATCTAGTTGTTAAGATGGATCTTTAAGTGTTGAATCTGGAAGGGTTGAAGAAGAAAGGAGTTGGGTGGAAGTTACTGCAGAAAAACTGCAGTTTGGCATCGTCAGAACACTTCGAACGCCTACATGAGGCGCTTCATGTCACATTAGGCGCTTCATGTGGTGTTCAATGTGTCCTGAATCATCCCCGAACACTTCGAACGCCTACATGAGGCGCTTCATGTCCCCATTAGGCGCTTCAAGTGGTGTTCCAAGTGTTCTGGAAGTCTTTTTGACCCTATAAGCACCCTATGTAAGTGTAGTAACTTTATACACTTCTTTTGAACATAAAATGCAAGGGTATTTGAGGTATATTTGAGGTGTGGATGGTAAGTTGATCAAGTTAGAATAAGATTGAATCTTGAGTGAGTTTGTGACAAGAATGGGCTTGGAATAACACGACCATAGAGTGTGTGAGGTGCAAGGCCGTATGCTTGATAGGCATGATGTATGTGTGTGTGTTACATGTTGATATGAAGCTATTTGTGCATCCTGCATCATGACATGGGCACTTGCATTTGATTTGAGATATGTTTTGCAAAAGAACAAGAAAGGTTTAAAGTTTTCGAAAGACAAAATGGCTGCTGGTTGATCACAGGGTATAAAGAGTCACGTCTGCGAAAGCAGGGTATAAAGAGCGTGATCTGTGAATCAACAGCAGGGTATAAAGTATGTTATGGGGCCGTGGACCTATCAGCACGGAAAATGAAGTATTTTATGGGGCCGTGGACCTATCAGCACGGATATATGATATATGTAATGGGGCCGTGGACCTTTCAGCACGGATATATGTTATATGTAATGGGGCCGTGGACCTTTCAGCACGGGTATATGATGGCTGTGGGCTGATCACCCACAGGGTATAAAGTTCTGCTACGCGAAGAATATGATATGTAAAGTGATGAAATGTTTTGTGAAATGGCATGCATGACATGTTTATGAAAGAAGACATATGCATGGGTGTTGTGTGTGATTTTAAAGAAGTACATGCATCATGGTACACGAAGCATAAGACTTGGCATGCAAGAAACGTGATTAGTTTATGACTTGCTTATGTGATACGTTGTTTTAATGCATGTTGGTTCTCGTATCTGTGTTCACATATGTGCTTTATCTGTTTTGAGAAGTTCTTATTAAGATGCCATTTGCTAACCCGAGCACCTTATTTTGGGCAATGTTTTATTCACTGGTGACTCGACGTGTGTGATTCCGTAAGGTGTATAGACGGGTTACTTGCTGGCGAAGTTTTCGCTAAGAACAATCATTCTGTTCCTTTTCAGGTGAGCCTGAATATGAGTTGATATTTATCGAAGATGACGGCGAGTGGGCTCAATGGGACGATGGACAAGGGAATAGATAGATGCTGGATTATTCTGTTTAAGTTTGGAGACTCATTGTTATTATGTTGTTCTAAAACTTCTGTTGGCTAGATGAACAAACAGTTTGTTTTTATTTCCGCTGCATTTTATGGATGTTTAATGACGATGAAGGTTTAAGTTTTATGACGTTTCCGCTGGTTTTAGTATCTTACCTTATGAAGAATGTACGCATGATCTGCTTGACGCTTCGTAGTTCTCGTAGTAGGCTACGGCGGGTGCACTGGTTCCGATAACGGTATCGGGCTGGGGCGCTACAGGTGGTATCAGAGCCCTAGGCTTCAGATCTATTACGGAAACTTAAGTTCATGATTTTTAGACACTTAAGCTATGAGTCTCCCTTAAGGTTGATCCTTAGTTATAAGTACTGATCTCTTTAGTGGTTAAGTATGATATGGGTTGGGTGTGTGCGAGCGCGTCTTATTATCTAACTTTGCATTAGTAGTTGTACTACACACCTTACCTATTAGCACGCGTTCAAGCTTTCAGTAATTCTTGTATTTACTGAATGCCAATGTAATGTTGACCTTTTCAGAGAAACATGCCTCCCAGAAGAGATAACGCAGGCAACTCTGGTAATGGACAGGAGAACCAGCCACCACAAGTGGTTTTACCCCAAGTACTCACTGATGCGCTGACGGTCATTGCACAAGGGTATGTGCAGCAGCATCAGCCTCCGCCTCCACCACCGCCACATCATAACATCAGGTTCTTCTATGGCGAGATGAGAAAGATGAGGGTGCCGGAGT
The DNA here is from genome assembly GCA_036186865.1 of Eustoma russellianum. Lineage (NCBI taxonomy): Eukaryota > Viridiplantae > Streptophyta > Magnoliopsida > Gentianales > Gentianaceae > Eustoma > Eustoma russellianum. The sequence continues at coordinate 3,014,241 of AP025074.1, read as the reverse complement.
TTGGAGGATGTACGGATCCTGAAGAGGCTCAGCATTGGTTGGCTGAGGTTGAGAAATGTTTCCGGCTGGTGCAAGTTCCGAATGAGATAAAAGTTGAGGTAGCCACACCCCTTCTAAGTGGCAAGGCTGGCGAATGGTGGGAAGGAATGGTGTTAAGAATGACTCCACCGACCTCGTGGACTCAGTTCTGTGATGTGTTCCTTAAGTACTATGTACCGGAGACTGCAATATTGGACAAGATAAGAGCATTTGACAGACTGGAGCAAGGAAGGATGACGGTATCGGAGTATGCAGATCGTTTTCATGCCTTAGGTAAGTTTGCCCCTGCGATTATGTCTGATAATCGTCTTAAGATGACAAAGTTTGAGAGGGGTTTGGATTCGAGGATACAATCGGCGATAGTGAATGCAGGGATGAAAACTTATGAGGATATGCTAGATGCGTGTTACCGTGTTGAGAGTGATTTCCGCCGAGTAGCGGCAAGAGCAGCTAGCGTAGGAGGGCCTGACAGAGGCAAGAGGCCAAGGGAGGATGTGAGAGTTGGTGGAAGACCCGGACGTTGGGTCAAGATTCCGAAGAGAGGCCCAGTTGGAAATTTTCAGAGACTGCCACCCCAGAATCAAGTAGCTCAGCAGGCTATAGGAGTTTGTCCACATTGCGGCAGGAACCATGTAGGAGAGTGTAGGAAAGTAGTCGGAGCATGTTTCCGATGTGGCCAAGTGGGTCACTTGATTAGAGACTGTCCGGAGATGAAGAAGAATAACCCTGGAGAGGCGGCTCAGCAGCCGAGAGTGAAGCCTCGAGCAAATGCCCGTGTACATCTAATGACGAACACAGATGTGCAGGAGGCTACCGATGTAGTAGCAGGTATCCTCTAAACTAAGTTTGAATTCATATTGAGTTAAGTGTCTATGTGCGTAACTTTTGTGTGCAAAACTTTATGTGGCTTTAGGTGCGGTTTTAGTAAATAAGATGCCTGCCAATGTACTTTTCGATAGCGGCGCAAGCCATTCCTTTGTAGCGAAGAGATTCTCTAAGCACTTGGGTAGTTTGCCTGAATGGTTAGAGACTCCGTATCGCGTACAAGCGGCCGGAGATCAGATTATGGTCTCATACCAGCAGTATCGAGATTGCGAATTGGAGTTTGAAGGACAAGCATTCTCTGCCACACTGATCCCTATCCAGATGTATGACTTCGACGTTATATTAGGAATGGACTGGTTGGCTAAGAATCACGCCAATATTGATTGTCGGTTGAAGCAAGTGACAATCAAGAATGATAAGATGGAGGAGGTAATATTTCAGGGAGATGCAGAACGAAAGAAAGTCCCCAAGAAGGTATATGTGTCTGTCGCACAAGCACGCAAAGCATTGAGGAAGGGTGCTGAGGGATTCTTAGTGTATGCCATGGATGTTACTCAGGAGGTGTCGTCTATGGAGAAAATTCGAGTGGTCAATGAATTTCCTGACGTGTTTCCGGAAGATTTATCAGGAGTGCCACCTCCGAGAGAAGTTGAGTTTGAGATTAACTTGATCCCCGGTACTGAACCTATTTCTAAAGCTCCTTATAGAATGGCTCCGGCGGAATTGAGAGAGTTGAAGGAACAATTGCAAGAGTTATTGGACAAGAAGTTTATCCGACCTAGTGTGTCGCCTTGGGGAGCACCTGTGTTGTTTGTAAAGAAGAAAGATGGTAGCATGAGGCTGTGTATCGATTATAGAGAGTTGAATAAAGTTACCATCAAGAATAAGTATCCCCTTCCACGAATTGAGGACTTGTTTGACCAACTCAAGGGCGCTAAAATCTTCTCTAAGATTGACCTCCGATCAGGATATCATCAATTACGAGTGAAGGCCGAGGACATCGCAAAGACAGCTTTCCGCACAAGGTATGGTCACTATGAATTTTTAGTGATGCCATTTGGATTGACAAATGCCCCTGCGGCTTTTATGGATCTTATGAATACCGTCTTTCGAGAACAGTTGGATAAGTTTGTAGTGGTATTCATAGATGATATCCTTGTGTATTCTCCTGACGAGCAAACTCACACTGAGCATTTGAGAACCGTACTAGGCATTTTGAGGCAGAAACAACTTTATGCAAAGTTTAGCAAGTGTGAGTTCTGGTTAAGAAGTGTAGCTTTCCTGGGTCATGTGATATCAGAAGAGGGGATTGCTGTTGACCCGAAGAAAGTGGAAGCTATAACTGAATGGCCTAGACCTACCAATGTCACCGAAGTGCGAAGTTTCTTGGGTCTAGCGGGTTATTACAGAAAATTCGTTGAGGGATTCTCGAGGATTGCCGTACCTCTCAGTCGCCTTACTCAAAAGAAGTCCAAGTTTGAGTGGACGGCTGAATGCGAGCAAAGTTTCACGGAGCTTAAGAAGAGATTAACGACAGCCCCAGTATTGGCTCAACCCTCTGGAACGGATGGATTTGTGATTTATAGTGATGCGTCAAAGAACGGGTTAGGTACGTAAATTATAGTATAAGGTTATGATCTTATATATATCCATTAAGTTTAGACTAACACCTTGTTTGTAGGTTGTGTTTTAATGCAAAACGAACGAGTCATCGCGTATGCCTCAAGACAGCTAAAGCCTTATGAACAAAACTATCCTACACATGATCTTGAACTTGCCGCGGTTGTGTTCGCCTTGAAGATTTGGCGGCATTATTTGTATGGAGAGAAGTGCGCGGTATTCACGGATCATAAGAGTCTAAAGTATTTGTTCTCGCAGAAGGAATTGAATATGAGGCAGCGGAGATGGTTGGAATTGCTAAAAGACTATGACCTAACTATTCATTATCACCCGGGAAAGGCTAACAAGGTAGCCGACGCCTTAAGTAGGAAGTCCAGCCATGCACGACAATCACCATTGGAAAGAGAGATGGAGGAGTTTGGTTTAGATTTGATTGAATCCACGGTGAATGTTTTGACAGCCTTGACTATCACCCCGAGTTTGATTGATCGGATAAAGGGGGCACAGAAGAGTGATAAGGCTTTAAGTGAGATAATGGAAAGGGTGAAACATAGTCCAGTTGAAGGATTTCGGACTAAGGATGATGGGAGCTTATGGTTTAGGGAAAGATTATGCGTGCCGGATGTTGACGAACTGAGGAAAGAAGTTTTGCAAGAAGCTCATAATTCAAGGTTATCGATACACCCCGGTAGCACCAAGATGTATAGAGATCTCAAGCGATACTATTGGTGGTCCGGGATGAAAAGACATATTGCGGAATTCATAGAGAGGTGTTTAGTGTGTCAACAAGTCAAAGCGGAACACCAGCGGCCCGGTGGATTGTTGATGCCGTTGGAAATTCCGGAATGGAAATGGGAATATGTCACAATGGATTTTGTAGCCGGATTACCAAAGACAAGAAGTGGATGTGACATGATTTGGGTTATCGTGGACCGTTTAACAAAGTCTGCCCATTTCCTACCCGTTTCAAGTGAGACACCTCTCGACAAACTAGTGAATGTGTATATGGAGAACATAGTGAGCTTACATGGTGTTCCGGTAAGTATAGTATCCGACCGAGACTCACGGTTCACATCTAAGTTTTGGACAGCATTTCAAGAAGCCATGGGTACAGAATTAAGGTTGAGTACGGCATATCATCCCCAAACTGATGGACAGTCCGAGCGGACAATTCAAACCTTGGAAGATATGCTAAGAGCTTGCGTGCTGGATTTCAAAGGGAGTTGGGATGGAATGGTAAAGCTGATGGAGTTTTCTTATAACAATAGTTACCACAGCGCAATTGATATGGCTCCTTTTGAGGCTTTGTATGGAAGGAAATGTAGGTCCCCGGTTTATTGGGACGAAGTGGGCGTGAGGACCATCACGGGACCTGAGCTATTGGAGAAAACGTTAGAGAAGGTGAAGGTCATTCGGGAAAGACTCAAGACGGCTCAGGACCGTAGCAAGAGTTGGGCAGATTCCAAACGACGACCATTGGATTTTGATGTGGGTGATAAAGTTTATTTGAAGGTATCACCTACGAAGGGCGTCATGAGGTTTGGAGTAAAAGGCAAGCTAAGCCCTCGTTTCATTGGTCCCTATGAAATACTTGAGAAGGTAGGAGCCTTGGCATATAGGTTGGCATTACCTCCGGTGTTGGCGCAAGTTCACAATGTATTCCATGTGTCACAATTGAGAAAGTACGTGGCGGATCCGAGTCATGTACTTGAAGCTCAACCTTTGGAACTCAAGGACGATGTTACATATGAGGAAGTACCCGTGAAAATTGTGGATCGAAAGGATCAAGTGTTGAGGAAGCGAGTGATCCCGTATGTAAAGGTTCAATGGAGCAATCACACGGAACGTGAAGCCACTTGGGAGCTCGAAGAACAAATGCGGGAGAAGTATCCTCAGCTCTTCAACTAAGGTACGTAAGTTTCGAGGACGAAACTTTTTGTAAGGGGGGTGGAATGTTACACCCCGTGACTTTTAAGCACGACTTTCAACACTCTAGGTCAACCTTAAGTGCAACTTAATTAATTATGTAGTTTATGAGACTTAGTTGCACAAAACATAGAAGAACAAAAGAAAGGGGTTAAAAGTAGAATTAAAAGAAACTAAGGGTAATTACTTAAAAGGTCCCTACTAGGAGTTAAGGGAGTTACACCACACTTTGGTATAACTCCCCATTGGCCATAAGGGGGGGACGGTTTTAACATCACAAAAGAAGAAGGAAAACCGCAGGAATTGAGAGAGAAGAGAAAAGGGAGAGGAAGAAGAAGAAGAGTGGAAGGAGAAGGAAGGATAAAGGCCATTCTAGGTTCAATTCTCATCAAGATTCTGCAGTAAATCCGTAAGCTTATCTAGAATTCAAGGCAAGTAATCTTTCTATACGCTTTATGCAAATTTTATACCTTTGGCCCTATGTTCTTACAAAGAGAAAATATGAATCACACATTAGTATTCTTGTCTTGTCTATCATACATGCTTGTTATATGTAAGTCTTGTTGCTAATTGCGTAAAGACTTGTTCTTTGGGCCAAATTTCTGGAAAAGTTGTGCAGTACTTGTTGTTAGTCAACCATGCCCATGATAGTATATATGTTGATGTGTTTCTTGCCTTGCTCTACTCTTGTGTTGATTGTATACACTTAGATGTCGAGAGTAAGTGCAGGAAATTGAGGGATGAGTGATGATATTGTTGTAGTCTTGTTGGTTGGGTATTGTTGATGATAACTCTTGAAGGTGGTGAATGGATGAAGATTTAGTGTGGATCTTGTTAGACATTCAATAAGTGTCAAATCATGATTAGATGTATGTTAAGTGTGATGAATCTAGTTGTTAAGATGGATCTTTAAGTGTTGAATCTGGAAGGGTTGAAGAAGAAAGGAGTTGGGTGGAAGTTACTGCAGAAAAACTGCAGTTTGGCATCGTCAGAACACTTCGAACGCCTACATGAGGCGCTTCATGTCACATTAGGCGCTTCATGTGGTGTTCAATGTGTCCTGAATCATCCCCGAACACTTCGAACGCCTACATGAGGCGCTTCATGTCCCCATTAGGCGCTTCAAGTGGTGTTCCAAGTGTTCTGGAAGTCTTTTTGACCCTATAAGCACCCTATGTAAGTGTAGTAACTTTATACACTTCTTTTGAACATAAAATGCAAGGGTATTTGAGGTATATTTGAGGTGTGGATGGTAAGTTGATCAAGTTAGAATAAGATTGAATCTTGAGTGAGTTTGTGACAAGAATGGGCTTGGAATAACACGACCATAGAGTGTGTGAGGTGCAAGGCCGTATGCTTGATAGGCATGATGTATGTGTGTGTGTTACATGTTGATATGAAGCTATTTGTGCATCCTGCATCATGACATGGGCACTTGCATTTGATTTGAGATATGTTTTGCAAAAGAACAAGAAAGGTTTAAAGTTTTCGAAAGACAAAATGGCTGCTGGTTGATCACAGGGTATAAAGAGTCACGTCTGCGAAAGCAGGGTATAAAGAGCGTGATCTGTGAATCAACAGCAGGGTATAAAGTATGTTATGGGGCCGTGGACCTATCAGCACGGAAAATGAAGTATTTTATGGGGCCGTGGACCTATCAGCACGGATATATGATATATGTAATGGGGCCGTGGACCTTTCAGCACGGATATATGTTATATGTAATGGGGCCGTGGACCTTTCAGCACGGGTATATGATGGCTGTGGGCTGATCACCCACAGGGTATAAAGTTCTGCTACGCGAAGAATATGATATGTAAAGTGATGAAATGTTTTGTGAAATGGCATGCATGACATGTTTATGAAAGAAGACATATGCATGGGTGTTGTGTGTGATTTTAAAGAAGTACATGCATCATGGTACACGAAGCATAAGACTTGACATGCAAGAAACGTGATTAGTTTATGACTTGCTTATGTGATACGTTGTTTTAATGCATGTTGGTTCTCGTATCTGTGTTCACATATGTGCTTTATCTGTTTTGAGAAGTTCTTATTAAGATGCCATTTGCTAACCCGAGCACCTTATTTTGGGCAATGTTTTATTCACTGGTGACTCGACGTGTGTGATTCCGTAAGGTGTATAGACGGGTTACTTGCTGGCGAAGTTTTCGCTAAGAACAATCATTCTGTTCCTTTTCAGGTGAGCCTGAATATGAGTTGATATTTATCGAAGATGACGGCGAGTGGGCTCAATGGGACGATGGACAAGGGAATAGATAGATGCTGGATTATTCTGTTTAAGTTTGGAGACTCATTGTTATTATGTTGTTCTAAAACTTCTGTTGGCTAGATGAACAAACAGTTTGTTTTTATTTCCGCTGCATTTTATGGATGTTTAATGACGATGAAGGTTTAAGTTTTATGACGTTTCCGCTGGTTTTAGTATCTTACCTTATGAAGAATGTACGCATGATCTGCTTGACGCTTCGTAGTTCTCGTAGTAGGCTACGGCGGGTGCACTGGTTCCGATAACGGTATCGGGCTGGGGCGCTACAACTACTCCCTTCTATCTCAAGTGTACAGGTCAAAGTACCCACGTTTGACCATGTGAGCTTCCCAAAAGACAAGAAAGCCTTCTACCAAAAGAAGAAGGCTCTACAAGAAGAAATAGCTCATTGGGAATGCTTATTGTCTGGATCCGAAAGCGATAGCGATGACCATGAGAGTCTAACTCTCTCGGAGATCAGTGACGATGATCTCAACAAGGAGTTTTATTCTCTTATGGCCATCAAAGACGACATGGAGGTATGCACTACATCCTCACATTATAGATTAATAGATGAAAGAGATGACTTAGTGCAGGAAATTGACTTCTTAGAACTAAAATATACTCGTGTCAAAAAGGAATTTAAAGCATGTATATACGAATACAATGACACTATAGAAAATCATATTGCATTACAACTTGAGTATGATATTTTGTTAACAATGCATATGATAGCACTAGAAGAGAAGCATGATTTGATAAAATCAAGCATTTCTCACAAAACCGTTGAGAATAAGAATTCTCAAAAGAAAAGTGCAAATAAAACTAAGGTAGTCAAAGATGCATCCTCACCTTGTATGAAACCTAAGGTTAAATATAGTGTTTTGTATGCATCTAAAAAGGGAAAAACAAATGAACAAGCATCACACGTCAAGGAGTCTCAAGCTCCCTTGAAGAAGCAAAGGCACATGCCTAAAAGCAAGGCAAAGCAAACCAAGGTGCCTAAGTCTTGTGTTGAGTCCGTGAAAAATAATCCTTCTTTGATGCCAAAGAATGTTGTCCCTAAACGGGAATCACGGAACGAGTCAACACACAAGCATGATAATCATCATTATCCACACAAACACATTCCTACATGTTTTCTTTGCAATAAAAAGGGTCATGTAGAAAGAATGTACAGAGCTAAAAACGATAAACACTCTTATTCACACAAACATATACCGACATGTTTTTATTGTAATAAAAAGGGTCATGTTGAAAGAGTGTGTAGAGCTAAACACGATCAACATTCTTATACACCCAAACACATTCCTACATGTTTTGATTGTAATAAAAAGGGTCATGTAGAGAGAGTGTGTAGAGTCAAAAATAATAAGAGTCTTGTGTGGGTGCCGAAAGGCGAAGGTGAAGGTAACTAACCTTCAAGGACCCAAAACAAAAAGGGTACCACTTTCATATGGTTCTTTTGTAGGCTCTAGCACTCAATGGAGAAAGCGAAGACAAGAAGGTCAAATGGGTCGTGGACAGTGGGTGTTCCAACCATATGACGGGAGACAAATGTCTCTTCCATAGACTCACTATGCAAGACGGAGGAGTTGTCCACTTTGGTGGTAGCAAAGGCCAAATCAAAGGACATGGTATTGTGGGTAACGATTCATTCTCTCTTAGTGATGTCTTATATGTTGTAGGTGTTAAGTTTAACTTGATAAGTGTCAGTCAACTTTGTGATGCTAACTATGAGGTAACGTTTTTGAAAACAAAGTGTGTTGTGAAAAAGGAAGAAAAGATCTTATTTGAGGCTTTGCGTTACAAAAATATTTACAAACTTAGCATCAATGATTTGGTTTCTCAAAATGTATCTTGTCTAGTTGCTAAGAATGATTTGACGCAACTATGGCATAGACGTCTCGGACATGTATGCTTCAAAACATTTAAATTTATTTGCGAAAATGATAAAGTCCGAGGCCTTCCAAAAATGAGTTTCGAAAATCATGACTTATGTGACACTTATCAAAAGGCGAAGCTTGTGAAAACAAGCTTCAAACCCAAGACAAATATTTCCACCTCCAAGCCCCTACAATTGCTTCATATGGATTTGTATGGGGATGTTGGAACAAAAAGCTTGGGTGGTAAACATTATACCTTCGTGGTAGTAGATGACTACACTCGTTATACGTGGGTGATGTTTCTAGCTAAGAAAAGTGATGCATGTAGTGAGTTTATAAGTCTAAGTAAAAGATTGGAAAATCATGTGGGTGACACCATTAAAACCATCCGTAGTGATCGTGGTGGTGAGTTCGATGGTGATTTCGAAAGGTTTTGTGTATCCAAAGGATACTCTCATGACCTTTCGGCACCTAGAACTCCTCAACAAAATGGTGTGGCCGAACGAAAGAATAGAACTCTACAAGAAATGTGTAGAGCAATGTTAAATGAGTTCGGTTTGCCTAAGTATTTTTGGGCCGAAGCGGTAAATGCCGCTTGCCTTGTGATCAATCGTGTCTATTTGAGACCATACCTAAATGTGACACCCTATGAGCTTTGGAATGGAAAAGTTCCCAACATTGGGTATTTCAAAGTCTTTGGTTGCAAGTGTTTTATACTTAATACCAAAGATACTTTGGACAAACTTGACCTCAAAGCGGATGAAGGTATCTTTTTAGGTTATGCCTCAAATAGTAAAGCATTTCGTGTTCTCAACAAAAGGAGTTAAAAGGTGGAAGAATCAATCCATGTTAAGTTTAATGAGTCACTTAGTGACGAACCTAAACTTAATGAGGATTGTGAAGAGGATGAAGATGTGACTTCTCAAGAAGAAATTCTTGAGGATGTTCCTATGGTCGTTTCTCAACGAGAGATCGTTGATGATCCTCCAAACGGAAACATCTTCATTGATTTGAGAGTTGAACCTATTGAAGGTACTCCCCCACCTTGTGTGAATGAACTTAGTGAGTCAAATAGAAATATTTCTCATACTCATGTTGATACACAAAATGTAAAGAATGCATCACACATTCCGGAACATGAGGTTCATGTTGATAATGAAGGTTCATCTCTTCCGGAACATGATCAAGAGGAAGTTGGAGGTGATGTCTCCAATCTTCCTAGATCATTTAAGCACAAAAGTTCTCACCCTCAAGAGTTAGTCATAGGTGATTTAAATAGAGGTATCACCACACGAAGGCAATATAGAGAGAATGCATTTGTCTCTCTTATAGAGCCTAAAAATATTAAAGATGCACTTCTTGATGAAAATTGGATCTTGGCTATGCAAGAAGAATTAAACCAATTTGAAAGAAGTGATGTTTGGGAGTTAGTTCCCAAACCACACGATCATCCTATTATTGGTACGAAATGGGTTTTTCGTAACAAGATGGATGATCAAGGTAATGTCACTAGAAATAAGGCTAGGTTAGTTGCTCAAGGATACCGTCAAGAAGAAGGTATTGATTTTGATGAGACATTTGCACCCGTAGCACGGCTTGAAGCTATTAGGATGTTGTTGGCATATGCTTGTTATAGGGATTTTAAACTTTACCAAATGGATGTTAAATCCGCCTTCTTGAATGGTGTTATTCAAGAGGAAGTGTATGTTGCACAACCTCCCGGGTTTGAATGTCATGATTCACCACATCATGTCTTCAAACTTAAAAAGGCTCTTTACGGCCTCAAACAAGCTCCAAGAGCTTGGTACGAGAGGTTAAGTACTTTTCTTCTTAATAATGGTTTCTCAAGAGGTAAAGTTGACACTACTTTGTTCATAAAAGAACAAGGTAGGAATCATTTAATTGTTCAAGTATATGTTGATGATATTATTTTTGGTGCTACTAACAATTGTCTTTGTGAGCAATTTGCTAGTCTTATGCAAGGTGAGTTCGAGATGAGCATGATGGGCGAACAAAACTATTTCTTTGGATTGCAAATCAAGCAAACCGAAGATGGCGTGTACATTTCCCAAACCAAATACACAAGGGATTTGCTCAAAAAGTACAATTTTGGTGAAGGAAGAGAAGTGAACACTCCTATGAGCACAAGTGCAAAGCTTGACAAGGATGAAAAGGGAAAACATGTCGAGGTAACCTTGTATCGTGGCATTATAGGTAGTCTACTTTATTTAACGGCTAGTAGACCCGATATTTTACATGCAGTATGTTTATGTGCTAGATTTCAAAGTGATCCTAGGGAGATGCATTTTATTGCGGTAAAACGCATCCTTAGATACCTTAGAAGTACTTTGAAATTTGGTTTATTTTATCCTAAGAATGCATGTTTTGATTTAAGAGGCTATTGTGACTCCGATTATGCAGGGAGTCTAGTTGATAGAAAGAGCACCTTCGGAACTTGTCAGTTTCTCGGAGATTGTCTCGTTTCTTGGTTCTCCAAGAAACAAAACAGTGTGTCTCTTTCTACGGCGGAATCCGAATATGTGTCGGCCGCCTCGTGTTGTGCACAATTATTATGGATGACAAACACGTTAAATGATTATAACATTCACTTCTCCAAGGTGCCAATTTTGTGTGATAACACGTCCGCCATTAATATTGCACAAAATTCTGTCCAACATAGTCGGACCAAGCACATTGAAGTGAGGTATCATTTCATTCGTGATTGTGTACAAAAGAACTTGGTAAGTGTGGAATTTGTTCCCACACGAGATCAATTAGCGGACATTTTCACGAAACCCTTACCTAGTGATGTCTTTGTATCCATAAGAAGTAGGTTGGGGTTGCTCAATATGGGTTGATAAAACCATCTTGAGTTTTGAGCATGAAAATTTCAAATTTTCAAGATCAGTGCACATAAAGCGCTTGATCACACTTGCTTCAGGCGTTCGATGTCACATCAAGCGCCTGATGTTAAGGATGTCACTTGTTCGAAGTGACATCAGGCGCTTTATGTACATTTACAAAGGCGTTCGATGTAGGATTAAGCGCTTAAACTGAATTTGTTCACTCGTTCGATGTAACATAAAGCGCTCAATCCTCATCTCCACAGCCGTTCAATGTGACTTTAGGCGCTTCATCCATCTTTGTGAAGTCGTTCGAAGTCACATTAGGCGCTTTAACCCTATTTCTACATTGTCATTTCCGCCGCCTCTTCAGTTTTCGCGCCATTCAAGGACCATCAATTCTCTGCCGCCTCTTTCTCTTCCCACTTCCCACGTCTGCCCTTCCCTCTTCCCCATTCACTACACTCTTTTATCTTCTTCCTCAAACCTCTCTCCCACTCCTCCACTCTTCCTTTAATCTTCTCTCCCACCATTACTCCATCAACCCTTCACCTTCCCTTCTTCACCCTTTAAAATCCACTTTCCTCTCTATTCCTTCATCACATCTTTACTTCATTTTTTTTGCCCCAAACTCTCAAGACCTTTCTCTTTTTCTCCCAACCTCTCATCCAATGGCTTCCGCTGGTCCTTCCAAACGTCCACGCACTCAAAAGCGAAAACAAATGGCTGGACAAGGAATTGTTGAGCCGCCTGAAATCACAACCATTCGTGAAGGGCTCACCAAGGACAACTTTCCTTGGTTGAAGAAATTTGAGCCCGACATTAAGAAGCCTCCACGCACCATTGACAAAGGTGCTCATGTCTCCTACTACTCCGGCATGCTATTCCGAGAATGGGTAGCATCAAATCGTCTTATTATCCCTCTGAAACTGCTCAATCTCAGCAATCTTCCTGAGACGAGCACTGCTTTTGAAGTTGTTCCTTTGTTGGAACATCAGGGCTGGACATCTCTTTGGTCCAGACCTGATATGCAAAAATACTCCCGCGAGCACACCCGGCTATTCTATTCAAATTTGTGGGTCACTCCACAATCTGAGTCTCAACCTTTTTCCCTCAACACTGTTATTGATGGTACTCCTCTCAGCCTCACTATTCCTGAAATTTGTGAAGTCTTGAGAATCCGAAACAAGGGATTGACCGATTTCTCTGTGTTTGACTGGAGTGTCAAATACGGCGTCCGTATTTCCCCTCCAAAAAGACTCAGAACATGCCTTTGGTGGATCGCATCTTGCTAGCGGTGGTCACCTACTGCATCAATGGTAAGGCTACTAGAAATCATAGTAACATGGATTTCTATGTATCTTACCGTCTCAAACATCTGACCCAGCTTAATCTCGCCTGGATTTTCATAGAAGTCATGTTTGCAGCTCTCCGACAAGGGTCGAAAGCTTTACCTTTTGCCAATATTGTCACAATATTGTTAAAATCAAAAGGTGTTGATATTTCTGATGATGATTTGACCCCAGTTGCCAAATCTGACGTCTATGATCACTACAATATCGCCCAGGCCATTGACTCGCAAAAACGCAAGGCCACCACCATTCCTGATGATGACGAGGTCGCGGAGGGACCTCAAGATGCTGCTGGTGGTAGTAATTCTCCTGAATTACTATCACGCATTGTTGCGCTTGAACAGACTGTTCAACAGCTGCATCTTCGTGATGCTGAACATGAAGCTCGGCATGTACGGAATGAAGCTCGCATGACCGCATTTCGCAATGCATTCGTGCAAGTCTGTCCATGGGCTCTTCCTCCTAATTTTGATGATTTAGGGGGAGAAAGTGGTGGTGCTGGTGGCAGTGGCGGTGCTGGCGGTGGTGGTGATGTTGGTTGCAGTGGCGGTGCTGGCGGTGGTGGTGATGCTGGTGGCTCGGGAGATGTTGGAGGATCCATAGGTGGATTCACGGATTTTGCCGCTAGTGTAGGTTTTGGCTTCAGTGGATTTACACCACCAAGTGGTGGTGCTATGTAATTTTTCTTAGTTTTTTTGTTGTTGGTGTTAAAATTTTTTTTGCTAGAGGTTAATGAAAGTTTATAACTTGATTTTATTGTTGATGTTCATTAAATTGTCTCATCACCTTATTTTGTTCAAGTTATGTTTTTCGTTGCACCTAGTGAGGGGGAGCATATGTTAAGGGGGAGCTTTGATAAGCTATGCATGTTGTGAAATCATCAAAAAGAGGGAGAATGTTAGAATATGTTGAGTTTTGATGATTTGCACATTTTGGCACATTGAACAAGGGATTAGGCGCTTCATGTGTGTTGTTTGAAGTCAGTATACTTCGAACGCCTACATTAGGCGCCTAATGTACCTTGGTGGAGTCCAGTAAACTTCGAACGCCTAGATTAGGCGCTTTATGTGAAGTGTCTGGATCTGCGAACACTTCGAACGCCTAGATTAGGCGCTTCATGTGTGTGTTTGAAAAACAGGACACTTTGAACGCCTAATTAGGCGCTTTATGTGACCTGTTGAAAAGTGCGAACACTTTGAACGCCTCTTTAGGCGCTTTATGCAGTCCACCATGCCAAAAGTACTTTTCCCCTGGTTGGGCACGTACTCCTAAGTACTTCCTCTGAGTAAAAGTCAGAGTTAGTTCGAAGAAGCATGAAATGTCACATTAAGCGCTTCATGTGACTTCGAACGACTTAAAAAGCCCACATTAGGCGCTTGATGTGACTTCGAACGACTGTTCATTTTCACATCAAGCGCTCGATGTCACTTCGAACGCCTGTGCTTTTTGCACATTAGGCGCTTCATGTGACCAACGTTACAAAGGTCTTAAACTTCACTTTTTAACATCAGTTGACTCTTTGTACCCTCCCCTTTTAGTGTCTTTTTTACAGGTTCCTCTCTGTTGAAGATTTCAGGTTTCCTTTCTTGGCATTCATTTTGAAATCTCTCCAAAAATGTTGCTACATGCCAAAGGGAGATCTCCAATGATGAGGACTCACCAACACTTGATGCCAAAACCCATTAATGTCAGTGTAGAGGCTTTCAAACGGGAAGAATTTTGAAGGTTGATAAAACAAGGGTTTCCTCCATTTTTCTTCTCCAACTTTCTACTTTGCAAGCTCTCAAATTCTCTCAAGCTCAAGCTCTCAAAATACTTGTAATATTTGTACATTTTACTTTATTGTTGAGAGTGTTTATTGTAAGGAGAAGAAGAGTCTTCTTCTTGGTGAGATCATATTGTGAGAGATTGGGTAGATTGTTGGTCAAGGAGCAAGGGTGCTTCTTGTTTGAGTTTTCTAGACTTTGAAGGGTTAGTTGATAGTGTGTGGTGCACTATTCTCCCTACAAGATTTCTTTGAGGGAGAAGAAGATCTTTGGAGGCTAAACTTCAAAGGGTTAGAATTCTTGGTTGTGGTCTAGGCAAGGTGCCTAGTTTTTGTATTTTCTGGATTTTGTTTTTGATTGTTGTTTCCCCCAAAAGAAATAACAATCCCCATTTCAAAATCCTTCTTGTGAAACATCAAGAAGGTAGAGGAGTAGAGTCATTTGACTTGAACCTCTATACATACTTGTGTTCTTTATTTTCTTGCAAGTCTTTATTCCTTCTAAAGAACACACCCAAGTATTGGTTGCACTTCAAAACGAAAAATAGCCATAAAATATCCATACTTGGTGAACACACTATTCAACCCCCCTTCTAGTGTGTTCTAAGGACCTAACAACATATGCAAGCAAATCGATTATGTTGGTCCTCCATTTTCAGGTTCGAAGAAAACAGTAAACACAACCCATACATACATACATATATATCCACACACATATATATACACACTCATTAATTATTGACAAATTTCAGTGAACAATTATTTCATCAGATAAGGGCTGTATTCACTAGAAGTATTGTATCCATAATGTGCATATTTCGGCACTCAGAATCTTTCTGGAAATTTACGAAAATTGCATCTAAGATCTTTAACTGAGTCCACAAGTGTCCTCACAAAAAGATTGTGGAGAATATGTTTTTGTAAGGACAATATAAAATTAATTTTATAATAGTGAATGAGTAATTGCTAGGTATCTTAATAGTAAGTCAATAGCCAGTAAAATATATATTAGGGGTGTGACATGTGGGCAAAACTGATTGTGTTTAAAAAGACACGCCCCATTATTCTGCCGTATTGGTTAATAAGCAAGAATTATAATTCTTCATAACTACTCAATGACTATGCTAAAACACGCGCACACACTCTCTCTATATATAAAGTATATTTGTGTGTTTGTATGTTTGTGGTTGTGTGCATGTGCATGTGTGTATATATGTGTGTATGTATATGCCCAAAAATATGTATACACATATGTATATATACCTCTGCATACATCAACAACAACAACGTTACCCAATTGCCTTAGAGGCTCCCGTTTAGAGCGGAATATAGAAAGGTCGTACGCAACTATACTCATGTGTTAAAAACACATCGGAAAATTATCCGATACAAATCCAGTCTGATGAAGAAATTACAGCAATGTCAAATGATCAGCTCAAGAGGGCCTCCTTTTTAAGGCCTAGCTCCTATCTTTCAATGCTGATTCACGGCAAAGCAATTATTTATTTTCTACACCTCTCTAATCATAATCATCCTTCCAAAAAGGCCTCCTTCCCCCCTCCCCCCTCCCCCCCCGGCCCAACCCTCTTGGCAATCCTGGCATTGCAGGAAAGTTCAAAGGAAATGGGGAGGCATTCTTGCTGCTATAAGCAAAAGATGAGAAAAGGACTCTGGTCTCCTGAGGAAGATGAGAAACTCATACATCATATAACAAACTATGGCCATGGCTGTTGGAGCTCAGTTCCTAAACTAGCAGGTACTTCACATGCCTCTCCAATCCCACCTCAAATTTTCTTCTTTTTTCATTTTTGGATGAAATCCCACCTCAGAAATCGCAATGATCATACAGAATTCGCATTTTTTAACCGAATTTTCTCATTTGCACTGAGATGTATTCTTGGTTGATTTTCCAGGCCTTCAAAGATGTGGCAAGAGTTGCAGACTGAGATGGATAAATTATCTGAGGCCTGATTTAAAAAGAGGAGCTTTTTCCCAAGAAGAAGAGAGTTTGATTATAGAGCTGCATGCAGTGCTAGGAAATAGGTAAAATTGCATTACAAATTATGGTAAAGTTTTCATTTTTTTTCTTTTCTGATTTATGCATTATAAGTTTTATGTGAGCCACTACACTTTAGATGGTCACAGATTGCAGCTAAACTGCCTGGAAGAACAGATAATGAGATCAAGAATCTATGGAACTCATCAATCAAGAAGAAACT
The DNA here is from genome assembly GCA_036186865.1 of Eustoma russellianum. NCBI lineage: Eukaryota > Viridiplantae > Streptophyta > Magnoliopsida > Gentianales > Gentianaceae > Eustoma > Eustoma russellianum. Next base: position 2,997,497 of record AP025074.1, on the reverse strand, counting down.
AAGGCAAAAAGGGATTGATCCTAATACTCATCTACCAGTTTCAGAAATGGATAATGAAGAAAAAGGGTACTCATCAAACAGCAAGAACAATGAGAAATTAGCATCTGATCAAGACTCTAGCTGTGATCTGAATTTTGTTGAAGATTTCCCTGAGAATTCTGAGCAGCAAGTTGTATATGAAAGAAATTTCAATAGCATCACACATGAATTCTTCCTCAATAATCCCACTTCCAAGCCTCCTGATTCTCAAGATTTCTTCACATTCCCACAATCCACTTATCCTAGTGATAGTTCCTTCTATGTTCCAACAGCGAATTTCCCTTTAGAAAATCCACTCGGATCGTATAGTTTCACGCATGATAGCAACAACGTTACCAGTTGCAACGCAAGCAGCAGCAGTAGGGGCATTGATCTGCAAAGCAACTCTTCTTTTTTTGACTGCAATAATTTTTCATGGGATATGGGAAAAGCAGAGAAAAATGGACATGTTGGATCTTCAATGGGAGAAACAGAATATATTAAATTGAATGAATATCTTCAGGCCCCATTTTTACAAGGTAATGTTATGCAAAATCAAGCTGCTCATCAAGAAGGTTCTTTAAGTACTACTTGGGATCATGAAAATCAGCAGCAGCAGCAAAAGTTACAAGTTGCAGAGGTTTATAGGAAGAATTTTCCTCCAAGAATTTCCACTTCTTTTGGACAATTTTCATAGCACTTTTTTAATAGATAGGATCTGCTATACCAGAAATGTTGTGCCAACCGCTGTTTAGACCAAAGTAATAAGAATTACCATGAGTATTTGATATCAATATTTTAGTCAAATACTCATGTAAATTGACTCTTATTTTGGCCGGAACAATGTTTGTCACACCATTCATGGCATAGCAGATCATATTTACCTTTTTATGTGAATTGGGTATGCCTCTGATTAAAGAAGTGCGACTGTTACAGATCAGTATACATCATATTCTGTATATATGTCTTGTGAAACAATTTTTATATGGTTCTAGTTATTAAAATGAAATAAAAGTTGTGTTTACTTATGATCTTCTTGTGAATCGTTCAGTAAAGCAAGTTTTCCTTTGGCTTTTCACCAGAAGTCCCTGTTTTTATCAGCTTGTCAAATCTTCAATTACAGGTTTTGGACATGTCAATCAAGCTATAATTTTGTCTGGTAAATATCTAAAGCTTTATATCAGGTTTTACCGTTGCACTAGACATTCTTTGAAGTGTTCTTTATAGATTTACATTGATGAGAAATTATTGATAAAGGTAAGATGTAAAAATCATCAATACGTGTCTACGATTCTGTTTACCTCTTCACGAACAACATAGATTATATTACTCGTAGATCTTTTTAACAAAATTGAGAAGACTGAAAAGGTGTCTAACCAGTGGAGGGAAAAAACTCTAACACCTATGTATAAAACAAATGAAATAAACAAGATTGTACAAATTATAGAGGAATTAAGTTAATAAACAACACAAATGAAGTTCTGGGAGCGAGTGATGAGAACAGATTTTGCAAAGAGACTAGTGTATCTGAAAATCAACTTGGATTTATACTATGATTGTCAGCAGTAGATGCTATTCATCTCTTGAGAAGATTAATAGAAAGGTATTGAAATGGGAAGTAGGAATTGCATATAGCTTTTATTTACTTGGAAAAGACATATGATAAAGTTTTATGAAAGATCCTCTGGAGAGTGCTTGAAAAGAAAGATGTTAGAGTAACATATATGGAAAGTATTAAACACATGTATGAGAACATGATGACAAGCATAAAGACTCTAGAAGGACTAAGCCTGGAGTTTCCTATTTTAGTGAGTTTACACCAAGGATCTGCATTACATCCGTACTTATTTGCTTCAGTTATAGATGAGCTCACTCGATACATGCAACACAGAGTTTCGTGGAATATGTTATTTAGAAATGATATTATATTGGTGGATAAGACTAGTGAATGAGTCGACACTAAGCTGTACTGTTGACGGGAGAAACTAGAGGAAAAGGTCTTAAAAAAAGAGAGTATATGAAATTTAATTTCAGCAACAAAAGAATAAACTTAGAATCTTGTGCAAAACTAGAAGACCAAGAGATTCATCTGTGTGAAAGTTTTAGGTATTTACGATCTATACTACAGAAAGATAGAGGAAATGACAAAGATATGAATCACCGGATACAGACGGGGTGGTTAAAGTGGAGAACTGCTTCAGGACTTCTTTGTCATAGGAAAGTAACTTTAAAGCTCAAATGAAATTTTTACGGGACGACATTAAAACCTGTACTACTGTACATATTTGAATGTTGGACAGTCAATTATGAGCATGAATAAAGGATGCGAGTGACGAAAACGAGAATATTAAGATAATTGTTTGGACATACAAAAAAGGCAAAATAAGAAATGAGCACATAAGAAGAAAGGTTGGGGTGACTACACATGAGAAGATGAATGAGTCAAGGTTAAGATAGTATGAACATATGCAAAGGCGACCTATAGAAACACCTGTTAGTCAGTGCGAGACAATTAATAAAGAGCATGTTAAACATGGGAGAGGAAAGCTAAAGAAGATATTGATAAAGACAATAAAGAAGGATATGACATATATGTTAATTGCAGGCCATATGGTCACTGATAGAGCATAGTGGACACAATGGATTCATGTAGCCGATCTTATATAGAGGGTATAAGTTTTAAATGAGAATTTGAACTAATTAGACTGGAATCACGATTGAGATAATATGATAATTTTGAAAGAGACATATTCTAATTATGCATACTGTGGATTAAGTATCAGGAGACACATAAGGAGGACATAATTTAGAGTGTGACTCAAAATATGAAATAATAAAATGCAATAGAAAGAAAAAAGAGTGATTATTAAGATTTCTTAGGTGAGCATAGGACCATCCAACTAGCAAGTGTACAATGAAATAATGAATGTATTGTTTCATGACAGCTTCATAGACAAACTTAGAAAATTACGTTTGGATGACCACATCATATTCTTATTTGATATCAACATTTCTTCAAGGATGGTGACTATCTATGCCTCACCTAAATCTTTTTCGATTTTCTTTACGTATTCATTTACTCTTGACGGTTGCTTCAGTAACATATCCCTTTCAATATTGACCCTTTTCAATATGAACTCAGATGGGAACACTTTCCTTGCAGAAGATTCATTGAAAAATATCTTCAAGATTCATTGAAAAATAGTTTAAATTTAATGGTTTCATTAAAGGGATGTATCACCCTACCCCTTTCTCCCTCACCGCATTCATCACCGTCCGCCATGTGGCAGTAAAGGAGGCTTGGTGAGACTAAACGAGATGTGGACAGCAAAAGATGTATGAGGTTAGATGGAGGACACGTAGTGGCCGATAGTGAGTGCGGTGAGAAAGAAGTAGTGAAAGGTTCTCATCCCCTCATTAAATGGCACATCTATAAAATGAGATCTTCCATTATATATAGTAGTCTTTGCATTATGAGTCATCGAGAAACAACCTCCATGTGTTTCTAACACATGGGTATGGTTACGTACATCCGACTCCTCATACCCCGCCATAGACGGAAGCTTATAAGACAATGGGGTAATGTTGTTGTTGTTGTATATAGTAGTCTTTGCATAAATTTACTACCCCCACCCCCACCCCCACCCCACCCCCACCTTTCTTTTTGTCTTTTTGAGGAATAATTACTACCCCTTAATCCTTGGGGAAAGAACAAAAACTTAGGATTAGATGTTTTCAAAGGGTAATAAATTTATTTTCAGGCTTTCTAACTTTCACACTTCAATACTATCCTTAGTGCTGAATATTTCAGCATATGTTCTTACGATATTTTTATAATTCTTCGGAAGTAAATATTGGAGATTTTAATAGTTATGACATATATAATGACATATACATAAATAACATGGTAGTTTCTCTGTTTTTAATACAATACTATAGTGTTGCACGTTATTCATCTTACTTATCTACTTTCATTGAACGAGTAACTATTAAGATTACTATTAATCACCTCAAGAGTTTATAAGACTTGCTCTTGTGATAGTACAAATTCACGTGAAAAAGTTTCACCACTTTTAGGCAAAAACCACCTGGCATTAGTATGGACGATTTCATTTATATTATTGTTATTTTGTAAGTTAGGATTTAAAAGAAAGATGGCATTTTCTATGGAAAGTAAGAAGAGTCCCACAACATAAAGAGCAGGCCAGCATCGTGGTCAACATTAAAGGAAAATGACACTCAATCTGTTGGACGCCACATATGCAACGTCACATGGGGGGTTTAGTTATGGTGCTAATATTATCTTCAAGTTAATTGCACCTGGTATCCATTCTTTTCCACAAAGTTTTAAGTAGCATCCAATGTTTCATGAAACACACTTGCCATCCAGACTTATAGGGTTAATAGACACCTGACATCCTGCAACCGGGAAATCACCTACTATAGGCGGTTTTTAGCAATTTTTCTTTTATTTTTCAATTTTCTCTCACTTGGCGCCCAAAATTTTCAAACCATGGTTAATTCCAATTTCTTTCAACCATCTTTCTCTTCCACCGTGATGAACCCGTCCCCGTTTTGATCGAATACTTTGAATGCTTCCCTCATGTCTTCTTCCTCGTCTTTTTCAGCCTTTTATTTTTTCGGATATCTTCTCTAACCCGTGGGAGCAAGACAAGCTTATAGAAACGTTCAGCCTTCTTCTTGCCCAAATTGGAAGCGAAAATTCTTGTAGCCTGGTACATGGCATTTGGAGACCATTTCTCCGGTTCAGTCAAATATAAGACTTCCTCCCAAAATTGTATTGCAGGAATGTGTTTAAAAGCCTTTGGCATGGTTGAGCGTTGGCTCCTGGTGCATCTTGGGATTCTTTGAGCGTTTCCTGGAGGAGGTAGTTGTCTTGGAGTCATCATGGTTGATAGGATTAAATGGCTCCGGGACTTCAGGTAAAACGAAAAAAGAAAAACAGAGGAGGAAATTGAGGAGAAGATAAGTAGAAAGAGTGATGGATGTGAGATCAGGAGACTTGGGTTTGGTAATGTGGGGAAGAAATGAGGAAATTTGAGTTTCTGCTAACATTGTTGGAGAAAGAAGAGGGTAGGAGAAAGGAAGGTGGATTGGTAGGGGAGGGAGGTGGATGGCGGGAGTGGGGGTGGGGTGGGGGGTTTTTTTTTTGAATTAGTTTTTCTTAAACTTTTGTTTTTCCTTTAATTTTGAAGGTAAAATAGTGAATTTTGGTTAAAGTTGGGTTAAAAGTATGGTTAAATCCGGTCAAAGGTCGATTTCAGCGGTCAACGGTCGACCAGCAGGTCATCTGGATGCCAGGTGTCTATTAACCCTATAAGTCTGGATGGCAAGTGTGTTTCATGAAACATCGGATGCTACTTAAAACTTTGTGAAAAAGAATGGATACCAGGTACAATTAACTCCTAATATTATCTTCAAGTTAACCAGCATTTCAATATTTTCCATTTTCGTAGAGCAAAAGCCATTTCCTATCCTTGGGAGCCTCATTGCCCCAGCCTTAAAAGCATTGTAGAATATGCAAATCGGGAGCCCAACGGTTTCCTAAGTTGAGTGATGACTTACGCAATGACCCACACAAGGTGTTCCCCGCAAACCAGGCCTTCGGCCTATCAATAGTGGAACACCTACACTGTGCGTTTCTCTGGATTCAAACTCTTGATCTCTTAAAGCAAATCGCAACTCGAGTACCAACTGAGCTATTATATTTCCCATTTTCACTCTTTAAAACTGTTGGAAGGGAGACTGAAGACGGGGGATATATGATCATCTGTTCAATATTTCATTGAACACAAAAAGACAGTTTTATTTGAAAGAAATACGCTACATTTTCAGCGTATGTTCTACACAATGAAGATGTAATATTTTTTCAGTAACACTATAGTTTTTTTCTATTTATAGCAGACAGGAGAATATTGGACTGATGATTCTATAAAGGTTGAATTAGTATTGGAGATACATTTTATTATGGGGTCACATCATCTTGCACAAAGTATAGGATAAGCATGTACACATCAGATTGCGAAGCGATCTGGTCTCTCACTAGATCTTGTGTAAATTTGGGAGCCTAGTGCCCGGGAAATGCCTTTACCTTCGGTTCAATTTTTATACATCAAATTTTATTGGATAAAAGTTGAAATAGCACGTCTTATACGGAAGCTGAACTTATACTAATTGTGGGAGGCACGGGAGGAAAGAAAATGGGGGAGCTTTGATGACACAAATTGATGCTGATACTTCGAGACATGCGAGAATGGAAGGCAGAATTCCATGTTCTCTATCTAATATGTCTTGGTAAAAACGTTTGGAAATAGTAAGATGTGACCAAAATTCTTAAGTACTACGAAATGGTTGGTTTGTAATAAGAATTTATGCTTCCATCTCGTTCCTGTCAAACTTCAATGAGTATATATTAAGCATTGTCATATTTATTGTTTAACTATTTTCTTTTAGCTAATAAGATATATCATATTATATTGGTGGGTGCGGGTGTGCTTAAAACATGATGGTCTATTGTTCTTGCTTGTTCACGAGTATCTATCAAGATGTTTCGTAATTACTCACAGACGTTATATCATGTCTTATATCGTAATATAACGTCATAAATTGCATAGAATACAAATTTTATGAACCTTGAAATACAAGAAACAAAATAAATGACCAAACTATATTATCAAAAATCGTGATTCACCGGTTTTATTTAGGGAATCACTCTGTATGGAATCATGCTATGAATTTGTAATCTTCTTAAGTTATGCAATGTATCATCTGCTTATGAGCGAACATAGAGTTGCACAAACTCAACTGCCATAATACATTACTACAACAACAAGAAGACACAGTACGATAGCAATAGATACCACTAGGGTCTGAAAAAGGTTAGAGGTATACAAACGATAAATCCATTCCAAGGGATATAACTGCCGTAATACACTAATGTTCTTAAATCAAACTATGAAAATCCTTTCTTTATAAAAAGAAAAGAAAAAAAGAAAAACTGCAATAATCCAGTAATTTCATGAGAAATACATTACTAGGCGCTGAAGTTTAGACGGACTATCCCTGTGAGTAGATTAAGAAACCCTTGTGAATAGAGAAAATATTGTTGAGACCTCAGCCTTTTTTTTTTTTTTTTTTTTTTTTGCGATTTTAGTACTTATGAGATTAGCTTTACCTCTCAAGTGGATGATATAAGTTTAGGGGGGAAAGTATACGTAAAAATAGTTGTAACTAGTATATTGCTCTAAGTTATGTCATGTAGATAACATACGATTGACAAGTTTTTATGGTAAGTTTTATTCATGTTTAAAAATGTTAGAACATGAAGACTCAACACCAATATAGAGACGGTAATAAAAATACATAAATAAACTAACGTATACCAAAAACGTTAACGTATTTCAATACACCATATATACATCTGCATAGTCTTGTCTAAAAATAAACATTTAGTATCATACAATCAGTAGTTACATAATAGAAACTATCTCCCTTTAGTCCAACCACTCTTGATATACGCTCTCTTTTTTGTATAATAAGCTAATAAGATCTATTTGGAAAACTAGCATAAGCAAACCCCCCTCTTTTGTCTCTATCTAAATAGATACTAGTCTTCTTCACTAATGAATTGAAATTTTAGATATAATATAAAAGATAAAACTCTAATCTCTCAGCCCCTCAGTAAATTGACTCACTAAATTGGCTGCGCTCCGGACTACTCCCTCTCTTGGTCCGTAGCCCGGACGTGCCCTAGAGAGGCAAGTCGGTACATATTACGTTACGTCGTCTTTCCCTGAAATGGAACTTTCATGCTGGAGCAAGAACTAGCATGAAAGTCGATATATTACGACCAGCGTGGTTGCACCCATCACCTGCCCGAATGGCTGTATCAACCGTTGTTTCGGTGCGCCTGTAGGAATCGTACATGTAATATTGATTAATATTACGCCTTTCGAAGAGAAGTGTTTGCTAGCGGTCTCAATCAATGCCCAGAGACAAATCCCGTATTAGGCTCACTCCTTTCAAGAAGAATACCAAGCCTCAGGCTCAAGATCTTTGTTCCATCTAACCGGAGTTAGAAAACTCGCATCCCTAAGCTAGGAATTAAAAAGATCCTGCTTCCCTCGCGGAGTAGGAATCTATTCACCACTCTGGTTCTGAGTTAACTATTAGGAGAAGTTCCGGCATCTTTCCCGGAAGAAGAGCAGGAGCACTATGGAAAGGCTATGTGCAAAGGAAGAG
>AP025074.1:2962185-2989207 GCA_036186865.1 Eustoma russellianum | reverse complement strand
GAAGAAGAGCTCAAATGCTGTTTACGCGGGTTAGCGCATCCTTCTTTACTTGTTTACTCGGGACGGGCATCTTTCTCTATGTCAGAAATCCCGTATTAGGCTCACTCCTTTCAAGAAGAATACCGGGCCTCAGGCTCAAGATCTTTGTTCCATCTAACCGGAGTTAGAAAACTCGCATCCCTAAGCTAGGAATTAAAAAAAAAAAGATCCTGCTTCCCTCGCGGAGTAGGAATCTATTCACCACTCTGGTTTTGAGTGAGACATGCATGAGTAGATACGAGAGAAGGGCATACCGCTCTAACTGAACTGTGACTACGATCCTCCAAAATCTATTCAAAATACGAGCATTACTCACTCATATTTGGATCTCTCTTGTTTGGATTTCTTATATAGTGAAGTAGCAGTTGATCGACACATCTTGACGCATCATTATAGGTCATCAGGAAACAACCTCTGTGTTTCTAACAAATGAGTATGGTTGCTTACATCCGACCCCTCCTATACTCTGTCATAGATGGGAGTTTTTAAGGCACTAAGATAATATTGTTTTTGTTGTAGTAGTAGAGATATATTTCCGTGGTTCGGAGAGAAAAAACAGATTTTGAGCTATCCATTTGAATATTGAATTAAAGACTAAGATGAAATTAGTACAAATCAGCAACCTTGTACAAATGAACTCAAAACATTCAGCTTGATCTGTACGACTCTTTATAATACGAATTTCTGCATGCTTGATATGTGTCTCAAATAAATAAATAACTAGAATAACGATGCAATGACACCGGTCTATTTGATAAGATGTAACTGTGCCACTAATAAGAAAATATAATACTATCATGATTATATATAGAACCTAACAAAACGTGTACATTTTGCAGCATGTTTTACTATGTAAACTTTTCATTTGATATAGGACTTGTATCTCAAAACCTTTTACGTGATTATGTGTATATAATTATGGGTGTTTAACAAATCGAAATGCTTACAAACGGTTTGAGTTTGATACGTATTCGCTTCGAATTCGTTGTTAATTTTAATTAAACAAGCCAAGTTCAAATACCTATTTGATTCATTACATAAACGGGTTGAACCAAACTCAAACAGTTTGACTTATTTAAAAAGATATAACGTTATCGAACTGAATTCAAACATGTTTTTAGTATCGACTTATTATACGAGTCAAGATAAACCGTTCATCAACCAAAATAAGTCTGAACTAGAAACATTCTGTTCGGTTCGTTAACAGTCCTATGTATAACGGTTAAATGCATTGTCCTGCCATGGAACTGTAGGAAAAGCTTAGTTCATTGAATAAGACGAGTGAAAAGTTGGAGCTGTTGCCTTCATGTCGCCGCAACGTTTTGCACTTGACAATTCAAAACAGTGATCTAAATGAGATTTTTCCTTCATGTGGGCACTAATATTTCCAATCTTTCATATTCACTATATTTCACAATCTTGTCCCTAGGACATAGCCCAACTGGTTCCGAGTAGAGGTTCTCGAAAGGGAGGTCAGAGGTTCAATTCTTTCTAAAGGCAAGAAAGCTCCTTCCCAGCAAGTGCATAGTGTGGGAATTTCTTAGGCTGTAGGCTTGCCTGTAGTGACGGAAACTCCTTATGCAGACTACTGTGTAAATGACCAAGCTCTTGCCTGTGGCAGGGACCCTTACTGGTTGGGGTTCAACCTTTATATTTCACAATCCTTTGTGAACTGTCCTCGCCTTCTGGGACCATCCTATGATCCTTCACATATTCGATGTTGTACAACAATTGCTAAAAAGTATACCCACGACTTATCATTTATCATTCACCGAATGCTAAACGCGGAAGCCTAGTGCACTGAAAATGTTCTTTTTTATTCACCGAATGCAAATGAAAATGCCATTTAACCCCGAGTATGCAATGTTGGACCCAGTAGTTCACTTCTTTTGAAAACTAAATTATATGTATACCAATAATAACAACATTACTCCATTGTCTTAGAGACTCCAGCCTATCACGGATATGGGGGTCGGATATACGCAATCATACTCATGTGTTAGAAACACAAAGAGGTTGTTTTCCGATGACCCATAATGAAAATTGCATGTCGATCGATTGCTACTTCACGATATAAGACCAAATAGACCAAACCCCTCGAACTGAGCCTCGCTCACTTATTCAAGGGTGCGACCTGAGCCCCTACGGTATCGGTTTATTTCTATTGAACATTTTATTGGGTTCTGATTTTTATTGATGTTGTAATTCTAAACTGATTAATAATAAATTTGTGTTGCTTTTTTATATGAACGTAGACACATTGCCGAACTACGCTAAATCTCATCTTTTACCTAGTTGCTATATTTGTTTTATTCTTTATTTTGTTATTCCTTTTTACTATGTTGCACAACAGGGGAAAAAATATATCCAGTTTAGAAGGGCCCATACAATTGAACAATGAAATAGTCTCTTATATCACCATGTACGCTGGTGGGGTTCGATTCACCGTCACAAACGTGTGAACCCACGTGCACACACGAATACAAAACACATCCCATAAGTTGCACAAAGCATTATTGGAGAAAAATGGCGAAATCTTTCGCCTTCGGCCTCCATCATCTCAGCTGTGGAAGTTGTAAATTAGGAGCTCAGCGGCTTTCTAGGTTGAGTAAGGTTTTACATAGTGACTCAGACAAGATGTCTCTTGCAAACCAGACCAGTGGAACACTCTCACTGTACGTGTCTCTGGAATCAAACTCTTGACCTCTTGAAGCAAATCTTAACCCGAATATCAACTGGACAATGCATTGGAGCTTGCACAAAGCATTATTGCATCAACATTAGTTAGTTGAAGTAGATAATGTGACATATAAAAAAACAGCATAATTGTGGCAAGCGTATATTTTGTTGCAAGTTATACTAATAATTTTGCACCGATTCATAAGCAAAGTTTTATACGTATATAGTAAACTGTTGATTAATAAAAAAATTAAGACAGAAATGATCACCAATCAATTATAGTCAACTTAACATTTCTACGTGTTTGTGTAAGCGTGTCCAAAGAAGTGCATGTGCACCAAATTATTGAGTTACTTGTTTTGGGTCCCAAAGTTTTATTAAAACAGATGAGAACAAATTCAAATAAATCAAATTAGTGTAGGAAAGAAGAACGATGAGATGGCTTGACAACTTGCAAAGTAAATGCGTTTTTTTTGGTCAACTCTCTTTCTTTGGAAAGCAGAAGAATTCTGTCCATGTCTTAATGGATGTTTTCCATCAAAGGTAAAGTTAAATCAAGAGGAATCATACAATTAATAAATAGTTCAGACTTAATATCGTCGATTTCTCACTTTTGTTCTTGTTTTTTTATTTATCATAATTGATGTCTATTTATTCAAACGAGCAAACTAATATAAAGAAAGGGAGTGGATATGGCCTAAAATAAGACAACAAATAGTTAATCTAAAATATAGCTCAGCTAATATTCGTATGAGTGTCTAAGACAACATATTGTTCGGAGTAACAATATTACAATAATAGGACTGACTTATTCTCAAACATTTATTCTTTCCAGCATTATCATAGAATATGGATTGCTTTTCCAACCATATACCCTCATCCAATTAATAGCTGTATACTCTCTTTGAATCATCACCCCTTCCGTCATGGTTAGTTGCAATAGTTTTTTCTACGCGTCTGGAGTAGTTGATATATATCTTAATAGTTTTATTATACCTAATAAAATACAGAAAAAACAAGAGAAAACCATGTTAACAAGATGTATTGAGAATATAGTCTCACATCGACCATCTTGAAGAAAAAAAATATAGGTTATATGAGAATGTGGTACCACCACTTATTGTTTAAGGTTTTGAGTATATTTGAATCTCAAATGATTGATTGCATGCTTAGTTCGACATGCAATCAAACTTTCGAGGTGTTTTGAAATTTTCCGACAGATGACAAGAAAACAACACTTAGGTTGCGGCGGATGGAGAGGCCGAGGCAGCCCGAGGAGCACTGACGCAGTGGGAATCTCATACCGGATGATGAGAGGGGGGAAGGTTGCTACCGTTAGAGCAGTAATTTCATTGTGTTCATGGAGCAACTAGTGGCCCAAGGTGTTTCGAAATTTTCCAACAGATGACAAGAAAACAACATGTAGGTTGCGGCGACTGGAGAGGCCGAGGCACAGTGGGAATCTCATACCGGATGATGGGGGGGAGGTTCCTACCGTTAGAGCAGTAATTTTATTGTGTTTGTGGAGCAACTAGTGACCCAATAAAATGATCATAAATAAGATTTATCTACATACAAGCAAGGAGGTGATTGCCCAAAACAAAGGGCCCATAAATATTCCACACATTTCATTAGTCATGGATCAACTAATCATACTTACTCCTTGACTATTTTAATATTTGTGGGATTAGAGATGTCAAAATTCTAGTAAGAAGGGAGAGAGTATTTTTTAGATACCGAAAAGAACCATTATAAACTTTTTTTTTACTCTGGACCAGCCTAAAATTGCTGTGTATGTAAAGATTTTGATGAAATCTTAAAAATTTATGGGTCTTAGTTATAAAGACAAATTTTTCTTAGTGAAACCTACCTTATAAGACAGATTTTTCTTAATGAGACCTACCACTACACTACTAGTAAATAGGCCATGAAATATGTGTGAACAAAATCAGAATCCCAGGAAATCAGGGGAGAAGATTATGCGCTAATTGCCATGCACTAATTGCCGTAGAATAGAAAATCATTGTAATTTATTGTAATTTATTGTTGATCGATTCATTACCTTGTATAGGCACAATAGTTTAGCTATAAAATGTAAACATATACCGAGGAAATACTCATTGAGAAATACACAGATTTTTTTCCAAATCTCTCTGTTAATTCTTAACATGGTATCAGCGCAGGCCTCCTAGGCCTACTGTGATTTGTCCGGCGATTTGGTGGCTCAGAGTAGTCTCATCATAGCCAAACCATACTGAAAATTCTGGGGTCAGTTGGCTCAGAATTTTATTCCTTCTTCATTGCCTTACCCGTACCTTTCTTGATCAAGAGTTATATCTGATCAAGTGATATATGTCTGAGTCCGAATTCGTGCAGGCTCAGAAATCTCTTCATTGCCGTAAACGTACCAATCCCTGCCTCGACCAAGATCAAGTTTCTTCTGTTCAACCTGACCAGGCAACAGAGTCCTTTCTTACCACCTGCAAAACATTACACATCACAAAATGTCACAAACTCCAGATTCAAGCACAAGTCAGGAATCAACAGAGAAAAAATCCAACTTCCCTGCACAGCCTGACTTTTCAGAACAATTTCCCTGCTTTCTTCAACAGAGTGTGATGGTGTCTCCACCATCAGCCTCATCTGTGAATTTGACACTAAAAGTTAAGCTCAATGGCACCAACTATGCCCTTTAGTGCAGATTAATGAAAATGGCGCTTGGTGGCTGGGGGGAGCTCCCACATAACAGGGATCCCTCCACCCCCTACCAACAGACTCTACCTACCAGCGTGGGAGCAGAGTGATCAGATGGTGTTTACGTGACTTATTGACAACCTGGAGGACAGCCTGGTAAACAATGTTTTGAAATACTCCACTGCTAAGGCGTTATGGGATGGTCTTGCAGTCACCTACAGATCTGGGGGGGATCTATTATAAATATTCGACTTACACAAACAATGTTACTCTATCAAGCAAGGAAACCGTTCGCTGGAAGCCTTATGGGATCAATTTCAGGGGTTGTGGATGTCAATTGACACCATGGACCCAAACCCCATGGATTGCCCTAAAGACATTGCCAGATATTCACAAAAGGTGCAGGAACAAAGACTCTATCAACTACTCTTAGTAGTTGATGATAGTTTTGCTGATACGAAGAAAGAACTGCTGAAGCAGGTGCCAAGACCCACTGTGGAGACAGCTTACAATGAACTTCGAAGGGCAGGGATGCAGAACGAAGTACTCCACCCATCAGAACAGAAACAATCATTTGGGATAGTTCAGGGCCTGACCGTAAAACCCTCAGGAGACCGTAGCAAACAGAGAAAAGGGACGGATAATCCACGCTCAGGACATCCATCACAGCGTGGAGAAGGGAAAAATACTCAAGAATGCACTCACTGCAAAAAACGAGGGCACATTCGAGAAACTTGTTTTAAGATTCATGGCTTCCCAGGTTGGTGGGAAGAATAAAAGAAAAAGGACAAGGCTGCAGTTGCTCAAGGCACCAACGAAGAGATTTCGGGCACCAGAGAGGCAGATAGTCAACACAGAGAAAGGAAGGAGAGCAGCGGTGCAGCCATAGCTGTAGAAAGCTGCGAAGGTAACAGGGTTAGGGATTACCCTAACCCTGATTCTTTAAATACTGCGAAAATTGCACAAAATATCCCTGCATTTTATGAAATTGTTAGCGTGGTCCCTGTACTTTCTGGAGTGGTTGAGAAAGCCCCTGAACCCTCAACAATTACGGCCGCACCCCCAGAACAGAATTTCACTGTATTTTCGACCCAGAAAAATTCTACTTTAACAATTTCCCCCCCTGAGGTTCCTAAATCACAAAAGACCCTTGAAATAACACAATTACCCATGACATCCTAAAGCTACTCTATCAAAACTAAACCCAGTGGATTTTTGACTGCGTTGCTACCGATACAATGACTTGTGATAAATCCGACCTTCTCACATTGACCCGGCCCACTAAAACTTCCGTTGAAACCGCCAATGGAGCTTCTATACCTGTTGTTGGTGGGGGTACTATCTCTATCACTCCTAATCTCACATTACACAAGTGTCTCTATGTACCCTCTTTATCAACCAAACTTTTATCAGTAAGTCAACTTACAAAAGCATTAGATTGTGTTGTGCTAATGCATCCAAATTGTTGCCTTGTGCAGAACATTCATACGGAGACGGTCATTAGGCGTGGTACTGAACGCCAAGGGCTGTACTTCATTGATGCTGTAGCGCAACAGGGACAGTCTAATCTTGCCACCAGAACGGCCAATCGACTGGTGTGGTTATGGCATCGCCGGTTAGAGCATCCTTCTTTTGGTTATCTCCAACGTTTGTTACCAACCTTGTTTACTTTTCCAATAAATACTTTATCCTGTGACACATGCCTTTGGGCCAAACAAACTCGAGCTTCGTATATTGCTAATAATATCCGGGCTGATTGCATGTTTTTCTTGGTTCACTCTGATGTGTGGGGTCCCTCACCCTATAATACCCCTCTTGGTTTCAGTTATTATGTGATTTTTGTTGATGATTTTTCACGCATGACTTGGCTCTATGTTGTTAAACATAAATCTGAAGTGCAACACATATTCATTCACTTCTACAACATGGTCCAAACACAGTTTGATACAAAAATACAGATTCTTAGATCCGATAATAGGGGTGAATATATTGATGGGAATTTGGGGAAATTCTTTCTTGACCAAGGCATCATACATCAAACATCGTGTCCACATACTCTTGAACAAAACGGGATCGTCGAAAGAAAAAATCGTACCATTCTAGAGATGTCCCGGGCAATGATATACGACTCACATACTCCTATGAGTTTTTGGCCCGAAGCCATGACCACTGCCACATACCTCATTAACTGCCTTCCTACAAAGCTCCTTCACTACAAAACACCTATTCAGGTCTTATCATCACAATATACCATCCCCTCTATATTTACTCTACCACCTAAAGTCTTTGGGTATACAGTCTTTGTCCATACACCCAAACATGAAAGATTTAAACTAGACCCATGTGCCGAAAATTGTATCTTTGTTGGGTATGCTACAACCCAAAAGGGATACAGATGCTATAACCCTCGCTCCAAACGAATGCATATAACCATGAACTGTACTTTTCTTGAAACCGCTTACTATTACCAACCTCAGTCTCAATTCCAGGGGGAGACTCCATCTGATGGAAACCTCGACTGGTTGGTACCATATCAAACCTCCTCGATAGCTGATCCAACACGGCAAGTAGATGACGCCGACTGTGCAGCGGCTCCCAGCGAGGAACCATCACAGGCGCCAATACCACCTCATGATTCTCCAAGTATGAATGAAATGACCGAGGTAACAAATTTAGATACTTGCACCTCACATCCATGCAATAATGTTGAGACTGAAACAAGAATCAATCTGGACACACACCCCGGTACCCCTACTACAGATACACAAAGCTCACCTGAACACGTACACTAACCCACAACAGAAATACAGACTGATGCTAACAGTTTCATTAAACAGCAGTAGGTACGGGTCCTACCCCCCAAGACAAAGAGAGGAGTACCTCTGTAGCGCCCCGCTCCCGTGCCCTAGTATCGGAAACGGTGCACCCGCCGTAGTCTACTACGAGAACTACAAAGCGTCGTTCAATTCTCTTACACGTCAGCAGTGGCGTAGAAAATTTCGCGGAAACGAGTTAAATAAAATAAACATTCATTTTATTTCAATATTTCAAATCCAACATCAGATAAGTATCATGTCCAAGTTCATTACTACATTTCATAATAAAGTGATAAACTGTCGTAGGAAACATCTTCTTGCTCTAACTACCCCATTGCCCAAACTCAGCTCCATCTTCTATGTATATGTAGTCGTACTCCTGCTCACCTGGGGAAAAATAAAGGGGGTGAGTGATATATAAATATCACCCAGTAGGTTCCCACCTCTTTTCGAACAATTTCATATATGGCAACAAATAACACGTAGCACATGTATAACATGAATAACTAAGTAAATAAATAAAAGCATAACACAACAATTATGCGATGTCATGATACATGCTTGTGTCACACGCAACGACATCTCCACATACAAATGCCTGTCTCTCTACCGTGCAATGCATGAACCTCGAGGTGATCCTACCACACGCCTCGTCAGGCCACACGCCCCGTCGGGCCACACGCCTCATAGGGCCACACGCCTCGTAGGGCAACACGTCTCGTAGGGCCACACGCCTCGTAGGGCAACACGCCTCGTAGGGCCACACGCCTCATAGGGCCAATCTCGACCCAAAGGTCATGCAATGCTTATGCCATGAATGCGAATGCAACATGTCACATAACACGTTTTTCCCTTTCCTCTTTTCTTCACTTATTTCCACATTTCAATAATTTCCTTTTTCTCCTCTTAATCAATTTGAAATTGTTAACTCTCTTATATACAAAATAAATTTATTTAATGTAACGTCATATAATTAGCTTGATTCAAAGATAGTATTTAAACAAACTGTGCATTTACTCTCTATTAATAAATGTAGTCAATAAACAGAATAATGTCAATGTGAGATGTTTGGTGAAATGAGTGTGTAAATATATGGTCAATGAATTAAACTAAAGTCGTGTAGTCTATTTGTGATAATGTAATATTCTGTTATGTATAAATGATTGCATCAGTTAAGACTAACAATATAACTATGTACATGATTGTAGAATAAATAGTTGTAATTGTTTGTGTAGGTATAACATACACTGATAATACACTATATAACAATTTATTACATTTTTATTTATTATATTATTTAAACAAACAAACATAAACCACAGTTTAATAATTGAACACTTACACTCTTTTTTTTACAGTAAATATTGCCGAACAAATAGTCACGTTTTTAACATATACTACATTACACAAATATTGGTTTTTTTACAATTTCATTACATTTAGCAACTTTTATATCATTATGATTTCGCGCATTATACCCGATAACAATTTTATTACCATAACACTACTAAGAACTGTAATGGTATCCCACAAGTCTGCTGACATCACCATTTATTAAAATCATTGACGTATACACTTTCATGTTCAATTCCAATTCTAATCTTAATTTATTTGCAACTTTTCTAATTAAATTTTCTGCTAAATCTTACAACCTACAAATCAACTTAACAGTTTACTAATATCTACCATATGTATATATACCTATATCCTCAATTTAACATTATGCATACAAATGCCAAATTATACCTATTTCGGTTCTTAAAATTCAATTGTATCTCATATACTAAAAAAAAAGCCGAAACATAAAATTAACGATAAATTCATACACATAACATTTTATGCAACAATGAAGCAACTAGAACATATAACATGTCAACTTGAATTATAACATGCCAAAATAACAATCAATAACACATATAGCAAATAAATTATTACATATATAAAATTAACTCAAAAAGAGAGGGTCACCTACCTATTGATTGTAACCTAAAATTTATGGTGGTGATGCTAGTGGTGGTGGTGTGCCTTCACTTTCTTCTTCTCTTTTCTCTCTATTTGCCTTCAGCACTTCATCTCCTTTTTTCCCTGCTATGGCCGATTGGCCTTTAGGGAGGAGTTTCATTTTATCTCAACTTAATAGGGAATTAAGTAGATTATTAATGGGGTAATGGATAATTTATTGTAAGGGAGTTTCATAGGGATATTTAAGAGGTTAGTGAAAAGTTTTTTTCTTCTTCTTTCACATGGCCGTTTGTCTTTTTTTTAAAAAAAATAATTAAGAAATT
This sequence comes from Eustoma russellianum, assembly GCA_036186865.1. NCBI lineage: Eukaryota > Viridiplantae > Streptophyta > Magnoliopsida > Gentianales > Gentianaceae > Eustoma > Eustoma russellianum. Next base: position 2,978,694 of record AP025074.1, on the reverse strand, counting down.
GAGTGTTTCATCTCCCAAGTAGATAGGAGATAAGAAAATTATGATGTAGATAATTATTATTTAATGGCTATTAAAAGTAACTTAATGGTGGGGGTTATATCAAAGGTTTTTTTTCTTTCTTTTTAATTTAATTTTTCATTTTCTTATTTTTTTTCCTACGGGATGTAACAGTCTACCCCCCTTACGATAAGTTTCGACCTCGAAACTTGCGTATAGTGTAATCAATGACTTAGTATGGTTCTACTTGATTTATCCACCTAGATAATGATCAAACTATACATCCGTTGCATACGTTGATATGTTCACCTTACACTTTCTCGACATATGACTAAATCTTCATAATCAATTTTCTAATCCATTTCTCTTCGCTTGTTTAAGATCGTAACCTAATCTACCTATGATTGTTGAATCAACTTAAGGGTATAGTCATCATACCGAGGTTCTATGACCCAATTGTTGGTGTATAACATACTCGTATCTGTGGCCATTAGCAGCTCTCTAAAATTAGTTCTTAGATGTACTATAAACTTTAACTTAGTTCTTTATAATGACAACCTATAAACATCCATTTATACTATTTGACGTATATCATTCAACTTATTATAGTCTACAATTCCGAATTCTTAACTCGTCATATATGATTTATCTCCTGGTACATGTCTAAAATAAACACATGTCCAAAATACCCATCAAGTCCTCCAATTTATTACTCATATACTTCATAGATATAGAATCACGTCTCAAAATCAATTTGTATATACTTACAAACTATTTCTATGATCATGTCCTTACTTTTCTCAGATATATCATCAACACCTAGTACACAAAGTATATGCATGGCATATTTCCTTCAATTTAAAGTAGTTTTCATAACTATAGCTCTAACTGTTTGAAATAATATACAATCTAATTTTTGCAAACACAAGACCCACGGTATCATATATTTGTTTTCGCAAAGCGTGTCTAAAATGACCATTCGTAAAATAATGATACAACTTACTTTGTAGAAGTATTTCAATGAAATTGCATTAAACAGTTGAAACACAACAGTCTCAAAGTTGCTTTTTTTTTACAAAACGATTTGAGCACAATGTCTTTTTTTCTTTCCAAAGAAGTACAGATTTTGAAAACTATGTTTTGTTTTGCAAAACGAAACAATTGAAAACTCAACAACTATAAAGTTTCATAAAATAATTTGGATAAGGTACTTATCTTTTTTTTCAAACAGAAGTATATATATTTTGAAACTATTTCCGCTTCACAAAATTAAATACGTTTATCGTAAGCAGATCAATCTATTCAAAAGCATTTAATGATACAATACTCGCAATGTCGATAGTTGACAAATAAATTTATTTCAGCAAAATCAATATGGCTAAACAAAAATATAAAATAAAATATGTAAACACATCGTTATTTGAAAACATCGACGTTTAAAAATACATCTATCTTCCAGAGTTGTCCAAATAGTTGAAATTTCATTATGTTGATATACAAATTTGGAGATGAATATAGTCTTGTAAAGTAATATACTAACAATTGTAACTAGTTGAAATGTTTAGTAGCAAAAATCGTTGAAATACCTTTGGAGTATAAAATATGCCTTGGTGTATGTACTAAAAATAATAATAGTTCAATACTCCGTATATTTTTTTCTAAGTCACCCCTTAATGTTATCTACCTATATACCATTTCTTATAAATCTTTCACTTAAGTTGTCCAACCCTAATATGGCACACTAACTATTAATTGACTTAGGAAATTTTAATTCAACATGCTTCCGCGCGCCAAAATGATCCATTGTACCTCGTTGTTTGGTTATTTAAACCACTAATTTTATTCTAGTTCATATGAAAACAACCACGACTTGTTCATACCCGCTCTATCTTAATGCAAGCCTACTAAATTCAAGTCAAGTAACTCGATGTTCTATAAATCAACACTTAATGAAAGGTTGTAAAGATTCATTATTCCTACGTACATTGTTATAGCCGATTCACGTCCTTTGCTACCGATCAATATCTCTAGTAAGACTAATATCGTCAACCTACTTAATAACCATAAATTTCAAAATCTTAATCCTAAACTATAAAATCCTTCATATGTTCCCCTTACTAAACGCTACTGATTATAATGCTTATGAATCGTTACTTAGTTTCTATCATTTCTCTATAAATCATCTCTTAATATCCATCATACTATTATAATTTATTTCTTAATAGCTATAGTCTCAACTCAGACACTACTGCCAAAGTAGAGGCATGACCCGCTTCAGGTACCCCGATGGTACTGGTCTCACGCTGCTGCTTTGGTAAGACAGCCTGAATAATCGCATATTCCATTAATACGTCACTAACATCCGCAGTAAGGTATTTTGATTAACATTGTAACCCATACAATTTAATTATGTAGTATTCAACTAGGGTCACTAGGATCACGGCTTAGGGAATGTGCAGAGGTTATGATCAAAAATTAAATAAGGCAAGTAAGTAAAGTCGCATGGTATACCCTAGGTCTACGTGTCCCTTAACCGATCGTATCCTTAAATCTGAGGTCATAACTTATTTCTAGGTTCGCGCTTAGTATCATGATTTCTTACGTCTATGATCACGTCCTATTTCTAAACCATAAATAGTATATAATCGACACTTACGACTAAATCAATACTTATGTTCAGATCATCGTCTAATGTTTAGATCAACTCTTAATCGAAATTGTCACTTATATCTAAGATTGTGATTTATGTTCAGGATCATTGCTTATGTTCAAATCATCACTTATGTCTAAGATTGTGACTTAGGAGCAACATCGTAACTTATTTTCTAAGATCATGGCATAAATTTACGTTTCCGACGTGGATCTAGAGCCATGCTCAGAAGATCACACTGTCAATACATAGTACCTCTTGAACTCATCATGAAATTAAGTCCAAGTGATCGGGATATCTGCTAATTCAGTAGCTGCTGCCGCTGTGCTAGGATGTTGGCCATGGTGCCCATGGCACCCGTAAGTGTTCAGGGGATAACCCCTGATTTGGGTGGTTATTACTAGCTTGTTCACTACTTGTCAGCATTTTATGATATCGAGAACAGTCGAAATTATTTATTTATTTGATTCAGGCTAAGTTGATGGGTATTTTAGGAATTTCCAATCACTTATGGGGTGCATGCAAAAGTTTAGGGGCAAAATGGTAAACAAATAAAGAAAAACGAACTAACGCTTTCACACCCCTTAACCCGATCATGACTTAACTCTAAGATCATCTCCTAAGTCTACTTTGTTCATTAGGGGTAAAATCGTCATTTTAAGGAAAAGATCAGAGCTTATGTCTAAGTGATCTAGTTAATCCTGCGTTTCCGAGGCAGATCTGGAGCCTCGGCTCTGATACCACCTGTAGCGCCCCGCTCCCGTGCCCTAGTATCGGAAACGGTGCACCCGCCGTAGTCTACTACGAGAACTACAAAGCGTCGTTCAATTCTCTTACACGTCAGCAGTGGCGTAGAAAATTTCGCGGAAACGAATTAAATAAAATAAACATTCATTTTATTTCAGTATTTCAAATCCAACATCAGATAAGTATCATGTCCAAGTTCATTACTACATTTCATAATAAAGTGATAAACTGTCGTAGGAAACATCTTCTTGCTCTAACTACCCCATTGCCCAAACTCAGCTCCATCTTCTATGTATATGTAGTCGTACTCCTGCTCACCTGGGGAAAAATAAAGGGGGTGAGTGATATATAAATATCACCCAGTAGGTTCCCACCTCTTTTCGAACAATTTTATATATGGCAACAAATAACACGTAGCACATGTATAACATGAATAACTAAGTAAATAAATAAAAGCATAACACAACAATTATGCGATGTCATGATACATGCTTGTGTCACACGCAACGACATCTCCACATACAAATGCCTGTCTCTCTACCGTGCAATGCATGAACCTCGAGGTGATCCTACCACACGCCTCGTCAGGCCACACGCCCCGTCGGGCCACACGCCTCATAGGGCCACACGCCTCGTAGGGCAACACGCCTCGTAGGGCCACACGCCTCGTAGGGCCACACGCCTCGTAGGGCAACACGCCTCGTAGGGCCACACGCCTCATAGGGCCAATCTCGACCCAAAGGTCATGCAATGCTTATGCCATGAATGCGAATGCAACATGTCACATAACACGTTTTTCCCTTTCCTCTTTTCTTCACTTATTTCCACATTTCAATAATTTCCTTTTTCTCCTCTTAATCAATTTGAAATTGTTAACTCTCTTATATACAAAATAAATTTATTTAATGTAACGTCATATAATTAGCTTGATTCAAAGATAGTATTTAAACAAACTGTGCATTTACTCTCTATTAATAAATGTAGTCAATAAACAGAATAATGTCAATGTGAGATGTTTGGTGAAATGAGTGTGTAAATATATGGTCAATGAATTAAACTAAAGTCGTGTAGTCTATTTGTGATAATGTAATATTCTGTTATGTATAAATGATTGCATCAGTTAAGACTAACAATATAACTATGTACATGATTGTAGAATAAATAGTTGTAATTGTTTGTGTAGGTATAACATACACTGATAATACACTATATAACAATTTATTACATTTTTATTTATTATATATTTAAACAAACAAACATAAACCACAGTTTAATAATTGAACACTTACACTCTTTTTTTTACAGTAAATATTGCCGAACAAATAGTCACGTTTTTAACATATACTACATTACACAAATATTGGTTTTTTTACAATTTCATTACATTTAGCAACTTTTATATCATTATGATTTCGCGCATTATACCCGATAACAATTTTATTACCATAACACTACTAAGAACTGTAATGGTATCCCACAAGTCTGCTGACATCACCATTTATTAAAATCATTGACGTATACACTTTCATGTTCAATTCCAATTCTAATCTTAATTTATTTGCAACTTTTCTAATTAAATTTTCTGCTAAATCTTACAACCTACAAATCAACTTAACAGTTTACTAATATCTACCATATGTATATATACCTATATCCTCAATTTAACATTATGCATACAAATGCCAAATTATACCTATTTCGGTTCTTATAATTCAATTGTATCTCATATACTAAAAAAAAAGCCGAAACATAAAATTAACGATAAATTCATACACATAACATTTTATGCAACAATGAAGCAACTAGAACATATAACATGTCAACTTGAATTATAACATGCCAAAATAACAATCAACAACACATATAGCAAATAAATTATTACATATATAAAATTAACTCAAAAAGAGAGGGTCACCTACCTATTGATTGTAACCTAAAATTTATGGTGGTGATGCTAGTGGTGGTGGTGTGCCTTCACTTTCTTCTTCTCTTTTCTCTCTATTTGCCTTCAGCACTTCATCTCCTTTTTTCCCTGCTATGGCCGATTGGCCTTTAGGGAGGAGTTTCATTTTATCTCAACTTAATAGGGAATTAAGTAGATTATTAATGGGGTAATGGATAATTTATTGTAAGGGAGTTTCATAGGGATATTTAAGAGGTTAGTGAAAAGTTTTTTTCTTCTTCTTTCACATGGCCGTTTGTCTTTTTTTTTAAAAAAATAATTAAGAAATTGAGTGTTTCATCTCCCAAGTAGATAGGAGATAAGAAAATTATGATGTAGATAATTATTATTTAATGGCTATTAAAAGTAACTTAATGGTGGGGGTTATATCAAAGGTTTTTTCTTTCTTTCTTTTTAATTTAATTTTTCATTTTCTTATTTTTTTTCCTACGGGATGTAACAACCTCCTAGCTGGTACTCACCCGAACGCATTCCAAAGGCATCTAGGTATCCAGTGAATTTATCTGAAACAGGAGTGTCTGATTTAGCCCGAGGGTTCTTTGTGTCTTTATGTACAGAACATTTGCCTCGGAATGCTGATGAGGCCCAAGCCATAGTAACAGAAATGAAAGCCCTGGAGAAAAATCAAACATGGAAAAAGTGTTCTTTTCCTCCGGGAAAAAGACCAGTTGGATGCCGGTGGGTGTTTACTATCAAATACAAAGCTGATGGGAGTGTTGAAATGAACAAAGCCCGACTAGTTGCAAAAGGATATACCCAGACATACGACTTTTTCACCAGTGGCCCGTATCGATACCATCAGGGTGCTATTCTCAGTTGCAGCTAATAAAGATTGGCCTCTCCATTAGTTTGATGTCAAAAACGCATTCCTACACGGAGATCTGAAAGAAGAAGTGTACATGGAGCCGCCTATGGGTTTTTCATCTGACTTTAAGACAGATGAAGTGTGCAGACTAAAAAAGGCCTTGTATGGGTTAAAACAGTCTCATCGAGCTTGGTTGGACAGGTTTACAGAGGTTATGAAACAGGATGGATACAGGCAAAGCAATGCGAACCACACTCTGTTCATCAAACATAACGGCAGGTTAGTAACTTGTTTAATTATTTATGTTGATGACATGATAATAACAGGAAGTGATGCTAAAGAGATTGCTCGTCTCCGAAAGCATTTGTTCACTAAATTCGAGATGAAAGATCTGGTAGGGCTGAAATATTTCCTAGAGATTGAAGTTGAGGTCCAAGAATGGTATATATATCTCCCAGCGCAAGTACATTTTGGATCTTTTGACAGAAGTGGGGATGCTAGATTGCAAGCCTTGTGATACGCCCGTGGTGGTGAACCATAAGTTACAAATGATCGAGGGAGCCGTAGCTACTGATAAAAGACAATACCAGCGCCTGGTTGGAAATCTGATATACTTGTCTCACACAAGACCAGACATTGCATTTGCGGTAAGTATTGTTAGTCAGTTTATGCACAATCCCCAGGAACATCATATGAGTGTAGTAAGAAGGATTCTCCAGTATTTGAAGAACACACCAGGCAAAGGAATTGTATTTCGAGACAATGGGCACTTGGACATACAAGCATACACAGATGCTGACTGGGCTGGAAATCTGGTAGATCGAAAGTCTACATCAGGGTACTTTACACTTGTGGGCGGTAACCTGGTAACCTGGAGGAGCAAGAAGCAGAAAGTTGTTGCTCTCTCTAGTGCTGACGCTGAGTTCCGAGGGGTAGCACGAGTAGTAACCGAGGTTTTGTGGGTACAAAAGCTACTCAGAGATATTGGCATACAAATCAGTCTTCCTACACCATTATTGTGTGACAATAAAGCATCGATTAGCATATCTGAGAATCCAGTATACCATGACCGAACCAAACATATAGAAATCGATCGACACTTCATCAAAGAAAAGCTATAAGGAGGAATCATTGAGTTACCATTTGTTCGATCAGAAGACCAGCTGGCAGATATTTTGACTAAAGCAGTGAATGGAAAGTCATTTGAAGTAATCTTGGGCAAGTTGAACGTCGTCGACCCCACCGCTCAACTTGAGGGGGAGTGTAAACAAAATTAGAATCCCAGGAAATCAGGGGAGAAGATTATGCGCTAATTGCCATGCACTAATTGCCGCAGAATAGAAAATCATTGTAATTTATTGTAATTTATTGTTGATTGATTCATTACCTTGTATAGGCATAATAGTTTAGCTATAAAATGTAAACATATACTGAGGGAATACTTAGTGAGAAATACACAAAATTTTTCCAAATCTCTCTGTTAATTCTTAACAGTATGTTCTCGTTAGATCGTACAGATACGTTGCATTGGCTTGAGAGCAGAATTAACTCATGACATCATTCTCCATCCATATATGAGGAGGGGACTTAGAGCAACTAATAAGGTTGCTGCTTTGTGACTTTGAGGTCTTGGGTTTGAGCCGCGGAAACAGCTTCTTACACAAAATGTAGGATAAGGCTGCATATATCAAATCGCGAAGCGATCCACCTCCTTCTCATACTCTGCGCAAACGCAAAAACTTAGCGCGCCGAAAACGTCTTTTTTATAATCCTCCATCCATGTCATATGCCAACTTTTCCGTCTCCCAGTTTGCAATTTTGTAAACGAAAGGTTTTGCAATTCATTTTCATCATAAATCTTGTATTTTATTCTCTAACACATCTTCTAACTTTCATTATAAAATCATCTATACGTGATCTTGAATTATCTAATTCACACCGATATAGTCAAACAGAATGATGTGTGCTCCCCATAAAAGAACGGACCTTTCATTGCTCAAACGCGTCTTCCACAAGAAACCTTATGCAGTGACAAGAACGGTTCAAGAAAACCACCCTTGGCCATGTGTTTCTCGCTTGGACTGAGCAATATCCACCACTTTGAAGTTTGTTCGTGATCCAAGAATAGCAACCCACCCTTGGTACGTGTCTTCAAGATGGAGGATCAAAGAAAAACACAAGGAAAACCTAGTTTGCTCAAGACATTGATACAGAGCCTAGTTTTGATCGAAGATCAAAGAAAAACACAAGGAAAACCCTTGCAAATAGCATATGGCCGAAATTTCTATTTTTTTAATCAGTTTTCTGTGTTTACAAGCTGCTACACCTGTTTACATATACCCTACAAATGATAAACCTAGTTTAGAAAAGGTAGGATAAGTCTTCCACTGGATTTCTATCTCCTCAGCATAAGATCAGCATTGCACGCTCTTTCTCGTTTATTTAGAGGCCGAATCTATCGATGAGGTATTCTAGAAAGTTGTAGGCCCGGATGTATAGTTCTCATATAATTTTGAATCACCTAAAAAAGACGTCGGATGAGTGAGTTATGGCCAACATACCAGGACGTAGTCATCTTGTGAAAAACCCTATCTTTTTGTTGTTTTTCCAAAATTTGGAAAGTCTCATCATCATCATCATCCGGACCCAGTATATCCCAACGACAGCAAAAGCTATCGTTAGGTTCTGGGGAGGGTAAGTGGTAGGCAGACAATACCTCTATCCCAAGGAATAGAGAGCCTGCTTCCAGTGAGACCCCCGGCTCTACCTGCATAAATGACATGATAATAGAGATATATTGTGCTAGTGTGTTAGTGAGTAAATTCAAGAAATACAAATACAAAGAAATACAAGAAATACAAAGAAAGGACTTTCGATATTAAAATATACATCACGTATATCTGTACATGTAATGTAAAACAGACAGTATACCATACGCAACCAATTGGAAAGTCAACCTAAAGCGTAGATAGTGTCTACGCCTATCTATGTCTCTAAATATATTCTAAGGTGTTTCTATATATGACCTATACCTCGTTAACCTTAATCTTATGTCTCCATGAACTACTATCCTAGACCATGTTCTCAGAGAGGTGTAAATCTAGTAAGTCGTGCCTTATCTGCTCATCCCAAGTTAGTTTGGGTCTGCCTTTACTCCTGTTTCCTTCTACAATGAGGCTTTCAATTGCTCTGACCAACGCCGTTGTCTGTCTCCGCTTGACATGACCAAACCATCTCATTCTTCCCTCACTTATCTTATCTGCTATACTAGCCACGCCTAACCTTTCTCGAAACACCTCGTTTCTGATTTGGTCTAGCCTTGTATGCCCACACATCCATCTTAACATTTTCATCTCTGCCACTTCCATCTTCTGTAATTGTGACCTCTTGATGGCCCAGCAGTCTGTCCCATATAGCATTGCCAGTCGCACTGCCACCCTATAAAATTTTTCCTTTAGTTTAGTTGGGAAATATTTGTCACACAGCACCCCTGAGGCCGCCTTTCATCTACACCAGCCTGCTTGAACTCGACGTACTACATCATTATCTATGTCGCCATTCTGCTGCACAAATGATCCTAGATACTTAAACTTACTTACCTGTGGTACCACTTGACCATCGATGGTGAGCTGGCTATCCTCACTGTCTGCTACGCCGCTGAAGTCGCAGTGCAGATACTCGGTCTTAGAACGGCTAATCTTTAAACCTTTTCTCTCTAAAACACCTCTCCACTGCTTTACTCTCATACTCAGGGTATGTCTACTTTCTGCGACTAATACAATATCGTCAGCAAAAAAAGGCTTCTGGCCTAGTGGTTAGGGCGGCAGTATTACCAGTAAAAGGTCCCAGGTTCGAAACCTGTGGAGGACATTCTAAAAATTTTGAAAGTCTATTTTCCTATTTTTTTCACAAATGGTTTTAATGTTTAAAAACAACATGAAAACCTATCAAATGACCATAAATACTTTACAAAAGAATACAAGTCATGACGGCCTAAAATTAGGTCGTGCAAAACACTACGGACGTACTTTCTCCCTCTTCATCTCGCTGCACATCTTTTTTATGCAATTTAGCTCTTTTGACCTCATCATTCCCTCCCGGCTTGACAAGAACGCGTTAGAACGGACCTTTCCGTATTCTAACGTGTCTTCCACAAGAAATCTTGTACGGTGACAAGAACGGTTCAAGAAAACCACCAATGGCCGTATGTTTCTCACATGGACTGAGCAATATCCACCTCTTTGAAGCTTTTTCTTGATCCAAGAACAACAATCCACCCCTAGTACGTGTCTATAAGATGGAAGGATGCGATTCCCCCACAACTTTTGCTCAATATGTTGATATATAACCTAGTTTTGATCGAAGACCAAAGAAAAACACAGGGAAAACCATTACAAACAGCCTATGGACGAAATTTGTATTTTGTCTATCAACTTTCTGTGTTTACAAGCTGCTGAACTTGTTTACATATACCTTACAAGTGATAAACCTAGTTTAGAAAAGATATGATAAGTCTTCTACTGAATTTATATCTCCTCATCATAAGATCAACTTTGCATGCTCTTTCTCAGTTATCTACAGGCTGAATATGTCGATAAGGTCTTCTAGAGAGTTGTAGCCCTAGATGTGTAGTTTTTATGTCATTTTGAATCACCTGAAAAAGACGTCGCATGAGTGAGTTATGACCAACAAACCGGGACATAGTAATCCTGTGAAAAACCCTACCTTTTAGGCGTTTTTCCAAAAATTTGGAAAGCCTATTTTCCTATCTTTTCACTAGCGTTTTTAGTGTTTAAAAACAACTTAAAACCCTATAAAATGACCATAAATACTTTACAAAAAATACAAGCCATGATGGCATAAAATCAGGTCATGCAAAACAATATAGTCGTGCTTCCTCCTTCTCCATCCCGCTGCACATCTTCTTTATGCAATTTAGCTTCTTTGACCTAATCATTTCCTCCCCACTCGACAAGAACGCGTTTGAACAGATATTTCCTTGTTCTAACGCGTCTTCCACAAGAAACCTTTGTGCGGTGACAAGAACGGTTCGAGAAAACCCCCCTTGGCCGTGTGTTTCTCGCTTGGACTGAGCAATATCCACCTCCTTGAAGCTTGTTCGTGATCCAAGAACAGCAATCCACCACTGGTACGTGTCTTCAAGATGGAAGGACTCGATTTCCTCATAATGTTTCCTAAAGACATTGATATAGAACCTAGTTTTGATCGAAGATCAAAGAAAAACACAAGGAAAACCATTGCAAACAGCCTATGGCAGAAATTTGTATTTTGTCAACCAGTTTTCTGTGTTTACAAGCTGCTGAACTTGTTTACATATACCCTACAAGTGATAAGCCTAGTTTAAAAAAAATAGGATAAGTCTTCTAATGAATTTCTATCTCCTCAGCATAAGATCAACATTGCATGCTCTTTCTTGGTTATCTAGAGGCCGAATATATCGATGAGGTCTTCTAGAAAGTTGTAGCATCGAATGTGTAATTTTCATATAATTTTGAATCACCTAAAAAAGACGTAAGATGGGTGATTATGGCCAACATATCAGGATATAGTCATCCTGTGAAAAACTCTACATTTTAGTCGTTTTTCCAAAATTTGGGAAGCCTATTTTCCTATCTTTTCACTAATTTTTTAATGTTTAAAAACAACTCAAAAATCTATAAAATGACCATAAATATTTTACAAAAGAATACAAGCTATGACGGACTAAAATCAAGTCATGCAAAACACCACGGACGTGCTTCATCCCTCTCCATCCCGCTGCACATCCTCTTTATGCAATTTAGCTCTTTTGGTCTTATCATTCCCTCCCGGCTTGACACGAACATGTTACAATGGACCTTTCCTCTTTCTAACCATCTTCCACAAGAAACCTTATGCGGTGACAAGAACGGTTCAAGAAAACCACCAAAGGCCGTGTGTTTCTCGCTTAGACTGAGCAATATCTACCTCTTTGAAGCTTTTTCGTGATCCAATAAAAGCAATCCATCCCTGGAACATGTCTGTAAGATGAAAGGATGTGATTCTCCCACAATTTTTGCTCAATATGTTGATATAGAACCTAGTTTTGATCGAAGATCAAATAAAAACACAGGGAAAACCATTGCAAACAGTCTATGGCCGAAATTTGTATTTTGTCAATCAGTTTTCTGTGTTTACAAGCTGCTGAACCCGTTTACATATACCTTACAAGTGATAAACCTAATTTATAAAAGATAGGATAAGTCTTCTACTGAATTTCTATCTCCTTATCATAAGATCAACATTGCACGCTCTTTCTCGATTATCTAGAGGCCGAATCTGTCGACAAGGTATTCTAGAAAGTTGTACCCCCGGATGTGTAGTTTTCATATCATTTTGAATCACCTCACAAATACGTCGGATGTGAGTTATGGCCAAAATACTGAGACATGGTCATCTTGTGAAAAACTCTACCTTTTAGGCCTTTTTTTCCAAATTTGGAAAGCCTATTTTCCTATCTTTTCACTAACATTTTTAATGTTTAAAAACAACTTAAAAACCTGTAAAATGACCATAAATACTTTACAAAAGAATACAAGTCATGACGGCCTAAAATTAGGTCATGCAAAACACTACGGACGTGCTTCCTCTCTCTCCATCTCACTGCACTTCCTTTTTATGCAATTTAGCTCCTTTGACCTCATCACAAAATGGGTTAGAAATGTGTTAAAATCCTTTTTATGCAATTTAGCTCCTTTGACCTCATCACAGAATGGGTTAGAAATGTGTTAAAGAATGAGATATGAGATTTTGATCTTCGTTTTCATATGACGTTCAACTATTTAGGTTCAAGCGGTTGTTTAAGTGAGTATTTTGTGAGTTAATCACTCGGTCCGCCCTATATGTATAATAATTTTGCTGCTAATTAATGATTAAATGTTGAAATGAGAAAAACGATAATTAAGATATAGAGGTAAACATTTCTGCATCTGCATGTAAAATGGATGAAGTCTTTTCCATCAAGTTTCAGTGGTGAAAATGGCTCCCCATCATGGTGAATAAGCTGACTTACATATTTCGAATAACTGCAAAAATATTTATTTTGTAAACTTATACATAATCAGAACATGTGGTGACAAGATGAATCACAAGGATATGGACAGTCAATTTCTTTGACCCTGGCGCGATCAAAGTACCAGTCTCCAACTGCAGTTGCAATGGCCTGAAATATTTAGATAATACATGCTTAAGAAATACATTTGAGATGAAAATTTTTTCTTAGTAAGCTAATGCTTGATGCAATAATAACTGTAGCATAGAGTAACCAGAGCAGACTAAGATATGCATGGTCTGACGATAAGAAAACTTCGATTAGTTCTTTTTTGTATACATATTTGCATTAATATACATATTTGCATTTGTGTGGAAAAGGGAATTGTTGAGAATATTGTCCCATATCGAATACTTTTAGATAAAATATATGGGTTATATGAGGATGAGGTATCATCAACCATTGCCTTCAGATTTTGAGTCGATATAGGTCTCACCTCATGTAAGCCCAAGTTTCAACATTGTATCAGAGTAGGTTTAAAAATGTGGACTCACACCTTGCATGGCCATGATTGGCCATTTATTGTCTCCTCTCTTCCAAGTCCAGATTTCATGTCTGGCAGATATGTGGTTTGTGATTGAGGGCGGATTCTAAGACGTATGTATTTGTCAAGCCACGTTGCCACGTGAGGACAGGTGTTGAGAACATTGTCCCACATCGAACACTTTGAGATAAAATACATGGGTTATACAAAGATGAGGTACCACTACTCATTGACTTAAAGTTTTGAGTGAGCATATGTCTTACCTCATCTAAGCCCTAGTTCCGACAGCAATTAAAATCATCATATAGTTTAATGCAATAGTCGGAAGCTGTGTTGCTTGCCTTACAAAGTCGTCCATGTAACAAATATTGCTTCTCACACTGTGAATCAGTTGAAAGTGTAACCGACATATACACACACACATTTCACACACATTAGAACATATAGTGATCTTTATGTGCATCTAGTTGTTGAGAGAACTCGACTTGCATAAGTGAAATTGAGAGCCCAAATGGTGGAACCTGACATGCTCCACCACCTATCGTGTGACATGCACACGATTCTAGAATTTCATTTAGTTTTGATGTTGAAATATGAGAGCGGATCTTAGAACAACTGGTAAGGTTGCTGTTTTGTGGCCTTAAAGTCATGGGTTCGAGTCACAGAAACAGCTTCCTGCACAAAGTGTAGGATAAGGCTGCACACATCAGATCGCGAAATGATCCGCCCTTTCCCCGAATCTTGTGCAAACGTGGGAATGTATTGTATCGGGAACGCCATTTTTGACGTTGAAAAAGAGTTTTTCATGTCAACTAGCCATAAGTAGACTTAAAGTACCTTTTTACCAAGGACAGGAGAATCAGGAGCAAACCATGTATCTTGCATCAGCGATTGGCAGTGAGCAAAACACGAATTTATGAACAAACCATTTCTGGCCGAATCTGAGAAGTTCTTCACAGCATTCACCATAGAATTCCTAAAACCTGTTAACAACACAAACTGATTGATCCTCTCCATGTTTCAAAACCGACTAAACAATCATAAAAACTATATATGTCTTAACCGATGAACATTAACCTTGTAGGACTCCAATCTGTGAATTTGAGCAACGTTTATGGTCCTTTTTGCATTCTTTCCAGTCACCGTGGGGATCTGCTGATGGAGGAGCCAAGCTCTGCTGGACCTGAACATGATAAAAACTTAACAACCTACGCGCTTATAAGGCCTTTTCATAAAAATGAGCACACCATACCCGAACATACCCGATGATCACTTAACGTGTGGATGTACATGACATATGTGACATATAATATTATCATACATAACGTCCAACTTATGATTAATTCGTATAAGTTTTATCAACGTGCTGCGCATTACACGTATCTCGAATTAATCCCAACAATGGAAACCTAGATATAACATTTGATACCTGCCATGAATCATAGGCAGCATTCAGTATTAAAAGAGGCGTTTTGATGTCAGCAATCAGATTCTGTGGGAAGAAGCACTGAAACAAAGAAGTTGGATGTAAATAACGCGTTTCCTTATAGTCTCGAATTCATATAACAGTATGGAATCAAGTGAAAGAACTCACTGAAGTTGGATCAAGACGTGCAGTGCAAGTCTTTGGCAGGTTTTTTTGAACACCCTGGAAGACATTAGTTGCTTAGAAATCAAATCATTTAGCTAAAGATGCACTACTCAAGAGTTTGACCCAAACCAACAGTCACCATAAGTCAAGATGAAAATCTAAAAAGGCCCGTTTCCGGTGTACTAGCTTCTGCTTCTGTGCAGGGTTTGAAGAAGGGAGCTTTACCCTATACTTTGTGCAAGAGGCTGTTTCCATTGTTCGAACTCGTGACCTCAAGGTCACAAAGCAGCAACTTTACCAGTTGCTCTAGATGAAAATCTACTGTGATTATAATCCCCTGGATGAAGATTCACAGTTTTTTTGGTCTCAAGAACAACTTTAATACTGTGCCTTTATTCTATCTCCAACCGCGTTACATACATCATAGAGTGTCACATGTAGTATGGTTACTCGATCATAGTCTTTAATAATACTCATGGTGATTAACAGTGTAAGTCCTTATCATCCATTAATCTGAATCTCTCTTCGAACTAATATTTTCATTTCCAATGGAGTCAATGACACATTCTTCTTTTACTATGAAATATGATATAATAAAGCAAAATGACTCACTAAATTGGTTGCACTTATTGTATTGTCAAGTAGCAGTTGGTCGACACATCTTGACGCAATTATCATTATGGGTCATCAAACAACCTCTGTGTATTTCTAACACATATGTATAGTTGCGTACATTCGACCTCCATATCCCACCATAGGCGGAAGCCTCTAAAGCAATGTGGTAATGTTGTTGTTGTCCGTTTGAACTAATAAAAGATAATACGCAAGATTCATGATACCTGCGTGCTAACAACGCCAGAATAGAAGTTTCTTATGGCATGCCCTCCAGATACATCAACTCTGCAGCATCAAGATGAAGCCAATCAACAAAATTCAGAACATAAAACCTCCAAAAAAATAGTAAGAAGCTATAAAGCAAACAAAATTAAGTAATTTGAGATTTTGAAATTACGCGTCCAAAAATAATCCAGCATCAGCCAAACACTTGACTTTGGTTTTGGCAGGAAACAAAGCACCAAACTGATCACAGTGCAATATGGTAGCAAGGCCACCAGCAGAACACCCTGTAAGTAAGACCTGAAACCCAAAAGTCCAAATTACGAAACAAAAAAAAAAAAAAAA
>AP025074.1:2785083-2962175 GCA_036186865.1 Eustoma russellianum | reverse complement strand
AAAAAAAAAAAAAAAAAAAAATAGAGAACAAGTATATAGTATACGAGAATTTAGAGTAATTCACATTTGGTATCCAAATGTTTGACAACGGTTACATCTAGTGTCCAGATGTTTTGAATTCACAAATTATATCTATATGTTATCCAATATGTTACGATTCATATCCATTTGACAGAATCGATATTCGAGCTGACAATGCCGTTAATTACAACAGCTAATAGTAGATGAGATTAGGCAAATACATCAAGCATACAACAGCAACAATATTACTTCATTATCTTAGAGTCTCAAACGGGGTAGAGGGATCGGATGTACGCAACTTTACCCATGTGTTAAAAACACACAGAAGTTGTTTCCGATGACCCATAATGAAAATTGCGTCAAGCTGTGTCGATCAACTGCCACTTCACAATATAAGAAGCGCAACTATTTAGTGAGTCATTTTGTTTTATTCCATCAAATTCTAAAGTCAAGGAAGAGTGTGTCATTAACTCCATTGGAAATGGAATGGGCAAATACATCGAGCATCAACAACATTACCTTATTGTCTTAGAGGCTACCGCCTATGGCGTTTGGGGGGAGTCGGATGTACGCAACCATATCCATGTGTTAGAAACACACAGGGTTGTTTCCCGATGACCCATAATGATGCGTCAAGCTATGTCGATCAACTGCTACTTCATAATAGAAGAAGCGCATCCAATTTATGAGTCATTTTGCTTTATTCAATTATATTTCAAAACCAAAAAAAATGTGTCCTTGACTGCATTGAAAATAGAACGGACAAATACATCGAGCATATAGATATGATTTGCAACATATTGGATAACATGTAGATAGATGTTACGAATTCAAAACATATGGATACTAGATGTAAGAGTAGTCAAACATGTGGATATAAAGTGTGAATTACTCCGATAATTTATACTGAAACAGAAGAACTTAATATTCTTAGGAAGTTAGTACACTTTCAGCTGAATGCATTCCTTTGGACATCATTTCCTGCATGGCGGTCTCCCATATACGCTGTCCTCTAAATTGTAAGCCTCTGGTCTACAGAAAAAGCATACTAATTACAATTAAACAAATAGCAAGCTCACCTACCTTACCACACAAATACAACAACAACATTACCTCATTGCCTTAGAAGCTGTCGTTTATGACGGAGTGTAGGGGTCGGATGTACACATCCATACTCTTGTGTTATAAACACACAGATTAAATGATCAAATACTTGCAACAAAAAAAGGTTTAAAATCTAACCTTATTTTCGCCATCCCCCGCGAAAGAAGCACCATCACAGTAACGTATTATTACTCTATTCCAATCATAAAAGTCTACAAATGCACAAAAAGAACAAACCGATTGCATGTATCATTGCATTGCCATATGAAATATGTCATATAATAAAAGGGGGAATGTAACCTAGTAGCCAAACGTTTGGCCTATTACTCAATTAACAGTTAAACGTTGATGAATCTCACTTAACCGCCATTCTTTTTTAGATAATGGCTCATTAAATAAGTTTCATCAACGTCTGACTGTGAATGAGTAATGCATCAAACGTTTGGCTACTAAGTGAAATTCCTTTTATAATGGAAGAGAATCGTCGAATCAACGCTGCGTTGAGATAAACCTGGATTTAAACTGGCATTGTTGCTGAGGATTCCAGTAAATGGATATTGCTTTTCCAAATGATTTGAAGATCCTCGCCTTGTGTTTTTTCTATCCTCGCAAGTTCTTAAGTTGTTACACCAACCCCCACCCTGTCACATTGGCCATGTCAGTCATTTTGTCAGCCATTGTGATGCAATCATAGTAGCAAATGTTATATACTGCGCAAGATCGTCTTTGTAAATATTCTAGCATCATATTAAACAAAAGTAAGAACATTTGCCACATCAAGAGTTACGAGTGTGAATCGTCTAGATTTGTTCAACGAACTAAACAGTTCGTGAACAATTCGAGTTTGGTTCGTATTCATTCGGTAATTGTTTGTAAGCGAACCGAATTCTAACAACTATTTAGGTTCGTTTACTAAAATGAGCCGAACTATTCACGAACTATTTGTCTCGTTTAAACAGTTATAGTGTTAGCAAGACGAGCTCGACCCAATTTTAAAGTTTGTTTAGCTAAACGAACCGAGCCAAATAGGTCGTTTAGCTAAACGAATCCAAATTTGAAAACCTAGTATTCGGTTCGTCTCGGTTTGTTAACACTCCTAGAATTGTCTACTCAGTTGGGAGTGTCCACTTCTGTGCTCAAATAACAAAACAGCGTAGTTTTGTAAAACAGCACACACTACACTTGTAATGAGTTCGGCAGATGGTGGCAGTGTATACTCTTTAACTATATTCTTTAACAAAACTATGTCGTTTTGTTACCGAGCACAAAATTGGACATTGGTTTTTGAGCAAAAGATTCGTCTCCGATCTTCAATGCACTGTTCTTTTGGAGAGGAACCGTCTTCGATCTTTACATGATATTAGAGACATGGACATTGTTTATATGATATTAGAGACATGGACATTGGTTTTTGAGCAAAAGATTCGTCTCCGATCTTCATTACACTGTTCTTTTGGGAAGGAACCGCCCTCAATCTTTACATGATATTAGAGACATTTTTATATAATAGTTCAATCACTTACTACTTATCGAATATTGGACATGCATAGATAAAGAATTATCAGTTACCTCCAAATGAATCAGCCAATTGTTTTTACCAGGTCCGGACCCGCCATGCCAGTGATATGCAGGTAATGTGCCATCCAAACATACTGCACAACCAAAGGGAGAGCAGAGTGTGAGTGCATAAATTCGTCCGGAAAAACTCAAATTTTATGTATGATGAGACCAAAAACTTATGAAGATTCGACTTTGCCAATTATGAATATATTGGTTCCACTTTAAAGAAGCCTGAATGGCTCTTCTTCTAAAAAGAATACAACAACAATAATATTTTTTGGACTGAGGGTTTGGATTGTTTCGGTTTTCGGGGGATGGTCGGAGCTTTGTGGGTGAGTTGAAAAAATTTTAAAATTTTTTTGGGGTGTGCGCGAGGGTGGGGGAGGGGACGCGGGGGTGGTTGAGACGTTATGGGTGAGTTAGAAAAATTTAAAAAAAATTCTTGGCGAGAGGAGGGGGTGGGGGACGCGGGGATGGTCGGAGCGTTATGAGTGAGTTAGAAAAAAAAATTTAAAAAAAAAATTTGGCCTGGGGTGGGGGTGCGCGGGGGGTGGCGGTGGGGGTGGGGTGCATGGGTGGAGGGTTGGGGCGTTGTGGGTAATTTTTTATTATTTTTATTTTTTTCCTAATTTTTTTGATTTTTAAAATATTTTTAATTAATTTTTACCATTTTTAGAAATAATAACATATTTTTAGAAATGATTTTTTTTATATAAAAAAAAAAAGAAAACCTGCTGTAATAAGTCACCTTTCGATGACTGGCTACAAGTGAGCCATTTTAGACAAAGATTAGGTGTTAAGTGAGTTTCATCAACGTTAGGCTGCTAACTGAGTAATGGGTCAAACGTTAGGCTAATAAGTGAGATTTTCCCAAGTAGATAATATCACATTTCTTGTAGATCATCTTGTGATTACCGAATAATGAGAATAACAAATTAGAATTTCGTTCTTTCGCTCGCTCCAAATATAGAACTCAGCAACAGAAGCTACGACACTACGATAGCCAAAACAGGAATGTAGTCTTGCTCCAAGTTAATGCATCATCGCAAAAGCAGATGGTGTACAACAAGGAAAAGACAATTATAAAATGTTAATGTTAGTAGCCTAACCAGTAAGGGTTCATGTCACCCTCGGTCTCACAGGAAGTATAGAGATGTAAATCAAGAAATTGATAGATTCAGACAAAGGGCATGCCACCTTCGGTCTCACAAGAAGTATAGGGATGTAAATCAAGAACTTGATAGATTCAGACAAAGGACATGTTATATATACGAGTACAGCATTATGGAGCCCAAGTAATGGAATTCCCCACAAATGCCCCTAAAGAGATTCGAACTCCCGGCCTCCCTCTTTGAAAGTGATTACCCTTTGCCTGTTTCCATTAGGTTATGTTCTGAGTACGGAAAATACAAGAATAACAACAACAAGGGATGAGAAAGTACCAGCGCCTTTAGAA
Source organism: Eustoma russellianum (assembly GCA_036186865.1). Classification (NCBI taxonomy): domain Eukaryota; kingdom Viridiplantae; phylum Streptophyta; class Magnoliopsida; order Gentianales; family Gentianaceae; genus Eustoma; species Eustoma russellianum. Next base: position 2,958,034 of record AP025074.1, on the reverse strand, counting down.
TCAGCTCCTTTGATAAGAGTAAGAGGCACCATAAGAACTCCATCATCACCAGTTCTCAAAGAGTCATCAAACTCCAAGAAAGAATCCATTTCCTCAATTTTGCTGACAAAATCAAAACTTGCAGCACAATATTTGCTTACTGAAAATGCAAAAGAAATCAACCCCAAAGCCCACAAATTCTTGAGCAGATGCTGATGCTTCCCTTTCCTCATCACTTCTCCCATTTTTCTTTGGGTACTCTTCAAGTAAATTTTGCAACTCTGGGTGCAGCTTTTATAATGTCAGAAGAATATTTGTTACTCTTTTATTTGTTAGTTTATGTGGACTAAAAGATATTGATATAGTTTGACTTTTCATATATGTTATTTTACACTATAAAAAGCCAAATATGACAACACTTTTGGAACGGATAAAGTACTTTTTTTTATCTGATAAGATATATACATATAATTGACTAGACAGTAGATTGGTTTCCTTAACACCATTAAACTTATGGAAAAGAATCTCAAAAATATATATGGATAGCATATGAAGATATTGGCTGAAGGGGATGTAGGTTCTTTGTTTTTAGTCAGTTCGGTACGAAGTTTTTAGTTATGTATTTACCAAGCAGAAGATCATGTGGGGAAGAAATAAATTACGTTCCTTGTGTTGATATTTTGCTCATTAATGTATTTAACATAAGACTTTTAATAATGTAAAAAAACAAGCACCTCTATTAAATCGTATTAGATAAATAAATAAAACTTTGATACATGTCAGATACAATTTTGAGCCTTATAACCCGATTTGGATGGTTTTTGAAACTTATCTCCATTTTAGCAATTTTTTTATCTAATCTTTTTCATCTTCTTCCTTCATAACACTATTCTCAATAGTAGATTAGTTGAAGAAGATTGAAGCTTATATTTTGGAACTCTTGTTACCCTCTTATCAATTGATGGAAGTTTCCTCTTTTATTTCTAAGTTCTTTACTTAATGCTTTTGGTTTTCTTATTTAGATGAAGTTCTTGGTTTAGCACCGAATGAAATATTGGATGCCATTATATTTGAGTAACATTTATTGTATATTCAGAGAATCCATCGGGTATTTATTATGAGGTTGAAGGATTAGATTTTAGAAGTCTTGGTCTCTTTATTTAACATTGAATACATGATTGTGTAGATTGGAAGTTTCTTAATGCTTAATTTGTAATGCAAATAGAGTGGATATTTATATTCTGATCTAAGTCAGATTACTTGACTTTAGCTCATTAGATTGATAACCTAAAATACCTAATGCTGAGTATTTCAAACACTAATGACTTGTTAGACTAATCTAAGTGTGTGTTAAATTAATTTAAATCAATATAGTTAGAACAAGTGTTTTAACTATTTACGTTATGAAATTTATAATTATTTGAGAAGTCACACTTATTTGTCTCATGTATACAAATATTTCTTATACTAATTGATTCTAAGACTAATGATGTCGATGGTATTTCAAGAATGGAAACTAGAATGGTATTTTTAATAAATTTGATTTCGGTATAATCAATTCTCAAGTTTTGACGCTCCCTACCTAGGGTTTTCCTCTTCAGCCGAAGCCGCTCCCATCCTAGGGTTCTCCAATATCCACACTCTCCAATGGAAAAAGAAGCTCTTGATTCCCTCCTTTTATCCCTAAAACTCACTGACGAAGAAAGTAGCTCTCTGTCCTTTGCAGAGGATGAGCTTGCCGCTGGACTGGAGGAGAATAGAAGGAGTCTTTTGGAAAAATTCATTGCATTCCGTGAGATTGCTGGCAAAGGCCTTCTTACCGCCTTACAGAAATCCTGGAAATCTACTTCTTTTCAGATTACTCGCATATCAGGTAATATTTACCAATTTATGTTCGACTCCATCAGCGCTAGGGATAGAGTCCTTGAGGAGGGTCCTTGGTGTTTTGATGACCATTTGTTGGCCCTTCGATTATGGCAAGAAGATTGGTTGCTTGAACCTAACTTCTTCGACTCTGTATTCTTTTGGGTGCACCTTGTGAGTTTGTCATCCCACTTCTATACGGATAAAGTGTGTGCCCGTATTATTAGTGAGTGGGAAGAATGTAAGGTAGGGCAAATCAGAGTGGAGAAAGGCTTTGGTAACAAATTTTTTCGATTCAGAGTCGCCGTGGATGTCACTAAGCCTATTAGGCGTTTTTACTGTGTTAGGGCAGCCAACAGTAACCTTGAAAGGGGGCTTTTGCAATATGAACGCCTTCCCAACTTCTGCTTGTTTTGTGGGCTCATTTCTCATACTCAGTCTCAATGCAAACTGAAAACCAAAGAAGCCACTGTTGAAGAATTGAAAAAAATGCCCTATGGAGAATGGCTGGCTGCCAAAAGAGGCTCTTTGCTTGTCCAAGAGATCCAACCCCTCACCCAGGAGCCTACCCATACTGCCCACACACCCTTCCTGCTTGAGTCGCCCACCTCCGACCCAGTCACACCAATAACACCATCTTTCAACTCCCCGGTTTCCAACCCCTCTGACAGCATGGAACTCACTCCTTATACATCAATATCTGAAGATTTGGTGCAATTGCAAAATCTAACCGATGTTAACGTTAATTTATCCCCCAGTGCTTTTCTTTTGGCCGTGGATTCTTCTGCTCCACTTGAAATGAAACTCCCCGTGTATACTGAGAAAGAGAATGTTTTCGCCTGGCAGCCTAATCCCCAGACCACAGCTGCTCTGCTGCCGGTGTCGCAAAGCAAAAAAAACAAAAGGAAGAATTCATTTAAAAGGCCCCCAATCAGACCCATGGTGCTCATGGATGTCACCAATGCCTCTCCCTTAACGGGTTCAAAAAGGAACAATCACAATTTCCCCTCTGTGGTGACCCCCAAGAAGCTGAAACATGATGACGTGAACACAAGCCCGGCAGCGGTTGCTGAGATGCAACCCTGCCACCCCCAATGAGTTTCTTAGCTTGGAACTGCAGGGGGCTTGGCCAACCCCATGCAGTTCGAGCACTTGGTAGCCTTCTCAGGGCTACTAGTGTTGAGAAATATGTTTGGATAATTTTCAAAGTCATGATTTTAAGTGGTGAATACTTAAAAATGTCACACATGGTGTTATATGTGATTAAAAGTTGAAAAAGTTGAAAAAGTTGAAATCGATCTCTAAACTTGAGACACATCGATCGATCGATGTACACATCGATGTACATCGAACCCTCACTTCGATCGATCGATGTCTAGGGTTTTTAGAAATAATTTTCTAAAATGTGTTAAAATGATTTTTTTCATTTGTACATGATTTATACATGTTCATTATGTGCTTATTATGTTTTTTTGATGATCATTATTGTCTTGTGACTAACATGCCTTGGAAGTTTCTACAACTTACCAAAAAGGGCAAAATTGGTACTTTGAGTTTTGTAGGAACATGATATAGTGGAAATATTTCAAGAGCACATTCTTATACTATTTATCATGACTAAGTTGGTATCATGATTATTTCTGACCATCGGGATCATTTCTGGAGTTTTCTCACACTAGGGGTATTTTGGTAATTTTATCCCCGAGGGTATTTTTGGTATTTTCACTCAAGGAATCTCTTGAGTATATTATTATCTTCATTCTGGAGCTGTGTTATTATTATTTTGAAGATAATATGGTGATCTTATATCTTATTCTCTCAACCGATGATATTATTGACTATAGCTGGATATGTGACGATTTGAGATGTCACATTCTATTTTTTCTTGAAGACCCTCTTATATATGTTATAAGAGAACATTTATCATCAATATTCAGAGATATTAAAGGTGTCAAAGGTGTGGAAATGTTATTGACACATAAGAAGAAATATTGGGAAATTTCGGTGTTACACGTTGACATAATCTTGTCAAGTGTTATCTATTTATTTCTTCTTCAAAAATCTGAGTTGATACACATATATGTATGCTTAAAAACGTGCATATACAGTTGGATATGATGTGGTATTCATTTTATGAGTTGGAGACAAGTGGACCAACCAAAAAGGAGCTAGTTGGCAAAATTGCCAACTTGGACTTTTTCTAAATATAGCCAACGGCTATATGGGTGTACAAGGAATTTTCAGCAGATTTTTTGGAAGTCAAATGAAGCTCTAAAATGTCCTATTATTGTGCTTGAAGTTGGGGATAATTTGGTGTATTATCTTTTCTCATTTTATTAAGGAAAAACAAAATTATTATTTTGAAAATCCTTTAGTAGCCAACGGCTACTACATCCAAAATGAGGGGCTGTTTTGAGTTTGAATTGTTCAAGTCATACATGGCTATTCTCAAGCAAGAAGTTGAGGTATTTTTGGTGCATTTATCTTCTCTTTTTATCTACATTTTGCAAAGGATAAATGAGACTTGCCAAGGTGGAAATTTCGGCCAACATGACATTGCCAAGGTGGACCAATCATTGTGTTTTATTTTGCCAAGTGTACAAAGCCAACCAATGATGAGAAGACATTTGGAGTTGATGATGAAGATGATGACACATTGGCATTCTTATCTTTAAGGCTCAAATCACACTATAAATAGAGGCAATGGTGAAGAAGATGAAACACACTTGAAGCTCACAAGCATTCTATAGCTTTCATATTCATCTTCTTGTTCTTGTTGTTGTATTTTGTTGTAGCAAAGGTGTTCTTGATATTTTTGTTGTGCTACAAGCCTCTTGAGCTTCATTTGTAAAATTGATTAGCCATCTTTATAAGGCTACATCAATAGGTGTTGGAGGTATTGCAACTAAGTGTTGCTTAGAAGGTGATTATCCAAGTCTTGAGTAGGGTTGGTGTATAACCCAAGGATCAAGCTTGGCTCTTGTTGTAAGGTGTTCATATCATAGTGAAATCCAAGGAAAGGTGTTCCTTGGGACTGGAGTAGGTCACATTGACCGAACCAGGATAAATCCTCGGTGTTCTTCTCTTATTTCTTTATTTCTGTTTTCTGCCCGTTTTTGACTGCAGTTTTCACCCAACTTCACACAATTTGAAAAAATAGCTAAACATTTTCAAAATTCGTGATTTTTGGTGGAGTTATACTTCAGACTGTTAGCTTTCATTTGCAACAAGAATCACTTGATTTGAGCAAGTAAAAGTTAGTCTTTCAGTCTTTGCAAGATAACTGCTCCAATCTTGCTGCAATCTGACCAGTTTTGAGAAAAGTTAAATTCTGTATTTTTCAAGAATTGTTTGAGGTCAGGGCCTTTTGGAAACTTCATCTACACATCCTAAGGAGTGTTTTGATATAAAGATCAACCTTTTTGGTTGAGTATTCAAAGAGAAACACTATTTTCAAAATCAGCAACATTCTGTCCAATTCTGTCCAGATTGACCATCTAAATCTTTTAATTTGTTTGAAGGGTCAAACGATCTTATTTTTGTCTGATTTTTGGACAGAGTCTTGGTAACTCATTGAAGTTTAATTCTGGAAAGTCTCATAATTTTTGGAGTTGTGTACAATTATTGGTGAATTTTTGAAAAACGGGTTCTGAATCTGAGTTGGTCTCAGATTCTGTTTTCAAGGGGATTTTAACAAAGGGTTGTAGTGTAATTTCCGCTAACCACTATTCACCCCCCCTCTAGTGGTGTTCATTGCAGGTGCACGGTCCAACATTTGGTATCAGAGCCAGACCAACACCACTCAAAAGAAGCAAGATTCAACACCGTACGAACAATACAAGGCCAAGAAACAACAATTCATAATATACTGCTTGTCTCAAATCAAAGGTACATACTATGGCTATTGTTTCTCACAAAGGTGAGTTGGAAGGTATGTCCACACAACGCCCTCCTCTTTTTGATGGCAATAATTTTGTTCATTGGAAACTAAGAATGAGGCTATTCTTAATGGCTATAGACATCGATTTATGGTCTATAGTTGAAGATGGGCCGTACATTCCAATGAAAGTTGTACAAGTTAGTGGAGTAACTCAAGAGGTTGAAAAATACAAAAGTGAATGGTCATCAGATAATAAAAAGAAAATGTCCATGAATGCTAAAGCTATGCAATTACTTTTGAATGGACTTACAACTTCTGAAGCAGGATATGTGTCAAATTGCACAAGTGCACACGACATGTGGAAATCACTTGTATTAAAGCATGAAGGTACTAGTGGTGTTAAAGAGTCAAAAATAAACATGCTTATGACTGAATTAGAGACTTTCAAAATGTTGCCAAACGAATCCATAACATCTATGGATTTGAGGATTACTAATATTTTCAATGCCCTTGAAGCTTTAGGGAAGTCATTTTCGAACAATGAAAAGGTTCAAAAGGTGCTACGAAGTCTCCCTGCTGAATGGGATCCAAAGGTGACTGCAATCGAGGAGACAAAGTCAATCACCAAGATGGATGAATTGATCGGGTCTCTTAAAGTCTATGAGGTAAAACTGAACCAACGAAAGTCTGAATCGTCTAAGTCATCCAGTAAGTCAATAGCCTTCAAAACAACTGAAACACATGCTAATAACGATGATAGTAATAGTGATACTGAATTAGACGATGACTTGATATTGATTGCTAGAAAACTTAGAAAGTTTTTCAAACGCCCAAATAGGAATAGACAACATAATTCTTCTTCTTCTTCTTTTTCTCAATTTAAGAAAAATAACACAAACAAATGGTATAATAAAGAATTAAAGTGTTATGAATGCGGTCAAAAGGACATATTTCATACGATTGTCCAACAAAGAAAAATAATAATAAAAACAACAATAATAAACAAGCCAAGGACAAGGAAGCTCAAACGTCAAAGACAAAGGAGTCTAAGGCAAGAAAAGGGAAACGAGCAATGAAGGTGAGCACATGAAGCGACTCGTCCGACTCAGAATCCGAAACTGAGGAAGCTCAAGTCTGCTTCGTATCCAATGAGGTATGTTCTTCTTCTGATAGTGATTCTGATAGTGACATGACATTTGATGAAATGTATGAAGAATTCCTAAGAATGCATGCTCAATGTAAGAGGCTCTCTAAAGAAAAGAAGAAACTAGTTGAAGAAAATGACAAGTTGAAGACGTCCAACTTGGAATTTTCCGATCAACTAGAATCTCTTAAACAAGAGTCTACTAATACTCTTGATTCTTTAGAGAACAAAATTGAATCATATAGGAAAGATGAACAAAAGTTACAAATGGAAAATAAAATGTTGAAATCCAAGTTAGAAAGTTGTGAAAATGAAATAGTGCAACTTAAGTCTTCTAAATTTACCTTAGAAAAAATGATAGAACAATTTAAATCGGGTGCAAATATGTTAGATACACTTATCTCATCACAAAAGTATGAAAATGATAAAACCGGCCTAGGCTATAAAGAAGAAAACGAAAAAGTAAATGAAAAGACTAAGTTTGTTTCATCTAGTACAAAGTTGCCATATAATACAAAATCAACTTTGCCTGCTACATCTTCTTCTACACCTTCTTATACTCATATCAAGGCAAAAATACAACACAAACCCACCAATATGCACACGCATAAACATACATCTAGGCCAAATTTTGCATCTAGACAACCTAGAAATCATGCCTACATGTATACAAATGCAACTAGACCAAATAAAATGCATCCAACTTTTTATGAACCTAAGCATAAGCAACTCTCATACAAGTCTTATAGAAATACACATGAATATACATATAGAGCACCATATAAGAAACAAAATCGCATGCCTTATACACATTATAAGATTCGGTCATCCTATAATGATTATCAACCATGGCGCAACATGTATAACAATGCATCCTCACTTATGTGGAATAATCATCTATATGCTTATCCTTCTTACTTTAACCATGCTAAAAATGTGCCTAGAAAGTATATTCAAGTTTGGATACCTAAGGGTTATCTAAACAAGAATAATGCCCCTAACATTCAAGGACCCAAATAAAGGGTACCTAAAACTTTGTCTCCATTGTAGGAAAAATGCAAGGAATGCAAGAAAGAGGCAAAGTCAAAGAATCTAAAAACCAAATGGTTTTTAGATAGTGGATGTTCGAGGCATATGACGGGCAACCCCAATCTATTCACCGAACTTGAACATATTGATGGTGGAAAGGTAACATTCGGTGACAACAACAAAGGAAAAGTTGTTGGAAAAGGAACAATCGGGGACCCAAACACATTTCAAATACGAAATGTGTTGCTAGTAAGCAATCTCTCTTATAATTTACTTAGTATTTCTCAACTTATAGATTGTGGTTATAATGTCTCCTTTCTTCCCAATTCTTGTGATATAATAAATGAAAAAGGAGAAACGGTTTTAAAAGGAAATAGAGATGGAAATATTTATACCCTTACCTTATATAACATGTTAAATGCTAAGGTTAAGTGTCTAATATCACATGACTTAGATGTGAATTTATGGCATAGAAGATTAGGCCATATAGGAATTTCAACCATTAGGAAATTATCTAAAAAGAATTTAATTAGAGGTATGCCTAAGTTAGACTTAGATAATTTTCAAATGTGTGAAACATGTATTAAGGGAAAACACATTAAAGAAACCTTAAAACCGAAACATGAAGTGAGTACTAGTCATGTACTAGAATTGCTTCACTTAGACTTATTTGGTCCAAGTAGGACAAGAAGTCTAGGTGGACACTACTATGTGTGTGTCATAGTAGACGATTACTCACGCTACACATGGACATTGTTCTTAACACACAAAGACGATGCTCCATTAGCAATCGAAACCCTTATCAAGCAACTTGAAAACATTTACGAAGAAAATGTCAAAAGAATTAGAAGTGATAGAGGTGGAGAATTTAAAAATAAAGACGTAATCAAATTTTGTGAACTTTATGGAATAAAACATGAATTCTCACCACCTAGAACACCACAACTCAATGGAGTTGTTGAACGTAAAAATAGAACGATTCAAGAAGTTGCAAGGACAATGCTGTGTGAAAATAAATTACCTAAGTATTTATGGGCTGAAGCTGTTAACTGTGCATGTTATATTATAAATAGGCTCACTATTAGAAAGAAATTAAATAAAACGCCTTATGAATTGCTAAACAATAGACAACCTAAAATAGATTATCTTAAAGTATTTGGATGTAAATGTTTTGTGCTAAACACTAAGGATAATCTAGATAAATTTGAACAAAAGTCTATTGAATGTATATTTGTTGGATATTCAACTAACTCAAGAGCATATAGGTGTTATAATCCTGCATCTAGAAAAATAATTGAATCCATACATGTGAAATTCAATGAAAATGCATGCTTTGAAGTTAGTGATAAACATCAACATAAACAAGAAACAAATGTTGAAAATATGTTTGATGATGAAGTATTACTTGAGCCTGTACTTGATCATCTAGAACCAACTCCCCCTGAACAAGACATGCATGAACCCTTAGATGAAATGAATCAAGAAAATTTGCAATTGGAAGATGATACAACTAATGATCCAATTACATATGATAACATTCACACTAATGAAACTTTTGAACAAGATGAGGGTGAACCTAGTCAATCTAGGAATTGGTGGCACCCTAGAGAATTAATCATTGGGGATCCAAGTGTTGGGGTTAGAACACGTAGAAACATAAGTCAACTTGAAGGACATAGCTTAGTCTCACACATAGAACCTAAGAATGTTAAGGAAGCCTTAGGTGACATATCATGGATAGATGCTATGCATGAGGAATTAAATCAATTCACAAGGAACAACGTATGGGACTTAGTACCTAAACCTGAAGACAAGTCTATCATAGGAACTAAATGGGTCTTTAGGAATAAAATGGATGAACAAGGAAATATTACAAGAAATAAGGCTAGACTAGTCGCACAAGGTTATAATCAACAAGAAGGAATAGATTATGAGGAAACCTTTGCACCCGTTGCACGACTAGAAGCAATTAGATTGTTACTTGCGATTGCAAGTCTAAGTAACATTAAACTCTTCCAAATGGATGTCAAGAGTGCATTCTTAAATGGATACATCCAAGAAGAAGTGTTTGTCAAACAACCCCCTGGATTTGAAGATCCAAAGAATCCTAACCATGTTTACAAGCTTAAGAAAGCTTTATATGGTTTGAAACAAGCTCCAAGAGCTTGGTATGATAGATTTGCAAACTTTCTTATTGCGAATAATTATGAAAGGGGAACCATAGACAACACATTATTCCTAAGAAGAAAAGGTAATGATTTGTTAATAGTTCAAATATACGTAGACGATATTATCTTTGGTTCAACTAACCCTACCTTAGTAAAAGACTTCGAAGAATGTATGAAGTCAGAGTTTGAAATGTCAATGGTAGGAGAGTTGAATTATTTCTTAGGACTCCAAATCAAACAAACCCCTCAAGGAATTCACATTAGCCAACTTAAGTATGTCAATGATATGATTAAGAAGTTTGGCTTTGAAGATTTGAAACCTACAACTACCCCCATGAGTGTTAGTACCAAACTCGATAAGGATGAAAATGGTAAACCTTTTGATGACACACTCTATAGGTCTATGATTGGCTCATTGTTATACTTAACTGCATCAAGACCTGATATCATGTTTAGTGTGTGTATGTGTGCTAGGTTTCAATCTTGTCCTAAGGTATCACATTACAATGCAGTGAAAAAGATATTTAGATATCTTAAGCATACACCTCACTTAGGACTATGGTATGATAAAAATGCTAAGTTGGAATTACACGCATATAGTGATGCTGATTATGGTGGTTGCAAGTTAGATAGAAAATCCACTAGCGGCACATGTCAATTCATAGGAACCAATTTGATCTCTTGGTTTTCTAAAAAGCAAGCTAGTGTAGCTCTTTCTACCACTGAAGCCGAGTATATTGCTTTGAGTTTATGCACTACCCAAATACTTTGGCTTAAACAGCAACTTAGTGATTTTGGCATTAAAATGAAAAAGATTCCAATTTTCTGCGATAGCACAAGTGCAATCAATCTTTCCCGGAATCCGGTGCTTCATTCTAAGGCCAAACACATTGAGGTGCGATACCACTTTCTTCGCGATCATGTTCAAACTGAGGACATAGTGATAAACCATATAAGAACTGATCACCAAATCGCTGATATCTTTACCAAACCCCTTAATCAAGCCACGTTTGAAAACTTACGAGCCAAGTTAGGTATGATGACTTACGATACCATTGTATAGTTCTATCTTTTGCATGATTTGCAAAATAAAGGGGGAGATAGCATAAGTACATGATTTTAGATTTTAGTTGCTAAGTCATCATTTGGTATGAAATGATAAGTTTCAAATATAAGTTAAGAGTTAAGTATAGGTTAAGGGGGAGAGTATGAGTTGAGGGGGAGCAACATACTATTTAAAAGTTGACAACATTTGGTTAAACTTTTTAAATTTTTGGTTATAAGTTGTGACATTAAAATCATGTTAGGTTATTTTGAAAATCATCCAAAAGGGGGAGAATGTTGAGAAATATGTTTGGATAATTTTCAAAGTCATGATTTTAAGTGGTGAATACTTAAAAATGTCACACATGGTGTTATATGTGATTAAAAGTTGAAAAAGTTGAAAAAGTTGAAATCGATCTCTAAACTTGAGACACATCGATCGATCGATGTACACATCGATGTACATCGAACCCTCACTTCGATCGATCGATGTCTAGGGTTTTTAGAAATAATTTTCTAAAATGTGTTAAAATGATTTTTTTCATTTGTACATGATTTATACATGTTCATTATGTGCTTATTATGTTTTTTTGATGATCATTATTGTCTTGTGACTAACATGCCTTGGAAGTTTCTACAACTTACCAAAAAGGGCAAAATTGGTACTTTGAGTTTTGTAGGAACATGATATAGTGGAAATATTTCAAGAGCACATTCTTATACTATTTATCATGACTAAGTTGGTATCATGATTATTTCTGACCATCGGGATCATTTCTGGAGTTTTCTCACACTAGGGGTATTTTGGTAATTTTATCCCCGAGGGTATTTTTGGTATTTTCACTCAAGGAATCTCTTGAGTATATTATTATCTTCATTCTGGAGCTGTGTTATTATTATTTTGAAGATAATATGGTGATCTTATATCTTATTCTCTCAACCGATGATATTATTGACTATAGCTGGATATGTGACGATTTGAGATGTCACATTCTATTTTTTCTTGAAGACCCTCTTATATATGTTATAAGAGAACATTTATCATCAATATTCAGAGATATTAAAGGTGTCAAAGGTGTGGAAATGTTATTGACACATAAGAAGAAATATTGGGAAATTTCGGTGTTACACGTTGACATAATCTTGTCAAGTGTTATCTATTTATTTCTTCTTCAAAAATCTGAGTTGATACACATATATGTATGCTTAAAAACGTGCATATACAGTTGGATATGATGTGGTATTCATTTTATGAGTTGGAGACAAGTGGACCAACCAAAAAGGAGCTAGTTGGCAAAATTGCCAACTTGGACTTTTTCTAAATATAGCCAACGGCTATATGGGTGTACAAGGAATTTTCAGCAGATTTTTTGGAAGTCAAATGAAGCTCTAAAATGTCCTATTATTGTGCTTGAAGTTGGGGATAATTTGGTGTATTATCTTTTCTCATTTTATTAAGGAAAAACAAAATTATTATTTTGAAAATCCTTTAGTAGCCAACGGCTACTACATCCAAAATGAGGGGCTGTTTTGAGTTTGAATTGTTCAAGTCATACATGGCTATTCTCAAGCAAGAAGTTGAGGTATTTTTGGTGCATTTATCTTCTCTTTTTATCTACATTTTGCAAAGGATAAATGAGACTTGCCAAGGTGGAAATTTCGGCCAACATGACATTGCCAAGGTGGACCAATCATTGTGTTTTATTTTGCCAAGTGTACAAAGCCAACCAATGATGAGAAGACATTTGGAGTTGATGATGAAGATGATGACACATTGGCATTCTTATCTTCAAGGCTCAAATCACACTATAAATAGAGGCAATGGTGAAGAAGATGAAACACACTTGAAGCTCACAAGCATTCTATAGCTTTCATATTCATCTTCTTGTTCTTGTTGTTGTATTTTGTTGTAGCAAAGGTGTTCTTGATATTTTTGTTGTGCTACAAGCCTCTTGAGCTTCATTTGTAAAATTGATTAGCCATCTTTATAAGGCTACATCAATAGGTGTTGGAGGTATTGCAACTAAGTGTTGCTTAGAAGGTGATTATCCAAGTCTTGAGTAGGGTTGGTGTATAACCCAAGGATCAAGCTTGGCTCTTGTTGTAAGGTGTTCATATCATAGTGAAATCCAAGGAAAGGTGTTCCTTGGGACTGGAGTAGGTCACATTGACCGAACCAGGATAAATCCTCGGTGTTCTTCTCTTATTTCTTTATTTCTGTTTTCTGCCCGTTTTTGACTGCAGTTTTCACCCAACTTCACACAATTTGAAAAAATAGCTAAACATTTTCAAAATTCGTGATTTTTGGTGGAGTTATACTTCAGACTGTTAGCTTTCATTTGCAACAAGAATCACTTGATTTGAGCAAGTAAAAGTTAGTCTTTCAGTCTTTGCAAGATAACTGCTCCAATCTTGCTGCAATCTGACCAGTTTTGAGAAAAGTTAAATTCTGTATTTTTCAAGAATTGTTTGAGGTCAGGGCCTTTTGGAAACTTCATCTACACATCCTAAGGAGTGTTTTGATATAAAGATCAACCTTTTTGGTTGAGTATTCAAAGAGAAACACTATTTTCAAAATCAGCAACATTCTGTCCAATTCTGTCCAGATTGACCATCTAAATCTTTTAATTTGTTTGAAGGGTCAAACGATCTTATTTTTGTCTGATTTTTGGACAGAGTCTTGTTAACTCATTGAAGTTTAATTCTGGAAAGTCTCATAATTTTTGGAGTTGTGTACAATTATTGGTGAATTTTTGAAAAACGGGTTCTGAATCTGAGTTGGTCTCAGATTCTGTTTTCAAGGGGATTTTAACAAAGGGTTGTAGTGTAATTTCCGCTAACCACTATTCACCCCCCCTCTAGTGGTGTTCATTGCAGGTGCACGGTCCAACAACTAGGCCATGTATAGTTTTCCTTTCAGAAACAAAAAACAAAAAAACGTACTTACATTCAATTATGCGACGTCTCGGTTTTGTAAATGGTTTTGTTGTCGATCCTGTTGGTTTAAGCGGGGGATTAGCATTATTTTGGATGAACGATGTGGATATCTCTCTCCTTAGCTACTCAAGAGGGCATATCGATGCTCAGGTTAACTCACCACAACGCGGTTACTGGAGGGTTACTGAATTTTATGGCAACCCCGTCAAAGAAGAGCGCCACCACTCATGGACTTTACTTAGAAGACTAAGCTCCAATCTTCACCTGCCTTGGCTTGTATTTGGAGACTTCAACGAAATTCTTTTTCAAAATGAAAAAGAAGGTGTTGTGGAAAGAAGCCATTGTGCTATGATGGCTTTTCAATATGTACTCTCCGATTGCCATTTAATGGACCTTGGCTTCTCTGGTCCGACCTTTACTTGGAGTAATAGAAGGGGCGATGGTCTTGTTCGATTACGTTTAGATAGAGCTGTCGCGAACGCGGACTGGTGTGTGAATTTCCCCAATCACAGAGTCTTCCACCTTGTTAGCTCACACTCAGATCATTCACCAATCTTGGTGACTGACGGTGCTCATTCTGATTCGGGTTGCCGCAACTGGGGGCACTTGGATTGCTACGATACCTTTTGGCTTCGAGACTTGGAGTTCACTGATATTCTTAAGGAGACCTGGTCACAGCGTCATTTCGGTACGGATGCTAAGAGCCTTGATGCATCTATTGCTAACACCAGGTTCTTGCTTAACACTTGGAGCAAACGTAAACATGGGAAGCTCCCTAAGCGTATTAAAGCTCTTCAAAATGAGCTTTCGGATTTGCAGTGCAGTGCGGGGTACACACCGGCTGAGGAAAAGAGGATTTTGCTGCAACTAGAGGAAGCCTTAACTATGCAAGAGGAGTACTGGAGGCAACGTGGTAGAGCAGACTGGCTTTCCAACATGGACAAAAATACTTCCTATTTTCACCATAAAGCTTCTGCTCGTAGGGAGAAAAACTTCATTCGCATATTACTTGGCAATGACGGAGTTTCCGTCAGTTCGCCCGATGGCCTTGCTAAAATTTCTCTGGATTACTTCTGCTCTCTCTTCTCCTCTTCTAAGCCCGCCCTGCACTCCCTGTCTGGCCTTACCTTCAATACTCTAACAACTTCGCAAAAAGTCAGATTGCAGGCCCCCTTCTCCGAGAGTGAAATTAGAATTGCGCTGAAACAAATCCCTGGTAGAAAGGCACCGGGGCCTGACGGGCTTCAAATGATTTTTTTGCAGCAGCACTGGGATATCTTTGGCGGAGATGTCACCAGGACTATCCTCAGATGTTTGAATGATGGTGCCCCTTCTGATGCAATCAACAAAACCCTCATCGCCCTCATTCCCAAATGTAAGTCTCCTGTTCTTATCTCGGAATACCGCCCTATTAGTCTTTGCAATTCAGTTTATAAGTTGATGTCTAGAGTCATCTCGAACGGCTTGAAAAATGTTATTGATTCCCTTATCTCTAGCAATCATAGTGCATTCATTTCTGGAAGATTAATTACGGACAATGCGATTGTTGCCTTCGAAGCTTTTCATTCGATGAAAATTAAGCAACCTGGATGTGCTGACCATCTTGCTCTTAAGCTTGACATGGCAAAGGCCTTCGATTGAGTGGAATGGGATTATCTTGAGGCTATCATGACTAGAATGGAATTCCCCGCGAAGTTTACATCTTTAATCATGAATTGTGTTAGATCAGTGTCCTATCAGGTGCTTATCAATGGATCTCCAACCTCGTCATTTCGCCCGACTAGGGGTATTCGGCAAGGCGACCCCTCTCTCCATTCCTCTTTATTCTCTGCGCGGAAGGTTTGACTGCCATGATTAACAATGCTGTCGGCCTTGGCACTCTACGTGGACTTCACTTCGGCATTCAGGGGCCCCAGCTTACGCACCTACTATTCGCCGACGATAGCTTAATCTTTTTAGAAGCTAATTTGCAATCGGGCCAGGCATTCATAGACATCATTCACTCATATGAAGTGGCTTCGGGGCAATAAATAAATCTTGCTAAGTCTTCTCTGCACTTCAGCTGCGGGATTGCTGAAGCCACCCGAATTACTCTCTCGGTTGAAATGGGCATCCCAATTGGCGATGGGAAAGGAAAATACCTTGGGCTTCCATACATGACTGGTCGGTCAAAGAAAGAGCTCTTCTCCTATGTTCATAACAAGATGTGGAAGAAACTAAGTGGTTGGAAAGAAAAATACCTTTCCCCCGCGGGTAAGGAGGTCCTCATTAAGGCAGTTATTCAAGCTATCCCAACGTACGTTATGCAATGTTTTGAACTGCCCAAAAGCCTCATCAACGATATTGAAGCGATGATACGTAAATTCTATTGGAACAGTGGGGGCAAGGAGGGTACGGTTTTTTGGAAGGCTTGGAAACATTGCTGCAGACCGAAAGCTGAAGGTGGACTTGGTTTTAGAGATCTTGAATGTTTCAATTTGGCCATGCTCGCCAAACAGTCCTGGCGGCTCCTTAGATTTCCCGACTCCTCACTCGCGACTATTCTTAAGGCCAAGTATCACCCTCATTCGAGTATTCTTGAGGCTTCCGCAAATCAAACGCTCATCTTATCTATGGAAGAGCCTTCTTAAGGGTAAAGAACTTCTGACGCATGGGCTTCGTTGGCGGGTTGGTAATGGGGAGAACATTCGTGTTTATGCTGACCCATGGCTGCCTATCGAATCTGGCTTTCGCCCCATCCTCCATAATCTCAGCCTTGATCCCGATCTCCTAGTTTGCGACCTTATTGATCGCTCTTCATGGCTATGGAACACTCAGCTGATTGATGCTCATTTTCTCAGTTTCGAGAGGGAGAAAATCCTTTCTATCCCATTGCTCGAACATGGGGGGTGTGATCAACTTCTTTGGCATTTTCACCCGAAGGGAGTTTATACTGTTAAATCAGGCTACCGTCAGGCAGTAATCCTTAAAAGCGGTATTTCCTCTCCTCCTGGCTCTTCATCTGCGCAGTCGCACCTTAACGTGATGCTCAAAAAAATTTGGTCCTGTCCTATTTTACCCAGGATCAAACACTTCATGTGGCGCGCCCTCCATGACATACTCCCCACTGGCCATAACCTTAAGAAACGCGGCCTCTCTGATGCCCAATGTCTACTTTGTGGTGCCGAGTTTGAAACGACTAACCATCTTTTTCATCATTGCCGCCTTATCCAACTGATCGCATCTCATTTCACAAATACTACTAAATGGTTGCTTACTCCTGCTCTAAACCTCCTTGACCTTCTTGATTTGATTTTGTAGTCGGATGGTGTGGAGTGCGTCGCAAAATTCTCCACGCTTCTTTGGTATGTTTGGAAAGCTCGATGCTCTTTCATCTTTGAAGGCTCCAACATTCGTGTTTCCTCCTTGCTGGCCAATGCTGAATGTACTGCTGATGAATTTTTGCGAACGGCCTCTTTCAACATGTTTTCTTCATCGGACAAAAAGCCTCCATCTAAATGGAGACCTCCTGAGATTGGTTATGTTAAGGTAAATGTTGATGCCTCCTTGAGAAAATCAGTTGCAGCTATCGATGGCGTCTTAAGGGATTGTAGCGGCCAGATTTTGATCGCCTTTTCGCATCCTGTCTTCTGCATCACGGATGTTGAACTTTTGGAATTGAAGGCCATTCTTGAAGGCCTTCGACTTGCTTTCAATTGTGGCTTCGCAAATATCATTTTGGAAAGTGATTGTCTTCATGCTATTCAACGAGTTACCTCAACTGTTGAAGACCTCACGACCCATGGTTGTCTCGGATCGCACATTAGAGATATTGCATCTTGTTTTTTGGCCATTCACTTTGTGCATATTAACCGTCATTGTAATGTTCCAGCCCATCTCCTAGCTCAACATGGCTTAAACGCCACTACAAACATCGAATGGACTACCAACGTCCTTCCTAATGTTCTCGCTGCTACTGCGGCCGATTATCTTTGAATTAATGAAAGTCTGCTTAACTTTAAAAAAAAAAAAAAAACCTCTTCTATTTTGATAGTGATCAATTGCATCGTGCAGTAATTCTTCCGATAATTGTTAACGTAATTTAGTCAATTGACAATTAGAAATCATCGTTAGCTATTTATGAGATCGATTCAGATTCGTCCTAACTAAAGTTAGTTTTGAGAAAATTCAAATTGTAATTTACGTTTTTTAATCAAAATTTAGAGACGATAAATTACCCCTAGCTATTACAAATTTAACCAAAGCATTATCTTGAGAAGTGAAACACAAGTATCTTGGGCAAGCATTTACGTAATGAGCAACTTAAAAACAAAGAGTAGGGTGTTAACGAAGGGAAGCTAGTCGAATATCAGATTTTTGAATTCAGATTCATTTAGTTAAATGAACTGTTCAGTTCGGTTCATTTACTGTAACGAATTTCAAATTTTGTTCGAGTTCGGCTCTATAACACTATAATTGTTTAAACGAGCTGAATAGTTCGCGAACAGTTTGGTTCGTTTTAGTAAATGAACCTAATTGGGTATTCGAATTCGGATCGTTTAAGTAAAATTAACGGACGAACTCGAACCAAATACGAATTGAACTCGAACAGTTCGCGAACTGTTCGGTTCGCTTAACACCCCAAACAAAGAAAAATGTCAAATTTAATAGAAAAGGTAGAGCACTGAAACAATTCGGGAGTACCTCCCCCCTCCCCATCCCCACCCTTCCCGTGGAAAGATTGGAGGGAAAATTTTATAACTCCTTATGTTTTTAAAGAAAATTTTAGGTCACCTTTTTCATTTTTATAATTTTCTACCATGTGAAAGAAATAAACTGTAAAAAAAATAATGACACTATACAAAAATCGATTATGTTATGAAAGTGCGCGTTATGATAAAAAAAATAAATACCATGCTAAATAATAATAACTTAGTGCACAAAAGTTATTAACTCATAAAAGAAAAGGCAAAGATTTCAAACATTAATACTCTAAAAAAATTTAGACGATATAACAACAATAAAAGGGCGTTTCTAGTATACTAGGTTTTCATGTTTGTCCAAAGTTCAGAAAGGAACCGGATCGTTTCACGATCTGATATACGTAACATTACCTTACACTTTGTGTAAGACTGTTTCTATGCTAAAGTGATAACTTTAGGGCCTGGCACTAGAGAAAGAATTAGAACACTCAAGAAAGTATGTACTGGGGAAAAAAGTATTACACGCTAAAATACTTTTCTTTCTTTCTCTTTTCTATTTTTTTCTTTTTCCTTTTTTTAAAGAAAAAACAAAAACAAACAATCTTGACCACCCATTTCTGTGAATAATTAAAAATTTACTATCTCCATAATGAAACAGAAGTGATCAAAGTACACATTACTTCAACTATTTATAAACATGCACATCCTCTCCAATAAAAAGCTGAAAAATAACAAAATAAAATAAAATAAAAAAGCAACCATAAGAAAGAAAAAAGTATACACTCCAAAGCATTCATTCCTGGTCCATGTCCTCATACACTAAATTGTTTCTACTTTTCCAATGGCTTCCATAATCAATCAAACATGCTCCATTAGCATTTTCCTTACATCCTCCATCCTCATAGGTGGCTCCTCCGTTTCCTGTAGCCTTATAGTCAGACTCTCCGGCCGCCTCGGCGGTGGCGGTGACTCTCTTTGATGTCCCAAAACCGCCCTCCTCTTGTTTATATTTGTACCATGATGCCCAGTAGAGATAATTGAAAAAATTGAGACAGCTAACAATAGCCAAAAACCAATAGAAAAGGTTCAAATTGTTCTTGTCCAAATCTTGACCTTCCAACCACCCTTGTTTTTTGTGCCCAATTCTTCTAGTCACAGAATTGATGACATCCACAAAAATGCTGCTCAAGAAATACCCAAATGACATGGACAAATATGTAAATGAAGTGGACAGTGATTTCATTCCTGCAGGGGCTTCTTTGTAAAAAAATTCCAACATTCCCACAAGGGTAAACATGTCAGCAATCCCAAATATTCCATATTGAAATGAAAGCCAAAACACACTTATAGGCTTGTAAGGGTTCTTGAGGGACTCTTCCCTTCTTTTCACTTCCACAATGGCTGCAAATGACATGGACATAACTGATAGTACAAGCCCCACGCCGACGCGTTGGAGCTGCGTGATTCCGGATGGATGGTGCGTGAATCTTTGAGCAAATGGCACGAACATGAACTCATATAAAGGGATCAGAAGGCTCATGAAGATCAGGGGAAAAACAGGGACCGACGGCGCCGGAATTTGGAAGGAACCAATGTAACGGTTCATTCGATAACATTGTTGTACTGAGAATGTTTGCAGCTGTGCTAAACAAGTGTTCATGATGATTGTGCTTGCTATAATTGGAAGCATTCTTGTTAGGATTTTCACCTCTTCAATTTGAGTCACTGTGCATACTGTCCAAGGAGTTGGCTCTTTGTAGCTTTGCAGAACAGCTGCTTTATCTAGGAACCTGTTACAATATCAACTCTTGGAAATTTGATCCATGGTGGTTCATCCCACATGCCATTTAGAAACAAACACACAAGTTCTAGTTGTGCTATAAAATGTGCATCTCACAAACAACTAATATATAAGTGTTTTATATTGGGCACACTCTTCTTTGACTTTAGGATATGATGGAATAAAGTAAAATAACTCACTAAATTGGTTGCTCTTCTTATATTGTGTAGTAGCAGTTGGTCGACACAGCTTGACACAATTTTCATTATGGGTCATTGGAAAACAACATCCGTGTGTTTCTAACACATAGGTATGGTTGTGTACATCTGACCCTCCATACCCTGCCATAGACAGGAGACTCTAAGGTAATAGGGTAATGTTGTTGTTGTTACCGTCGTACTTATAGTTTGATGCACATTTATTACAATATACAAGTTTCACTAGCCATTTAGGTAGCCTATTATAATATAGAAGTTGTTGCTTTGTGAATTTGAAATCACCGATTCGAGCTGTGGAAATAGCTTTATACACAGAGTGTAGGGTAAGGCTACGTACATCGGATCGTGAAGCATTCCGGCTTCTTATCGGACTCTGCGTAAACACATGAGTTTAGTGCACCGAGAACGTTATTTTTTATTGTAATATAGAAGTTACACTAGCCATTTAAAAATAGGTTGATTCCACAAGCCATTTACAACATAGACAAATGTACAAGTTCTAGTCGTGCTATAAAAATGTATATCACAAGAACAATCAATATGTAACTGTTACATTATATTACTGACATATTTATATTCGATGCACGTTTATTATTGTTATTCAGATATTATTATATGCGCCCCCACGGGCATAGTCTACTGATAAGTGACAAGGTGATTGGGGCTAAAGAACCCCGACGTGCCGAGTTCGAACCCGTGTAGAAGCAATACTTTGTTGAAATATTACAAGGGTTGCTTATGGGCTTCTGAATCTCGTGTGTCCTCTCCCTTGTAAGGCTGCTAGTAGAGCACATCCCTCGATTTACATCCTACCTGACTAAGGGGCTTCTAGTACAAGTGGGGGAGAACCCACTCCTTTAACAAAGATATTATTATATGCGTGTCATTATATGCAACATGTCGAGTACAGATGGAGTGTATAGCCAAGTAGCGTGAGTGTTTAAGTAAGTATAAAAGCAATCATGCCAGCTAAGTATAAAAGCAATCATGCCAATCATACAAAGTATATTAAAATAACATCAAAAACTTTGTATATTAAAATAACATCAAAAACTATCACAAAAGAAGAAAGAAAAAGAACCTGAATTGTTCTGTGTGTTGAATCCTTTCTGCGTCTTGAGCTGATCCAGAATTGTCAAGCTCGTACAATTCATGAGGGCTTTTTGGCAAAGTAAAGTGCCTGTTTTTTGTTGCTACAACTATCACCTGTCAAAATTGCACACCGTTTATCTATGTTTATAAGTCAACAATTAAATGTCAAAAACATCGTATATGTGCTTTTCTTTTTCTGTCCCAATGGTTAGTGCCACTGAGAGAGAAACGTGCAAAAGTTATTGTATCGTAATAGTTCATCTGAACTATTTAAAATAGTCAACTAATAATATTTTTGAAAAACACAGACCATTTTTCTAATTCTTACATCTTTCTCTCTTTTTAAGACTCTCAACAATAGAATAAAGAAATAAAAAAAACTTACATCTTTCTCTCTTTTTAAGTGTCTCAACAATAGAATAAAGAAAGAAAAAAAAAGAAATATAGTACTATTAGGTTAACAATAAAAGACAAACATTAGAAGCTATTGTTTTAAATAACTAATTTTTTTTTCTCTTTAGTTTTCTCGGCCGCATTGGATTATGAGTAATTCATAATAATATTAGTGGTTCAACCTATAACGCAGTAAAATTATTATTTACTCGAAATAAAAAGACATTTCCGGTTCAATAACCTTCCCGTTTGTACATGGTCCGAGGAGGACCTGGATCGCTTAACGATCTAATGTATACAACTTTATCATACACTTTGTGTAAATGGCTATTTATGTGGCTCGAACATGTGACATCAAGATCACAAAGCAAGAACCTTACCAGTTGTTCTAAGGCCCGCCCTCAAAAACAACAACAACATTGTCATATTGTCTTAGATGCTCTCTAATATGACGGAGTATGGAAGGTCAGAAGTATGCAACCATACCCATATGTTAGAAACACACAGAGATTGTTTCCAAATGATCCATCATGAAAATTGCATCAAACTGTATCGATCAACTGGTATTCCACAATATAAAATGAAGCCAATTTAACGAATCATTTGAAAATACCCAAAATACTTATAAGAAAAATGAAGAATAGGGAGAGCCACACCTGGATAATTCTTGTGAGAGGACTATCACCAGGGACACGCAGTCGATAGAAACTATTTCCGGCAGCAAGAAACAGCAGCCCAAAAAATGTAGCAACAAGGCTAATAAGAAAACCTTTCCACCACCCCATTTTGGTGCTAACCCAAACAACAATTGTGAGACCAATTGTTGCACCAATTGTAGAGCTAAGCAAAAGCCAATTGAAGTAGGTAGCTAGAGCCTTGGCATCCTTGTGATCTTTCTGATCAAACTGATCGGCGCCGAGCGCCGGAAACGCACCTCTGATGCCTCCGGTGCCCATGGCCAAGAGAGCAAGTGATGCATAGAACATTATTGCTACACCACCTTTTACACAACTTGATTTGCCACATGCTTCTGGTTGTAAATTTGCATTTTGAGCTTGAATTGTCAATAGTAACAAACCCTACACAAAAAAACTCAATTGTCATATGTTGCAATAGAATAATATACAGTTAAAAAATTCATGTCAAAGGAAATTCCGACTAGGAGGTTTTTTTTAAAGTAGGGGTGTTAACGAGCTGAGCCGAGCCGAATAATGGGTTTTCGAATTCAGATTTATTTAGCTAAACGAGCTGTTTGGCTCGGTTTGTTTATTGTAACGAGCTTTAAAATGAGTTCAAGTTCGTCTTGATAACACTATAACTGTTTAAACGAGCCAAACTTTTTGCAAACTAATCGACTCGTTTTACATTACGAACCTAAATAGGTGTTCGAATTCGATTCGTTTAAGTAAAATTAATGAACGAATTGAATCGAATACGAATCGAACTCCAACAGTTTGCGAACTATTCCATTCACTTAACCCCCTATTTGTAAGTACTTGAAATACCGTGGTTGTTCTAAACACTTACACTTTTTCCCTGTTTTAAAAATATTACTTTAGTTGGTTTTTCAATATAGTTACGAAAATATTTCTTATAAGAAAGAGTATAATGTTGAATCTCACTTAATAGCCTAACGTTTGGTATATTACCTAAAAAGACTGGTTGTTAAGTGAGTTTCATCAACGTTTAACTATTAACTGATTAATGTGTCAAACGTTAGGATACTAAGTGAGATCTACTCCTTAAAAAGACCAATGCATATTTTGTAGGTTTTAGTAAAACCTACGGAAAACAAATCTCCTTGCAGGACAGAAGAATAACCATGACAAGTTACACATGCCCATGCTCCCTGGTTCTTGTATCATTTAAAAGGAAAAAAGTATTTTGAAAGCTTAGATCTCATTTCAAGTAATTATAAGTGTAAAAAAGTTGAGGGACATTGTACTATAAGTCTTAAATTAATTCCTTTTGTTGTTTATTTGAAAACTTCCAGTACACTTTTTATCATTATTGAACTTTGAAATACATTTAAAGGTCCTACAATCCACATCAACATAATAATACTCCTCACTACGTCTTAAAAAATAATATTTTCACTTTTTTATTTTGCTTTGTATTAAAATATTATTCACTTTCTAAAGATATTAAGTATTAATAGTCAAAGTTTATATACTATCCATTTAATTAACACTTACATAATATCTCTCTATTTTACCTCAAATAACTTTTTGAAGATAGAATAAAGATAGTAACCAACAGAATTTTACTTATTTATATGCTCAGACAATATTTTTAGGCCGGGAAGGTATTAATTATACACATTCAATATAATTATTTATTTTGTAGAGAAGAAGCTAGTCAAGTATAATTTCTTTTTTCAAAATTACATACAGAAAACTCCAAAACTTCAATGAAACTAATATAATAAAAGAATAAACATCAAATCTTGAGAAATAAATTAATACAATCCAAGTCTGCAACTCATGAGTACCTCCAACAAACTGCAGCTTTTTCTTTTGTTTTTTTTTTTCTAGGTCTGGGCCCCACAAGTATATAAAAACCATCCCTGGAAACATGCATTGTTTTCTCCCGAATAAGATCCTCTAACCCCCCTCCCCGTGACCGCCCGCCACGTGGCAGCGGGGAGGGATGGTGAGGCTGGATGCGGGTGACCTCCATCCAGCCTCATCACCCCCCTTGCTGCCACGTGGCGGGCGGTCGCGAAGGGGTGAGAGAGTGGGGGGTCAGGCGATCCTGACCCGTTTTCTCCAGCTAACACAAGGATACTGTGGTTGATCTTCCAATTAACTTATTAAATAAGACATCACAAGAACTAAAATAATTATTATATCGAATATTTATAAATGCAAACTTCTTACAGCAAATTTCTTAAGCCCTAATATTTAAAAAAAAATATTATGTCTATTCTAATATCGGAAACTTTTTATTTTATTTACTAAATTCATTCAATAAGACACTAGCACATCATATTCCTATTATTGTGTCATCTATGTAGGTATATATAAATTCGTGGTCTCACTGGAAGCAAACTCTGTATCGTTATTGTTTGAATGCTTCTCATCTTCCACATACTATAGCGACAACTTTTGCTTTTATTAGGATATTACTGGTTGGTTGGTATTACTTTATGATAATTCAAGTCATAGAATTCATATTATGATTATAATCATCCATGTAAGGCCCAAGACATCTTTTATTCTAGTAGAGACATGGGGGAGTTAAAATATATCTTTAAAATTTAACTGAACTTTGTTTTCAGAGGCAAAAAGTCAGAAACTTACAGCTAATTCGAACGTCCCAAAGAGAAAGATCGTTTTGAATCTATTGAGGTAAGTGTCCGAAAGAAATCCACTTAAAATGGAGAGCAAGAAAGTGGAACCCATCAAATTTGTGAGCGTATTTGCAGAGCTTGACACATCAAAGTGAAGTTGTATGCTGAAGTATAGCACCATGCTCACTGTGTTCGCCACAAATCCTATATTCTCCAACGAAACCAAGGCTACATATTGCAAGGAAAACAAAAATTCAGACATAACAACAACATATACTCAATATATCCCAACGAAAACGACAGTAAAAGCTATCACTAAAGTCTGAAGGGTGTGAGAGTTAGACAAACAATACATCTTTAAAGAATTATTTCGTAATGAAATTAGTGATGACCAAAATGTTCTTGGAAAAGGGTAGCCGAAATAGAAGAAAATCTCACCAAATATGGAGGCACAAGCTTTGAATCCACCTTTGTCAGAGGGGTTTAATTGGTCTTTACAGTGTTCCCCTGTCTTCATATTGTCCTCCTGTTTCAACATGACACAGAAAATTTAGCAAACAATAAATAATGTGTTCTTACCATTTGATAACGTAGAATTGAAGTCATCGGATCAGCCTATTATTAGCTCTAGAAATAGGAAATACTAAAGAAAACTTTCTCCACTTTCATAAGCCAAACCATGTGTGTAAGAAAAGACATACTTCAATCAGACTTATGTTTTCTATTCCACCAAACCTCTGACAGATGATTCCCCTTCACACTGGAAAAAAGTAAGGGGAACCTTACACTCATTGGGATTCGAGAATTTCCCAGTTCAACCTTTTCAGTAAAATATAATGTTCTGTAAAATTACATAAGACACACCAGATCTCTTCATCCTTTTTCTCCTCACTTCACTATATACCGCCCAACACGTGGCATCACAGGATGGTGAGGCTAGATGAGGGTCACTTGCATCTAGCCTCACCACTTCCCCTGCTGGCATGTATCGGACGGTGGACAGTAAGGTGAGAGAAAAAAGAGTAGGAGATCCCATCCCTACATAAGATGCACAAACATCTTATAGAATCTTTTCATTATTTTGTAAGTTAACCAACATTAGTGAAACAAGATTTGTGTGTAACCTTTATTGGGTAAAATGTATCTCCACGGTATTATAAATAAAAAACATAAAATTCATCCCACGTAGCCGGATTCAACTACGAAAGCAAGAAACAAGAGAGTCTTCTAGTTATAGACTGAAACCAGAGAATCTTACCATTATTGTTGATTGAGGGAGTGATAGCATAGGCTAAGAAGGAATGTTCTTGAGGAGAGAGAAGTCAATGATTGAGAATGTAATAAGATTGGTGGTTTAGACATGGAAAGCTTGAAGAAGTATATAACGTTGGAGGGATCAAAGTGATGGCCATCTTGGTTTGAACTGGATTGTCAATCCCCACACTCCACTGAGCTTTCCAATACCTTTCTTTTTTTTGGGGGGTTTCTCTCTCTGTTTGCTAATGATAAAGATATGGCTGGCTAGCAACTGAGCTTGTCCATTCACTTTCACAAAGGCATAGTAGACTTGGGATATATGTATGGGCAGTGGGTACCGTTTCTATTATTTTTCTGCCCCATTTTGGGGTTCCTTTCCCCTTTGAGGAACCACGTTACAACTCAACAAGGTAACAACCCGTAACTCGAATAAAACAAAATGATTCACTAATTTAGTTGCGTTTGTTGGAGTAAAAATATGAAACCCCTCACTCCAGGAGTCCCCACCGCCTCAGCCCTAAAGAGCATTGTGGATTATGTAAAACAGGAGCTCATCGATCTCTTATGTTGGGTGAGGACTTACGCAGTGACCCACACAAGGTGCTCCCGCAAACTAGTCCTTCAGCCTAGTAGAAGTGGAGCACTCACACTGTGCGTGTCTCTGGATTCGAACTTTTAACCTCTTGGAGTAAATCTCAACCCGAGTACCAACTGGACTATGCCATGGGGGCTAGCTGCGCTTCTTATATTATGAAGTAGCAGTTAATCGATACAGCTAGACGCAATTTTCATTATGGGTCATCGGAAAACAACCTCTATGTGTTTCTAACACATTGGTATGGTTGCGTATATAAGTCCCCTTATATTCCGCTATAAGCGGGAGACTTTAAAACAATAGAGTAATATTGTTGTTGTATATACGTTGATCAATGTTATGTAACCAACCCGTATGTCGAGTACTCAAAGTTCTTGTGCTACTAGAACAACTGCTATTAGGTCGTTACTGAATCGATATTGAACGGCAGTCTAGTTATTCCGTAATAAGCAAAATAAATATATGCATACACAAATATTGAGCCGTGGTCTAGTTAGTCCGAAATATATATATATACATACGCAATACACAAGCATATTTGTCTAATCACATATAAAACAACATTCAATGTGGTCGTGTATATGTACTTGTTCACACGGTACAATTTGTATAAGATTTGCTAATGAACAATCTATGGTTAAAAGTACATTGACGTCAGCAACGTTGGCTGACATCAATTAACAAATTTATCCATTTTGACCCCAAAAAAAAGGAATATACAGCTTAATCTCTACTTGTTAGTGGTTCACTAGTTGGATCCTTAAATTCACCGGGTTTCAATGTTTTTAATGTTTGTTTGAGTGTTGGTCTTGAATCAAACTGTAGAAACTACGAAGTCACTTGGATACAATTTATTCTACAACTACAACAACAACAATCATACCTAGTATATCCCAACGACAGCATCAGCTATCGTTAGGGGCTGGGGAGAGTGAGAGGCAGGCAAACAATACCCCTATCCCAAGGTATAGAGAGTTTGCTTCCGGTGAGGCTCCCGGCTCTATATGTACCTGCACAGATATCATAATAATAGAAATATGTACTAGTGAAGCTATTTTATTAAACCTATACAAAAATATTCCGATATTAAACTAGTCATAATAGTGAATGTGAACAAATAATTGAAAGAAAAAGACCAAAACATGACATGCAAAGTCAAACTAAAGTGCAAATATTATCTAATCCTCTAAGTATGCTCTAAGGTGTCTTATATCCTGTCTACCCCTCCTTAACCTTAATCATCTGCATCCACGAACTCCTATCCTAGATCATGTCCTCAGAGAGGTGCAACTCTAGTAAGTCATGTCTAATCTGTTCATCCCACGTCAATTTGGGCCTGTTTTTACTCCTTTTCCCTTCTACCTTGAAGCTTTCAATTGCTCTGACAGACGTCGTTGTCTGTCTCCTCTTGACATGCCTAAATCCTCTCAGTCTTCCCTCTCTTATCTTATCTGTTACACTAGTCAACCTTAACCTTTTTCTATATACCTCATTTCTTATCTTGTCTAACCTTGTATGCCCACACATCCACCTCAGCATCTTCATCTCTGCCACTTCCATCTTCTGTGATTCTGTCCTCTTGATGGCCCAGCAGTCTGTTCCATATAACATTGTCGGCCACACTGTCACCCTATAAATTTTTCCTTTTAATTTAATTTGGACAATTCTTGTCACACAGCACCCCTGAGGCCGCTCTCCACCTATACCAACTTGCCTGAACTCGGTGTGCTACGTCATTCTCTATGTCCACATCTTTCTGTACAAATGATCCTAGGTACTTGATCTTACTTGCCTTTGGGACCACTTAACCCTCGATGGTGAGTTGGCTATTCTCCTCATCGGCTATGCTGATGAAGTCACACTGCAGATACTCAATCTTGGAACGACTAATCCTTAGGCATTTTCTCTCTAAAGCACATCGCCACTCCTCTAGTCTCATACTCAGGTTATGTCTACTTTATGCGACTAATACAATATCGTGAGCAAAAAGTATACACCCTGGAACTATCTCTTGGATCGACTTTGACATCTTATCTAGGACAACTGCAAAAAGGAATGGGCTCAAAGCGGACCCTTAATGGAGGCCTACATCCACTGGGAAGAAGTTCGTATTCCCTACAGGCGTATGAACGGTTGTTTCGTCCTTACATATATATCCCTAATTATGTTTATGTACTTCATAGGAACCCCTCTTGCCTCCAGGCTATCCCATATTAGTTTGCGTGGCACATTATCATACACTTTTTCAAGATCGATGAAAACCATATGTAGATCGCGCTTCTTCTCCCTATACTTCTCCATCAATCTCCTTAAAATGTGTATTGCTTCCGTAGTTGACCATCCTAGCATGAAACCAAATTGGTTTACCGTAACTTGAGTCTCTCCCCTAATTCTAGTGTCGATTACTCTGTCCCATAACTTCATAATATGACTTAGCAATTTAATCTCTCTATAATTTCCACAATAGTGCGCGTCTCCTTTTTTCTTATATAGAGGGATCAGTACGTCCTTTCTCCACTCATCTGGCATTTGTCCTGTTTTGAAAATAATGTTGAACAGAATAGTTACCCATTGAACTCCTTCCTCTCCCAAACACTTCCACGCCTCAATGGGTATGTTATCCAAGCCAACTGCCTTAACTCTTCCCATCTTCTTAAGTGCTATCTTCACCTCTCCATGTGTGGTGCTACGACACTCGAAGGTATTACATTGACCTGTCCATTTCGGTTTGGTTTGGTTTCGATTTTTTTGGTTTATTTAATTAAATACAGTTTTGATCAATAAAAATCTAAAATTACAAATCAAGTAGTCAATTAAATAAATTGTAAGACAACTAGATAAATTAATATATATACATATACATACATACATATATATATATATATATATATTATACACTTTATGCATTTATGCCTATCGTCGTAGAAGCTGTTGATAGGAAAGGTTATGTCCTCAGATATCCAATATTTTGATAAAAGAAAGCGCGAAAGCTTAAGCGGAAATGAAAGAATAGGGTGAGGAAAATATATATTTTATAAAATATATATATTATGGAAACGGACTGGTCCAGTTTTTACGGTGTAGAAGTTCTAAAACCGTAAATCAGACTATATGAAACGGTTTGGTTTTTAAAATTTTTTAAACCGACAGCTAGACTGTAGTTTGATTTTTTCGGTTTGGTCCGATGATTTGGTCCCGTTTGTAAAATTTTGTTCATCCCTAGGTATGACTATCTAAGTCGAGTTTTAAAATGTATATCAAAAATTTATCCACTTAAATTAATAAGACATTACCAAACAATTTAAACTAGATAAAAAGCGAGAGATTTTTAACTCGGACTATCAATCCTTCAGTTTTCTGTTTCTATGAGGAAATATGGAGAATGAAAACACTTATTTATTTTCATTTCCACCTTATGACTAGATTTATTTATTAAGAGAACTAACTAGAATCTATTTTCTGTTAATTTTTCATATGAGGAAATATGGAGAATGAATATCCTAACGTCACTGTTCGGATATTCATTTTTCGTTAATTGTTGAATTTTATGACAGTACGTTAAACTTATATACGATGCTAATACAATATTTATAGATGTTAATCACAGCAATATTCAAAATTATCGGCATAATGTATAATTGACTCGTAAGGTGCTGTTAAGCCTAATGAAAGTGAGGATATGATTTTGTTACACGAATGACGTGGATCCACCACAGGAGATGACATGCTCCCACCGGGTAAAACAAAAATTTAGTCAATAAAAAGGCTGAACCATAGTAATTGTTATGGATATATGGAAATATCAATGATAAACATTATGTTGATATACATTGTAGAGATAGACATTATATTAGATGTGGATATCCAAAGTATTATATCTTTTGTATACCATGTATATCAGATTAGATATGTATATCCAAAGGGTTTGTTCAAGTTTATCTTCACTCTATGAATCCTATAAATAGGACCACAAACCATATATGAAAGACACGCTTTTGAGATACAAAGTTATCTAGTTTCTCTTTTCTCTTCTATACTATATTCTTGCTTGAGTTTATAACACATTATCAGCACGAATTGCTCCAAAGAAACAAAAACAAGTAGTCAAGAAAAGTATTAGAGAAAGAAGGGAAAGAGGGAGAACATCCTTAAAATTTCGCAGGTGCTGCCCGCCTTGCGTAGGTCCGGGATTACTGAATTTTTCGAGTCATCCAACGTGGGATCATCACCAAATTTTGACAGATTACTCCTAACATATAAAGGTATGTTTTGAATAGTGGAGATGTGTTTCGGACACTCCTAGGTCTGGCCGAAATGGTAATTTCTGAGACTGATTTTTCTGCTGAATTTTTTTCAGAATTATGATTTGTTCATTTGTTGCGTTTCTCTTGTTACCTATTTCTATCTTATATTCGAAATATTTATAAAAGAATTAATCTATCCTGAAGTCTAGATTTATTTTGAAAGAATAAGAATAGTATATGGCTTGCAGCCATACAGATAAACTTTTATCATGCCCGAATCATGAATTGTTAACATACCTGAAGCATTAATTGTTATCATGCCCAAAGCATGAATCGTTTCATCATGCATATAGCATGAATAATTAGATGTACCTGAAGCATGAATAATTGATTGAAATGCCTGAATAATTGGCATGTCTGATGAATGATTAATCAAAGCATGAATAGATGACATGCCCGCTGTATGAATAGTTGCCAGGAAATATGAATAATTGATATACCCGCAGTATTAATAGTCGAAATACCATACTCATGTGTAATTCACACGCCAGAAGCATGTGTAATTCACATGTCAGAGGTACGAATAGTTCAAATGCTAAAAGCACAAATAATTCACATGCCAGAAGCATGAGTAATCAAAATACCAGAAGCATGAGTAGTCGACATGCCGGAAGCATAAGTAGTCGACATGCCTGAAGCATAAATAGTAGACATGCCGGAAGCATGAGTAGTCAACATACTTGAAACATGAATATCGAATATGTCTGAAGCATAAACAGGTATCATGCTTGGAGCATGAGTAGTGGACATGCCCGAAACAACAATTCTAATTCGCTTATTGTAAGTTATTTCTCAATGACAGGTTATCAAGTTTGTTAATTACTATGGTCTTGCATATATTCAATTTTGTCATATATACAGTTTTTTTAAGTAAATCTTGTTAGTACGATTTTATTATAATCTATTTATTATGCCTGAAGCATTTTATGTCTGAAGCAATAACATTTAACTCAAACCTGTAGTTTTGAGTGAATATCTTGTTTTATCAGATATTTTTACCTGTATATGTTAAAAATAAAGACATATGTTTCTCACTTTCTACGTATCCAATATGCTCTTGCAGTAGCAATATCAGGAAAGAAAGTTTGAAATGTGTTTTCATATATGAACTTTCGATGAAAAACCACTATTATCACCAGACCGGATTACCACTATTCCCTTAGGCGAATGGAAGTAATTATAATAATCTACGTGGTCATGGTCGTGGTCATGGACGTTATAGCAATTTTACATCAAACCATCTGCAGTGGTAAAACAAGAAAAAGCCTCAAGAAAATGCCAAGGCTATGAAAAATGGTGCACCGACTAAACGGACTTGTTATTAATGTTGAGCCCAAGGCCAATGGTCTGTACTTGCCATCAAGCAATTTTCTTGATCTTTATCAAGACATCCCAGAAGGATGAAGGCAAGAGACAACCTAGTGCATTTTGCCTAGGTTGGTAACATTACATTCATTAATATATGAATAGTGTTTCCTGAAGAATCACCATTAATTATTTCTAAGTTGATGTTCCAAAATTAATTTTGATATTAACCTATTATCCAAGGTGAATGATATGAGTATATGTCCAGTTGACAGTGGAATGACGCACACAACGGGCTCCAGAAGAGTTCTAATTGGCAAACGCAATTTGAGTACTACGACATTGATTGAGGGCTCCGAAAGAGCAACCAATATATTGACGGGTGATACACATATATGGTTAATATGGCATCATTTCTCACCAAGTCGAAAGGAAACTATTGAGTTTAAAAGATATACGTCTTAATGGGGTTCATAATGAACCATGAATGAGGGGAATATGAAATTTTTATAGACAATGATTCAAGCCAGAAGTTTGTTAAAGAAAAACTTCTAATTTTCTCACATGTATTGTATTATGAGACTATACATCCAGTCGGATGTGATATTGTGATGAAACAGAAGTTCGATAATCAAAGTTATTTATGACATAATCGACTTGGTCACCCAGACAGAATAATGATATGTACAATTGTACGACACTCACATGTGTACTCTTTAAAGAACCAGAAGATTCAAGAAGCTCTTTCATGAACAAAACGATTACATTATCTCGTGATTTAGTGTGTGTTGCTTGTTCATGTGAGTTTAATCTCAAAAAGACTAGTAGCTTTTGTCAAGCTTCTTGCTCATATTATATGATTATCCGATTAAATTTATTAAGTATTGATGATACATGTGAATTTATATCCCAAGCTTTCAATGATTATTGTATGCCTTGAGATTGACGTTGAGCATTCAGTTGCAAGCGTGCACACTTAAAATGGCCCAGCAGTGTCATTTATTAAACGTTTACAACTGATTGCTAGACGTTTGATTTTAAGGTCCAATTTACCCACCTAATCTAGGGGACATGCAATTATACATGCATCAACATTGATTTGGTGAGCTAGTTTTCCCACCGTTAGGGGGGGGGAAATATCGGTTCCTGAAGAACGGCGTGAAATTTAATGGAACGTTCCTGCACTATCTCACCTTAACATACAAACAAATCAATGCGAGCAAGAAGTAAAATGATAACAAAATCTCATATTTTGGCGATGAATACGCCGATTCGACTTGATGTCTCTGAAGGACATGATAATGGTATACCAAAAACAAGTCTAAAACGTGGACGCCAGTTGGTGTAAAAATAAAAGCCCTCAAAAAAAAAGAATGGTACAAATAATACTCCAGAAGAGAATACTCAAAAAGAGATTAGATGTTCACAACTTGAAAGCTCTATAGAAATAAAAACTGATCAGTCTAAAAATCAATAAACAAGTTGCTCCCGAAGAAGCAAGTGAACATAATTTTGGAAAGATCTCTTTGAACTATAAGAGAAAATTGGGATAGACAAATGATCATTATTGATCATGTATTGATTGAGGGATTGCATGTGAAGTTATGAATCAGGATCCTAAACCAATGTTAACTGAAAAATGTCGACACAGAAATCATTGGCCAAAATAGAAAGATGCAATCCAAACCCCTGAAGGAAAAGTCGCAAATCATTTAGACCCGTAGTCCAAAACCCTTGAAGGAAAAGTTGCATTCGCAAATTATTTGACATGTAGTCAAACCCCTGAAGAGATCAAACATATTGGATATAAATGGGTTTTTCACAAAGAACTAGGCTTGACTATGATAAAACATATTCTCCTATAATTGATGCCTTAACATTACAATATTCAGTCAGCCTAGCAGTCACTTAAACCTTGATATGCAGTTAGTGAATGTAGTTATCGCTTACTCATGAATTATAAGATGATGATATAAAATCCCAGAAGGATTTAAATTGCTTGCAGCATGTAATGAATGAACTATACTCAATCAAATTATAGGAATCATTGTATGGATTAAAACAATCTAGTATAATGTACATGTTGATGATCTAAATCTTGTTGGAACTCCTGAAGAGCTTACTAAAACCTCTAGTTGTAACATGAAAGAGTTTGAGATGAAAAACATGAGAAGATCAAATGTTCTCTCGGCCTACAGATCGAGCCTTGAGTAGTCATAGTGTGGTACGATTGTTAGATATAAAGAAATACTCATTTCGACCACCAGAAGATAACGAAGAATTATTAGGTCCTGAAATACCATATCTTAGTGTTGTTGGTGCTTTAAAGTATCTTGCAAATTTCGATACTATATATAGCATTTTCAGTGAATTTATTGGCAAAGTATATCTCAACACCAACACGAAGACATTAAAATAATGTCAAACATATTTTTATCTTCTTGGAACACTATACGGGTGTTTATACTACTCAAGGAAGGTAGCACCACAGTTAGTGGGTTATGCTGATGCTGGCTATCTATCTAACTCGCATAAGGAAAGTCCACAGAATGGATATCTTTTGGTACGGTCATATTACGGAGATAAGTGAAACTAACAGTGACAACCATCTCTTCATCATTATAAGATTTTGGCATTACATGAAGCATGCTGTGAATACATTTGGTTGAGGTCGATGATTCAGCATATCACAGACAACGACAACACTGTTTGAGGATAATGGTAGATATATTGTTCAAGTTGAAAATGGCTACATCTAAGAAGAATGAAGTATATATCACCGAAGTTCTTCTACACTTATGACCTCGAGAAGAATGGTTATATTAGTATCCAGCACATATAATTAAGCCAGAGTTTTGCTGACTTGTTCACGAAAGCACTACATTTAAAGAGATGGTCTACAACATTGGAATGCATCGATTCAAAGATCTCTTGCCAGCATCAGAGGGAGTGTGATTACTACATGCATATTGTACTCTTTTTTCCTTCGTCCAAGTTTTTTATCCCAAAAGGTTTTTATTGGCAAGATTTTAACGAGACATTGTATCACACTAACCAATTATTATGAATGTGTACTCTTTTTCCTTCGACTAACTTTTTATCCACTGGGTTTTTCTTGGCAAGATTTTAATAAGACATGTTCTATAAAGTTTAGATATCCAAGGGGGAGTGTTATGGATATATGTAAATATCAAGGATAAACATTATGTTGATATACATTGTAGAGATAGACATTATATTAGATGTGGATATCCAAAGTATTATATCTTTTGTATACCATGTATATCAGATTAGATATATATATCCAAAGGGTTTGTCCAAACTTATCTTCACTCTATGAATCCTATAAATAGGATCACATATCATACATGAAAGACACACCTTTGAAATACAAAGTTCTCTAGTTTCTCTTTTATCTTTTCTACTATATTCTTACTTGAGTTTATAACAGTAATAATAATCAATAGACTATGGGTGTAGTTAAATACAATTTATCTCTCCCACCTTAGGCAGCAGAAAAAACCCAGAAAGAGAAATAAAAAGGAAATTTATTTAGGTTATTGAGGAACTGAGTTGGGAAAGAAAGGCAAAGGGAACGAAGAGTTGATGGAGAAAGGAAGAAGGGGCGGCAGGTGGGGGAATGATGGAAGAAGACGAAGGACCATGATGAGGGTAAAACAAGGTAAAACTGTCAGTATTTACATCTGACAAGGATTCTCTGTCATTCGTATGCACATTCCGTGCGTCCACCTTCGTAACATTCAGCATTAAAAAAACATTACATATATTATGCTTATGCATTTACACAGGATTCAGAGAAAGGTTGGATCGCTTCTTAATCTGATGTACGCAGTTTTACCTTATTCTTTGTGTAAGAGTCTGTTTTTGCGGCTCGAACCTGTGACCTCAAAGTCACAAAACAGCATCCTTACCAGTTGTCCGTCTATAACATTCAGCATCACTCTTTGCAAAATTCATATTCTGTTATGACGGTTTCACAACTAAAGTCCCAAAGAGTTTTGTAGAGAATGCAAATTAGAAACTTATCAGTTTTTTAAATTGGTAAATTTTTTATTAGACAATCCATACAAGCTATCCACTACAAAATGAACCGGCAACCCTTTAATCTAATTTGATCAAATATTATGACATAAGCAAGTACTGACCTCAGATAGCAATATTGTACCATGTTGCGCATGTCTTGGTTTGAATATGCATTCTTCTAGTTGTAATGTCACAATTCAAATACTACATGTGTTATACTGTTGGAGCCATTCAGCATTACTGTAACTGGCACCACAAAAAAATTGTGGCTTGCCGACGAAAAAATCACCGACGAACAACGTATAGTCGTTGTTTCGTCGGTAATAGCGACGACTGTGCGATAAAACTAATGTCGTCGCTAATTGCGACGAAAGTACGATGAAATTCGTTGTCGCTAAAAGAAAAATAGTCAGTCAGGTGAATTACGTCGGTGATTTGTCGGTGTGTCGTCGCTACTCTGCGTGTTTTTATTCGTCGCTATTTAGTTTGTAACGCTACGTCGCTATGTCGTCGCAATTGTGTCGCTAAAATTAGCACCAATAAAATAAATTCGTCGTTTAGTAAGTTCTTGGCGTTGTGTATCGTCGTTTTTTTGTCAATGAAACCCGCATGTGGCAAATGTTTTGTTTTACTTTCCGTTCGTAATTCGATTTGTCGTTGTGTCGTCGCAGATACATCGAGAATTAAACACGTGTATTGATTAAGGAAAAAGAAAGCGGTGATTAGGAAAAATACTCATTCATTCAATAATAAAAAGTTACATTATCAAACTAAAAAATAAAAAAAAATCTAAAAAGAGATGCGGAGATGTGCCGTTCACTCTTCGTCATCGGACGAAAGAGTGGCCGCGACATTCTCCGCAAACTCTTTGAGAAGGCGCTTGAGCTTGTAATATCTAAATTTCATTTCCGCAGCCTTCTAGTCATGTTGTGCAGTTGCCGCGACTGCTGCTGCATGTTTGCCATCAGCATACAGAAGTCGGCGTCCTGCACAGGCGTTTGTTCTTGATCACTCTGATGCTGCGGTGGGCCATAGACAGATACGGAACCTTCTCGCTCAACCGATGGTACTTGAGGAGGAGGAGGCCCTTCTGGAGGGGCACTGATTGCCCGTCCACCACGCCTTGGGGTTCTTTTAAAACGACGCGGCATATTTTGATTATTTATAACCTTATATGTGTGTACGTATATGTGCGGATGTTTGGGGTATAAATAGTAAAATTAGCGACGACATAGCGACGACATAGCGACGTTTTTGGCAACCGTTAGGAATGTGCAGTGATGACCTTTCGGCTGTTTTAGCGACGACGTAGCGACGAATTTGCGACGTATATTCATCGTACGATGCAACCGTTGGGAACTGAACTGGCACTGCCGAATAGCGACTACTTGGTGACGGAGTAGAGACGAAACGCGTCGAATAATGTGAAGAGACGTTATCCGTCGCTGTTTCGTCGGTAACACGTCGGTAAATTCAAAAAAATTCGCGCGTTGTAAGCATTGGGAACTGGACGGACTGCCTTTTAGCAACGACGTAGCGACGAATCACGTCGTACAGAGTGAAGAGACGTTTTGCGTCGCAATGTAGTCGGTACTTCGTCAGTAAAAGCATATCAAACGACGTGTTTCGTCGCTGGTCGTCGGTAAATCGTCGGTATGTGTGTTTGTTTCCGAGATTTGTGTTTCTTGTTCGTCGCCGGTCGTCGCGAAGTCGTCGGTATTGTGTTTGTTTGTTTCCGAGATTTGTGTTTGTTTGTGGTCGCTATCTCGTCGCTATTGCGTCGGTAACATTGCAGCCTGAGAACGATAAAACCATTTTCCTTCTTCTTCTCTTCTCCCATTCTTCTCTCATTTCAAACACATCAATCATCAATTTTGAACGAAAAAACCGAAGTGTGGAATTTTGATTTTTTCTACCACCGAAAAAAGATAGCTGCTGTTATTTTGAAGGTGTATCGAGAAAATGGATCCGAGGAGAAGCGATAGAAAGTGGATGTACCAGAGAGTAAACAACGGGGAGTTGTGTTTTAGATTTGTTGAAGGTCTCGAAGAATTTATGGATTTTGCGACGAGTAATGAAAGTGGAACGCAGATTAGATGTCCGTGCAAGAAATGCAAGAACTGTAAATATAAGGATCCGGGTGACGTGAGGGTTCACTTATTGAAACAAGGTTTCGTCCACAATTACCATACATGGTACTGTCACGGCGAATATGAGGGGGCGTCTACATCTGCAACTGTACACGTCGAAGGGGGACCCGGTCAGGTTGATGCCGAAGAAATATGCGAGGGATCTCACAACCCATACATGCAGATGGTGACAGACGCAGCCGCCGGCGCATTTACCGGAGAGCAGTTGTTACAAATGCAGGATCCGGATGAACAGCCGCGTATATTCGTGGAGGAAGATCCGAACCCTCAGGCGAGACAGTTTTTTGAGATGCTGAACGCCGCCAACACGCCGTTGTATCCAGGTTGCGGTAGTCACACACAGATGTCCATGATCGGTCGGATGACGAGCATGAAGACGGAACACCGCATGACGGAGAGATTGTACGATGGGATGTGTCAGCTGATGAGGGAATCTCTTCCCGAAGGGAACACAATGGTCGATAGTTTTTATTCGACGAAGAAACAGCTGCAGGCGTTGGGACTGCCGGTTCAGAAAATCGATTGTTGTTCAGAGGGGTGCATCATATACTGGGGCATCAACGAGGATAAAGACATGTGCAGGGTCTGTGGGACAAGCAGGTGGAGAACGAACAAAAGAAACCGGAACGTGCCAAGAAAACAATTTTACTATTTACCTCTCGCCCCTAGACTGCAGAGGCTATACGCATCCGGTGCCACAGCTAGCCAGATGAGGTGGCATGCGGAGCACTACACGAAAGACGGTGAGATGTGCCATCCATCTGACGGCGAAGCTTGGAGGACGTTCGATGCGACGCATCCGGGTTTTTCGTCGGAGACAAGGAACGTTAGGTTGGGTTTATGCACCGACGGGTTCAACCCGTTTGGACAGTCGGGAGAGCAGTATTCGTCGTGGCATGTAATCGTGACGCCATACAATCTACCGCCTTGGATGTGCATGAAGACGCCGTACATGTTCTTGACTGTGATCGCACCGGGGCCTAGGAATTCGAAACAGAAGATCGACCTATACCTGCAGCCGTTGATACAGGAGCTGAAGTGGTTGTGGGAGTTTGGCATGGAGACGTTTGATGTATCGACTAAACAAAACTTCCAGCTACGCGCCGCGCTGATGTGGACGATCAGCGACTTCCCGGCTTATTCTATGTTGTCGGGGTGGAGCACAGCGGGGAAATACGCTTGCCCTTGATGCATGAAGCAAGCGAAGACGATGTCCTTGAAACATGGACGTAAGATAAGCTGGTTCGACCGCCATAGGAAGTTCCTGCCCAGACGTCATTTGTACAGAAAGAACGTGACGGCGTTCATGCCTGGCATCGTCGATAAGGACACAAAGCCCGAGCTCCTCACGGGTGCAGAGGTGCTGCAGGAGATAGACAGTTGTGGATTCGTGGGGGTCGCTGATGATCCGGACGGCAGTCACAACGCAGACCTGGCTCGTTACTGTATCGGGTGGAAGAAGAGAAGCATATTCTGGGAGCTTCCGTACTGGAAGAACAATATGATCCGACATAACCTGGATGTCATGCACATTGAGAAGAACGTGTTTGACAACATTTTCAATACAGTGCTGAATGTGCCAGGAAAAACAAAAGACAATATGAAGGCACGACTTGATATGCGCGACCTCAACATGCGACCGGAGCTGCATCCCGTTGGCACATCATACATGCCAAAGTCCTCGTACACGCTGAATGCGGAGCAGGTCAGTGCGTTGTTATCGTGGCTGGGGACGGCTAGATTTCCTGATGGCCATGTTTCGAACCTGTCGAAGAACATCGACGTGAATAAACGCGGTTTGCACGGGATGAAGAGCCACGACTGTCACGTTTTCATGCAACGGTTGATGCCCATTGCATTCCGCGATCTGCTTCCAACCAATGTATGGGAAGCAATTACCGAGATGAGTCTGTTTTTCAAATG
This sequence comes from Eustoma russellianum, assembly GCA_036186865.1. Classification (NCBI taxonomy): domain Eukaryota; kingdom Viridiplantae; phylum Streptophyta; class Magnoliopsida; order Gentianales; family Gentianaceae; genus Eustoma; species Eustoma russellianum. Next base: position 2,916,955 of record AP025074.1, on the reverse strand, counting down.
TCTTACAGCCACGAGACTCAGTGTGGATAATATGTCAAGGCTGGAGGGCGAAATCCCAGTGATCATATGCAAGCTGGAAACTATATTCCCTCCGGCCTTCTTTGATTCAATGGAACACCTGCCAGTTCATCTACCATACGAGGCACGTGTTGGTGGTCCTGTTCAGTACAGGTGGATGTATCCGTTCGAGAGGTACTCTTTTTTTATGTGCATGACGTTCTTATGTGTCTAAGCGCAAGCATCTGAACATACATTCACTATATGAACAGATATCTCAGGCATTTGAAGCTGAACATCAAGAACAAGGCGAAAGTCGAGGCCTCGATGTGCAATGCCTATCTGACGGAGGAAGCATCGGCTTTCGTGTCTCATTACTTCGAGCCAGATGTCCCGTCGAGGTGCAGAGATGTTCCCCGGAACGACGACGGCATTACCAGATCCGGTGTCCTCCCAATATTCACACATCCGATCAGATTTCACGGACATGGAAAGGAAATGATATTGGGGGACAGCGAGCTGAAGATTGCTCATTCTTATGTTCTGCGCAACTGCCGTCAAGTCGACCGTTTCCAGAGGTATAAACGATATCCAATTTTATTTTGTAAAGACCTTGCGATACTCTATCCATTATGTTACAAAGATATACATGGTACTCATTCGTAATTTGCTTCAGCTTGTTCATTGATTTATTGCAACACCGTTCACCGGGTATATCGAGCGATGCAATAAACAATGAGTTAGATTCCAAGTTTGCTGATTGGTTCAGGTGGCATGTAAGTTTACATATTTGCCTGTTACGTGTACGATATGTGATACGCATTTATTGCCCCGCTGATGTATACTTACTTGTCGTTTTACAGGCGAGCAAAGGTCATCTGGCTGACGATGAGTACGGTTACATTCTGACACCAGTAGCCGAGGGTCCATTTAACAGTGTCACGCGCCACGACATGTGTTTTGTCAACGGGTATAGATTCCACACAGTCTCCCATGCCAGCCGAAAATCGTCGGAGAACAGCGGAGTGTGTGTCAAGCGGTATGACAATAGCCCGGACGAGGATGACTTCTACGGCTACCTTACTGACATCATTGAGCTCGAATATCCAGCATTGCCTATAAAGCGGGTGGTCCTATTCAAATGCGAATGGTACGATCCAACTCGAGAAGGTTATCGCGTTGGCACAAAGGTTCACGACCAATATAAGTTGGTAGACATACACCAAGGGCGACGGTACAGAAAATACGATCCATACGTTTTGGCTAGTCAAGCGTCCCAGGTGTACTATCTATCGTATCCAACAACGAGGATGAATGCGAGCTCAAAAGACTGGCGAGCCGTGTGCAAAGTGAAATCGAGCAAGTTTGATGTTAGTATACAGACAGGTTCAGATGGTATGGACGCCGCATTTCAAGAAGAAAACCCGTCCGTTCTAGATACGACACATGTTGAACTGCACGACCTCCCTCTAAATGACCCCAACGGCGGTTTCATCGAAATTCATCTCAACATACAACCGCCTGACAATATTGAAGACGTAGTCGAAGACGAATACGAGGATGAAGAGGACGACGAGCATGTAGATGAAGATGAAGATGAAGATGAAGATGAAGATGCGTATGAGGATGCAGATGACCAGGAAGATTGACATTAGCCAAAATTTTTTATGTACCTCTTTATATGAAAGTGTGTATGTGTTGATGTACTTATATTCATGTATATACTACTTTATATTTTGTATTTTTTTTTCAAAAATTATAACACCGACGAGTTACCGACGACATGTTGCGTCGCTACATTTGAAATAACGACGACACATGAAAAATAGCGACGAAACTAAATAGCGACGAACGTTCGTCGCTATGTCGTCGCAAAATTACGCACATAAGGTGACCTCCCCCTCTTTCTTCCCCATTTCCCTCCTTCCCCATTTCCCTCCCCTCGGCGAAAGCTCCCCCCACCGGCGAAACCTCCCTCCCTCCCCCGGCGAAAGCTCCCTCCCGCGGCGAAGTTCTCCGTTGACCTCCCTTCTTCGGTTAGTTTCTCTTCCTATTTCGTTTTTACTGATTTTAATTAGTTATGTTGTTTTTAATTTTTTTAATGTCTTGTGGGGTGGTGGTGCTGGGTGTAGGCTGGGCGGTGGTGCTGGGTGCGGGCTGGGTGGCGGGGCTGGGTGGTGCTGGGCAGTGGGTGCTGGGTGCGGGGCTGGGTGTGGGTGGGCGGTGGTGCTGGGTGCGGGGCTGGGTTTTGCTGGGCGGTGGTGCTGGGTGGTGCTATTGGGCAGTGGGTGCTGGGTGCGGGGCTGTGTGCGGGGCTGGGTGTGGGTGGGCGGTGGTGCTGGGTGCGGGGCTGGGTGGTGCTGGGCGGTGGTGCTGGGTGGTGCTGTTGGGCAGTGGGTGCTGGGTGCAGGGCTGGGTGCGGGGCTGGGTGTGGGTGGCTGTGGTATATATATGTATATGTGTATAGAATTATGTATGTATATATATGTATATGGCATATATATGTATATGGTATATATGTATGTCGTATATATGTATATACGGTATATAGTGTATATATCTATATATGGGTATACATGTATATGGTATATATATGTATATACGGTATATATATATATGTATGTATGTATATACGGTATACATATATACATATATGTATATACGGTATATACATATATGTTTATGTACGTGCGTGTATATATATATTTGGCCCTAAACCATGAAAACATTGCTTCTTTATTATGAATTTATGGATTTTGTAGTTAATTTTCGTATTTGGGTATATAATTATATATATAAGTTAATTTCGTATTTACATATAAATATATGTAAAATTATTAGAAAATGTTTTTTTGGGTAGAATTATGTATGTATATATATTTTTCGTATTTAAATATATTTATAATTATATAATCTATTTTGGTATATATATGTATATGGTATATATATGTATATACGGGTATATATATATATATATATATATATATATATATATATATATATATATGCATATACGGGTATATATATGTATATGGTATATATATGTATATACCGGTATATGTATATGGTATACATATGCATATACGGGTATATATATGTATATATGGGTATATATGTATATGGTATATATATGCATATACGGGTATATATATGTACAAACTGTTTTGTAAGAGGTTTGCATATGATTTTCGGTATGATACTAGTTCAAGGTTGTTGGATTTGGATTTGTCTTTGGAGAGGCCATTAAGGCTGGGAAACCTCCGATAAACGCTTAGGTCATGCCGAAACGTTTAAAAATTATTAATATGTTCCTCTCAGATCTGATGGCTAGTGAGGGTTTACCGACGAGATCCACATACCCACCAGCTACACAGGACCTTCAAGGAGAGTTCGATATGTTCTTTTCTCAGCATGATACGTATGCCTCGGTTTCGACCGCCGCTCTGGCTGCGGACGCAGACCTTTTACGGTCTGCCAACATGTCCGCACCCCCCAGACATACGACGCCGACGCCACCCACACCCAGCGCATCAGCACCTCATCCGACGTCTGATGCGGCATCGGACCAGGGTGTCATACCAGGGCGTCGTCCCCTCCCTTGGTCACATGATACCCATAAGTAAGTAATGATTAATTTATTTAACATGTTTTCAAATATATTTCACGCGTTTTTTTCTAACAACTTCACCTCTTTCAGGTTTGGATCGGACAATGGCGCGCTTTCCGGTTGCATCACCCGGTCCTTCCACCTGAGGCTTGACCCATCTGGATATTCCTGGGCCCGTGTCACCCCGGAGACACGTAGGTTCTACTGGGATGAGTTTCAGGTATTCAAATTTGATGAATTTCACTTTTTGATGCGTAATCAATCATTACTTTTCTAACCACACTTTTATTATTCCTCCGTATGATAATTGCAGAAGGCGTACAGCTGGCCAGCTGACATCGCCCACGACGTGGAGCAGGCCTGGCGGCATAGGGCCGCCAAACGCTACGGCGACTTCGTCAACTCCCTCAAGACCAAGTCGGAGCGTGACCCCACGTGGATAAGGCCTGCCTACGTATCCGAGGCCGTCTGGGCGGCGTGGGTAGAAGGGTGGAGGGACCCTGCTTACCAAGCCCGCAGCGCCCGGAACGCGGCGAACCGGCGCAGCGGCAATGTACAGGGCCCAGCACCTGCCACACACTCAGGTGGTTCGGTTTCCCACGCCACCACGATGCGTTCTATGGTGAGTATTTTAATATTGGATTATTTAGATTCATTGATTTCATTGGATTATTTACATTCATTGACTTAAGTGGATTATTTATATTCATTGAGTTAAGTGGATTATTTATATTCGTTGATTTCTTATGTTGCGCTGTTGTTTTTTTGGTATTCGTATATGGTTACTTTAAGTGGTACATGTGTTCATTTGCCTTTTTATTTTTATTTTTGATTTGACTTGGGAGAGGCCTTTAAGGCCAGGATACCTCCGATAAACGAATAGGTCATGCCGAAATTTTTAAAATTCTGGATTTCACTAACATATTTTATTTCATTCTTTCAGCACGAGGAGACGGGGGAGTGGCCAACCTCCTACGATCTCTTCTACAAGACGCATCGGAAGAAAGCCTCCGACGGGACGGAGGACTGGATCACGACGAAGGCCCGCGACATCAGTGTAAGTAGACTACGATATCATTTGTTTTTTCCTTAGTTTGTTTTATTGCTAAACCATAACAATTCTTATTCTCATTTCAGGACGAGTACAACAGATTACTCGCAGATAGGGGCGAACAGGCCGACAAGAACTGCGCTTATTGGGATGCGGTTCGGACCGTCGGCCCTCAAAATAAGGAGAAGAGGGAGGTGTACGGGGTTGGATCAGCAGCGCCGCGATTCTTTCCCGAAGTTCTACAAGCAGGTGCTTCCTCCGAGGCCAGCACCTCCGCGCCTTCTGCGATGCCAGAGGATATTTCGCGCCTGGAATCAGATAATGCGGCGCTGCAGCGTGAGATAGAGACCATCAGGACGAGGCATGAGGAGAGTGTACAGGCGCTGCAACAGGCGCTTCAACAGGCGTTTGAGCATGCGCAGCGGCAGACGATGCAGGTGCAGGAGGCAACGAACCAGCAAATCTCGCACCTGTCGCAGGTAGTCATGTCTTTCATTTCCTGCTCCTCGCAGCCTCAGCCTCGCCCTCCTGATGGTCACTCTTCTCCGCATGATCCCCCTCCATCTTCCTCTGCATAGTTTTTTATTTTTTCATTGTTTGTACAGTCTATTTCATTTGTTGTATTGACATTTTCTTTGTACTTTTATATTCTATGTGACAATTTTACGGATTCTATTTCGTTTGTGTTGTTTAATTATACGAACTTGAATGCGCAAATACCGTATTACTGTATAATATTCGTACAAATGATTTAATATACAAAATAAAATATATTATAGAAATTAAATAATAATAAAAACTTTTTAATTAATAATGTATTAATATTATTAATAAATCAAAAAAAATTTAGAATTTAATATTAAATAATGTATTTAAAATAATTATTAGTAAATTTAATATTTTTAAAAATAACAAAGACCGACGAACCGGCGACGAAATTGTACTGTCGCAGATCGGTAATAAAAAAACAAAAATTTAAAATTAGCGACGAAAAGACATATAACGACGACATTTTGCGACGAAATAAAACGGAAACAAAAAATAAAAAAATAATAAATAGCGACGGCAATACTTATACCGACGAAATTTTGCGACGAGTGTCTTTGTCGCAGAACCTTAATAAAAAAATAAAAAAATACAAAATAGCGACGAAAATATTTTACCGACGAAACAGCGACAGCAGAAAACAGGTCGCAGACCTGACAGTTTCTCGTCGTAGTTTGGCGACGATACACCGACAAAATTGTTTTCGTCACAATATAGCAACGCAGTGCCGACGAAATTTGCTTTGCGACAAGCCGTATAACGACCTTCATTTTTCGTCGCTATTTCGTCGCAATATGCCTATAGGGACGAAATAGCGACGTTTTTTGGCTGTCGCTATAGGCTCTTTGTGGTGTGGTAAATTGAATGAGTTAATATATGTAAACTAGAAAACCTGATGAAGCATTATAGTTAGAGTAATGTTTGTAATATGAATTTGAGGACACGATTTTAAACATTTTTTATATAGATGAATATTCCCAGCGATAGCTTTTGATGTTGTTGGGATATACTGGATACGGATGATGATGATGATAATTATATAGATGAATAAAAAGAAGAAAGAAGGTAGAGAAAAAGTAAGTGTTGATATGTTTTTTTAATGGTTCATCTCAAAAATGTTTCTAAAGTAATTTTTTTAAAAATGTATTCTAATGAAACACTTTTATGCTTGAGTTATTTTCGGGATTTTCTTCGGGCAGGTGGACCGTATAGGAACTTACATTCAATCTATCTGAGATTTGTATGCTTTAACTAATATTTTCTCGGTGTGCTTTTACTTGTAATTATGTACATTTATTTTTATATGCATAAAAATACTTGAAAGAAAAAGAAAAAGTGCATAATTTTGAGTAAAACATACCAAAATCAAATTATATGCAAAGATAACAAAGCATACAAATCTGATATCATCCGAGTTGCCATTGGGGTAACAAACTACATAATGAACATACAAATCTAATATCAACCGAGTTCCCATTCGGTTAACAAAATTACAGCAATAATCATACCCAATATATCCTGACGACAGCAAAAACAATCGGTAGTGTCTGGAGAAATCGAGAGACAGGAAACAATACCTCTATCCCGAGGATAGAAAGTTTGCTTCCAGTGAAATCTTGACTTTATATGTACCTGCATAGATAGTACAATAATAAGAATATGTACTAGTGAAGGGATTTTATTAAATATAAATCAAAAGCTTCCGACATTAAAACAGTCAACAGTGGATATGCATAAATAGTTGAAAACAAAGATCAAAACAAAAAAGTGCAAAGTCAACCTAAAGTGTAGAGACTATTTAATCCTCTAAGTATGCTCTAAGTTGTCTTTATATCCTGCCTACCCTCCTTAACCTTAATCATCTACATCCATGAACTTCTATCTTGGATCACGTCCTCAGAGAGGTGCAACTCTAGTAAGTCATGTCTAATCTGTCATCCCACGTCATTTTGAGCCTGTCTTTATTCCTCTTCCCTCTAAAGTAACGCTTTCAATTGCTCAACAAACGTCGTTGTCTGTCTCCTCTTGACATACCCAAGTTATTTTAGTTTTTCTTATCTTATCTTATCTGCTATACTATCCACTCCTAACATTTCTTTGTATACCTCATTTCTTATCTTGTCTAGCCATAAATTACAAATTAACCGATAATATTTACATTTTTTTATGTACGCAAAAAAAAAACTAGGAAGGGAAAAGGAAAATATATAATGTCGAACAAAATATAAAAACAATTCAAACACAAAAAAAACAACGAATATACTAAGCCGGTTTGCCATCCGGTTTATAAAGTGAGAGAAAACAGAAAACTGCTATTTGCCGAGATGGGTTACCCTCAATCTCCTCACCTATTCATGATCACGCGACACGTTGTAGCAAGATGGGTGGTAAGCCTAGATGCAGGTGACCCTCATCTAGCCTCATCATTTCACCCTGTTGCCACGTGTCGTGCAGTGACTGGTGAAAGAAAATGAGTGAGGTGATCATATCCCCTATTTCCCATATCCTCCTTCCTCTTCCCCTGCCCCTCCAGCTGCCCCCCATCCCCTTTCCCCTACCTGCCCCACCTCCCTCTTTTTCCTCGGGGCTTTTAATATTGGAAGAGGAAATCAACACTGGTGTCAGACCTTCAGAAAAAGTGAGAACAACCCCATGTTCTAAGGTCGCCTCCTGACTTTAGGATCCAAAAACAGAGCTTTTTAGTTTCTTTTACTCTTTTTTTTTTGCCAGAATCATTTACACATATACATATAAAAGTCATATATCTCATTGTAATTAAACTATTTATTTTTTAGATTGAATGTATTGTTTATATGTCTCTTACCTTCTCCAGATATTAGAGATAGTTTTTACTGTCGTTATAATATACAAAACATGTGTTATTCTTGGGGCGGGGGTGGGGGTTCTATCTCATGGGAATATATCTACTTTATATGAGATGAGATCTCCTCACCGCGCGGCCCAGGACACGACACATGGCAGCAGTAGGGGGTGAGGCTGGATGAGGGTTACCCTCACCCAGCCTCACCACCACCCTTTTTGCCACGTGTCGCACGGTCACGCACGCGGTGAGAGAGAGCGGTGAGGGGATCCTATCCCACTTTATATCTATAAAAAAAAGAGATGAAATCTTCTCACTCCCACATTCTCACCGTCTTGTCCACCGCCCCCCACGTGGCATCAAGTGGGATGGTGATGCTAGATGCGAGTGACATTCATCTAGCCTCACCATCTCACTGTGCTGCCACGTAGCGGGCGGTGGATAATGGAGTGAGGGTGTGGGGGGTGAGGAGATCCGATCCCTAAAAAAGACCTAAAAAATACGAAATATGACACACATTCATCATCATACTTAACTGAGAAAATTTACACGCCATCTCAATTATGTATTTATTTTTTCAAATAACAGGGGCAAAGTAAATATATACATTTCAAAGATATAATTGACATTTAAAAAGAACATTACAATGCACAAACTTGAGTGCTAGTAAAAAGAAGTGTTCTTATGTCATAATTTAATGCAGAAAAATGGAGAAAAGACCAGAAAAAAACAAGAATCAACATCCTACTCCTGATACTGAGAACGGATTCCATGACGCGATAAAATTTCACGCCAAAATGACGCGGCCAATGGATAGCCGCCACGTGGCAAAGCTGACCCACCTCTTTTTTTTAATTTTGCAGTTTTTTATTTTAATATTACACAAAAACCAACTACTCATCGCTATCTTCTTCCTCACCAACTTCTCCGCTTCCATCCTTTCTCTCAACAATTAGTCGAATGCTCTCAGGCCATTAGTTTGTTGTTGCTTTCAACAATGCCAGGATGGGGACTACAAGTTTGGACGCCGATTGTGCGAGACAAAGCACAAAGAGGTGAGGTTTGTAGAACATATGGATGGTGCCTACGAAAATGGTGGTGCAAAGAAGATGAAGAGCTTGGTTGGTTTGTTGGTGGTGATTCCTTGTAGTGGAACGAGTTTCAATGCCGGGGGTAAGGGGAGGGGAGGGGGAAGGAAGGAGTGGCGGTGGTGACTGGAGGAGGGGACAGCAAGAGAGAGGGGCAACGGGAAGGAAGGAAGGAGTGGCGGTGGTGAATGGAGGAGGAGACAACAAGAGAGAAGGGCAACAGGAAGAGGGTTGTGGGAGGTAGACAAAGGTAGCGGCTGCAGGTGTTGCCTTGGGAAGATGAAGATGATTGACATTTTTAGTTTTGATATCTATTAAACTGCAAAATATATTTTTTTTAAAAAAAAGAGGTGGGTCAGCTTTGCCACGTGGCGGCTATCTATTGGCCGCGTCATTTTGGCGTGAAATTTTAACGCGTTATGGAATCCGTTCCCCTGATACTTGCTCTGATGTCTAAAAGGGAGGTACAATTTTACAAACGTGACAAAACAATGTAATAATAGAATTTTTAAAAAAAAGAATAAATCTAACCTGTTTTATACACATGCCGGAGAATTTCTGGAGGTAAAGACATGTGTATGCTGGTAATTTTTATTAATTAATAACACTACTCATAAATTACAATTATATTTCTTGCTCAGTGTCATTATATATTACAAAGTACTCAGGCCATTATTGGTTATATTAAGAAGGATATAAATGATTTAATACTTTTAAGACATTTATGACTTCAATATTCTTAAATATCGTTTGAGTAGACTAGTTATTAAGAGGGCATTGATGATTAAAACAATATACTGTTATAACTATAGGCTTGTAGTACATAGATGATGATAAGCCAATAACACAAAATATTAAGTCTTAGAAAATAGAAGAAAACATCAAAGATGTAATTATTAAAAGATGAGATTTCTTTTGTAAAAATACAAGATTGTAGGAAATATGTGAAAGATATGGTAACCAATACAGAGAAAAACGAAAACAAACAAGAGAGAAAAGACGAGATGTAACATAATGTTACTGTTCTTAAATCAATTTTGCTTCCATTAGTGATCAAGATGAACTACTGGCAAGTTCTTTCTAGCATATAACGACTTACTTCTTTTCACTTGCTCTTTGAATAGAAGTTTGAACTTGTGTGTTAGAAGTGTTTGATATTAGAGGAAGAAGAAGAGAATGAAGAGAAAGAAAAATTATGCAGGATTTTTATAAGTTCTCTAAAAGTATTTCAAGTCTATCTTTCAAAACATAGGATCCTTATATTTGTAAACATTTGTTTCACTAACAAGAAGTAAATTAACACTTATCTGCAGAATTTAACCTTCAAAGTTAATTTATGATTGTTCTATATTAAAAGGAAATGTCACACATGGAAAAGTTGCATCAACTCATGAAAAGACACCACCGCTGAGGTCAAAGAACGCTGTTACCAAACTCTCGGTGACTTTCACCGAACGTTTGGTGAAGCATTCACTAAGCCTCATATAATACCACTGAACCTTCAAAACACACCACTGAACGTTTGTTGTCACCAAACATTCTTCAGTTTTAATGGTTCGGTCAATTCTATCCAATTCATGTATCACTCAATTCTATGATCAATCTTCTTGTATGTATTTATATAAATTTGGAGCATATTTTAAACTACTTTTATCTTTTTCCAACAATCTCCCACATGATCCAAATTTATATAAGAACAAGCACAAACAATTATAAACCGACTTCTCTGATATCAAATGAAGATAATGACACAAAACAGATATGATTACTTGCGTCTTGAATCGTTGGTAGTACAAATGGAGTTATGTACACAAGAATAAGACGAAAGATGTTTTGAATCATATTCCACTACTATTTATATGAATAAACAAAAGACATATCATTATCTACTACAAGTTTGCGTTGTAGTGCTGAATCGGCCATGTACCGAGTCCTAGGTTTTCATAAGCGCTTTATTGAGTTATTCTAAACTCTCATAGGAAGCAACACTACCTCCATACTTATATATGTGAAATTTATCAAGTGTGCACTGCTCACACCATCATACAACATGGATATAAATTTCATCAAGAGATCTTTAAAATCTGAACCTCAAAATCTTGCATCCAGCACCATCTTCACGAGCACCACAGGAAGGGATAAGTTTGATAGTGTTGAGTATAGTTCTTGCGCGACTTATTTTTACCACATTGAATCATGTCCGCAATATCTATACAAATAGTGGGTTAGGTTACCGTTATAGAGAGTTCACATCAAATGGATTTCTCAAATAACTTTTTTGTACAGTTAAACAAACAAAAAGTGATGCATTAATAGACAGACAAAAATGTTAATATGGAGACATCTTTCAATAGAAGACTAAGTGAGAGATGTGGTTATGATATTTATGATTCCAAAATATGCTATAAAAGAATAATAGAGGAGCTATTGCATAACTATTTTACCAAGCCCTTTGATTAATTGCAATTTCAAAACAAGAAATATACAGAAAGAAAACATATTTATATGGTTATGTCAATTGATTTACGTCTATGGAAGCAAGTTTTTTTAATAGAAAAATGCGAATGTCACAAGAACTAGCCGACCATAAAAATTTATATTAGTCAAATTACAATTAGATTGCCCGCCTTTAGCTCACCACTGACTTCAGGCAAAATCTCAAAATATCTTCAACATCAACATTACCCCATTATTTTAGAGTCTCCCGTCTACAGTATGGTATGAGGGTCGGATATACGCAACCATACCCATGTGTTAGAAACACATAGAGTTTGTTTCTCGATGACCCATAATGAAAATTATGCGTCGATCAACTGCTACTTCACAATATAAGAAGCGTAACCGATTTAATGAGTCATTTTGACTTATTCCATCATATTCCAAAATCAAAATATCTTCAAGTCGTCTAACAAACTTATATCAACTAACACAAACATCTATTCATACAAGGGTAATGAAACATCACAAACCAATGCTCTCCCTAAAAGAAGGAAACACCTCCTTATCTCTTACAAGAAAAAATGTAATTATCTTTTACAGAATTAGTTTCAAAAGTACACCCACGGATCGCCATCCAAACAGTAATAGAATACCATGAGTCCACCATGTTTGGTGTGACCGTCTAAAAATACCAAACATGATGGGGCTCGAAAAAAATTACTTTTTTTTTGGATTCCATCATGTTTGATGTATTTTGGACAAGATGGTATACCGAACAGAGTGACACACCATATCTCATTCCATTTAAACTAAAGCAACAATTGTTAGAATTCGATCGACTGTGCTAACTATTCATGTAAAATTTATATCAAAAAAGTGATGGATCTAAAATTACTTTTGGACTCCGTCAACCTTTTGTGTACGCGGAATATGATTAAAACATCAATAATTGGCATACCCATGTGGCAATTGCCACTTCAATAACCTTGGCCACGCACCCCGTCCCCTGCGCCAGAGCCAGGATCTCCTGACCCTCCTTTTTTGGGGGTAACAAATGACCCCCTGCCACGTGGCAAGGGAGGAGGATGGTGAGGCTGGGTGCAGGTGACCTCCACCCAGCCTCATCACCCTCCTCTCCTGCCACGTGGCGGGCGGTCACATGGGGGTAAGGTGGGCGGCGGTGAGAGGATCTCACCCACCTGCGCCATGCCCCTAGGGTGCGGCCCAGGCCAACCAAAAGCCCAGCTAAAGTAGATTGGGAGCCGAAAGTCATCAGGGCATAGTCCAATTGGTATTCGGGTTTGAATTTACTCTAAAAAGTCAAGAGTTCGATTCTAGAGACACGCACAATATGAGTGTTCCTCTGCTGCTAGGCCAAACTTTTAGTTTGTAGGGCAGCACCTTGTGTGGGTAGCTGCGTAAGATCTCACCCAATCTAGGAGGCCGTTGGGCTCCTAATTAGCATCCTCAACACATACTCATTGGGGCTGGAGCGGTGGGGCCCCGGGGTGAGGGATTTCACCTTTTCGCTCCAAGATTGGGAGCCGAAAGCATAAAGACGCAGTGTACTTGAAAGAGAAATATGTTATCTGGGTCCGTTCACAGTCTATCCCCATGCCACCATGGTGTAACCTGTATTTGCCTCAAGAGCAGCTCGTGCAGGACAACAACAGCAGACGGGTTCAGGACTGAGACCCATGCCCATCCTTCCAAGCCAATCCTTTTCCGCGGTTACAGATTGCTTACAATTAATTAGGGGGATTCCGCAGCGAAATCTGTGAAATCCGCCCCGACCGGCCGCTGCTAGGTTTTTCCATTTCTCCTAAACTTCCTCCGGTCTTCGGCATGAGCTGTATGAGACAAAAACTCGTCCCACGTACGGTTCGGAGGCCGACTTTTCTTTCCTACATTATTCCATCGATTAGAGGCTGTTTACTTCATATAACAATTGAGTTGACTGATGGAGAGTCGACAATTACCAGGATACCCCAGTTGTATTATCAACTATCATTTACTTACGTGTGGACTAGGTTTGGTTGCACGAGGTTAGGTTCTGAATGAAATTCTCACTTCTAACAACCAAAATAATGCAATATCCCAGAAGGAAAAATTTAAGGAGAAAACAACAAATCAGATCATACAAGAAAACAATGCTTCGTGCAATTTCTTTCAAAAATACATCGAAAAATCGTCTGGTTTTAGTTGTTCATTAGCGCTTTTCCATGTGTTTCCTTACTTAAAGAAATGTCACACACCTCTGTGTCTTTTTCATGAAATTTGAGTGACTTAGACATAATCTTTCATCTCTCTGAAATTTTTTTGGGAGAAATAACGGCAAAATCCCTCGACCTGCGCCTTTCGTCCCAACCCCATAGAGTATTGTGTAGAATGCAAATCAGGAGCCTAGCGGTTTTTTAGGTTGGGTGAGTACTTAATCAGTGACTCACACAAGGTGTCCCTTACAAACTAGTAGAAGTGGAGCACCTCACACAAGGTGCCCCCTACAAACTAGCAGAAGTGGAGCACACTGTTAAGCAAAGCACAATTGAGAGAAAGTATTTCTTTCATATAATTTCCAGGAACATCGTACAGCCCTATTTATACATAACATTTAGTCTCTACAAATGGAATATAAATCTGCACTAATTATGACTCCTAATTATCCTCTACACTATTGGTTATACAAGGTAAGAGAATAATCCTGTTTTTATGGTATGATTTGTACATTTATGATATATGCCTAATTATGGTATGATTATATTCTTCAACACTCCCCCTCAAGTTGTATGGTGGGGTCGACAACGTTCAACTTGCGAAGCATACCATCAAAAACTCGACCATTCACTGCCTTGGTAAGAATGTCAGCAAGCTGTTCCTCAGAACGCACATGCGGAAGTGCAATGATGCCTTTGTCCAATTTCTCTCTGATAAAATATCTGTCTATCTCGATGTGTTTGGTACGATCATGTTGTACCAGATTTTTGGAGATACTGATAGACGCTTTGTTATCGCATTTCAAACATGTCGGACTAGATATCTGAATACCGAGTTCATCAAGTAGCTTGCGAACCCAAAGGATCTCTGTGATGCCTTTCGCTATTCCTCGAAATTCCGCTTCTGCACTTGACAATGCTACCACCTTTTGTTTTTTTGCTTTTCCAAGTGACAACATTGCCCCCTACCAGTGTGATATACCCTGACGTAGATCGACGATCAATCTGGTTCCCTGCCCAATCAGCATCAGTATAAGCTTCCACATTGAGATGGCCATTATTTCTGAAAATAAGACCAACACCTGATGTTCCCTTCAAATATCGTACTATCCTGATCACTGCATCGAAGTGGTGTTTTTGAGGATTATGCATAAATTGACTGACCACCCAGCAGCATAAGCAATGTCTGGACGTGTATGAGACCAATATATCAACTTTCCTACCAGACGTTGGTACTCTTCCCGGTTTGCCGACTGAGCCCCTTGGACAAACTCCAACTTGTGATTCTGGATCATCAGAGTATCTGCAGGTTTTGCATCGAGTAACCCGACTTCAGTCAGCAAGTCCATTATATATTTCCTTTGGCAAATGTAGATGCCGGCTTGCGATCGTAATACTTCGATTCCAAGAAAGTATTTGAGTCTGCCAAGATCCTTCATCTCGAATTGAGTGAACAAATGTTTCCTGAGATGAGAAATTTCATTAGTGTCATTTCCAGTAATGATCATATCATCAACATATATAATAAGACAAGTAACACAACTTCGCTGTTTCTTAGTGAATAGTGTATGGTCAGCGTTGCTTTGTTGGTATCCATCCTTCTTCATTACGGACGCAAATCTCCCGAACCATGCTCGTGGGGATTGTTTGAGCCCGTACAGTGCCTTTTTCAGTTTGCACACTTGTCCGAATGCGAAGTCGTCAGAGAAGCCCGGAGGTGGTACCATGTAAACCTCTTCTTTCAGATCACCGTGTAAAAAGGCATTCTTAACATCAAATTGAAGTAGTGGCCAATCTCTGGTCGCAGCAATGGAAAATAACACCCTGATAGTATCGATCCTTGCGACCAGAGAGAAAGTCTCGGAATAATCCACTCCATAGGTCTATGTCAACCCCTTTGTTACAAGTCTTGCTTTATGTCTTTCGATACAGTCATCAGCTTTATATTTGATGGTGAAGACCCACTTACACCCCACTGGTTTTTTCCCTGATGGTAGCACACACTTTTTCCACGTGTTATTTTTCTTGAGCGCACTCATTTCAATCATCATAGCCTCCCTCCATTCTTTTTTATTACACGCCTCTTCCACTGTTCAGGGAATCTCTTCTGAATAGACTGTTGTTAGAAAGATTCTTGCCGTACCACTCAAGTTTTTCCTTTGTGTGGATATCGGATATTTGGATGCTCGAGCAATTTTAGTCGGGGAGTATCGTTCAGGTGGTATCCCTCTGTTTTTTCTTGGTGGTAGAACCCGCCCCTGATCTCCTGTCAAAGTGTTAGTATGGTCCAAATCAAGTTGTCATGGACTTATCAAAACATTAGATGGGAGATCATTTTGTAGGTAAGGGCTGTTTTCACAGGATGGTATTATATCAGCATGCGCACTAGAAATGGGACTATCAGAATTATGTATACCTTCGTTTACCTGTTGCGGTGCATTCACCTGAGGAGTTTCATTGTCGAATACTGGAGTAGTGGTCAGATTATCGCAGGGAGCTATAGCGCAGTCGGAGCCATCTACTTGCCGTGTTGGTCCAGTCAGTGACCAGTGTGGGTTAGGCAACCAATCGAGAGGATCAACACTATCGATTATCTCCTCCTGAGACCAAGATTGGGTGGCAAAGAAAAAACTCGGTTTCAACAAAGACACAGTTCATAGTAATATAGATACGGCGAGTGCGAGGGTTATAACACCGATATCCTTTTTGTATGGATGCATAGCCAACAAAGACACATTTCTCGGCACAGGGGTCTAATTTATTCCGGTGGGATTTAGGGACATGTATGAACACGGTGCAACTGAAAACTTTAGGTGGTAGGGTCAATAAGGAAGGGATATCAATCTTGGAGGAGAGGATATCTAAGGGAGTTTTATAGTGGAGTGTAACGGAGGGTAGTCGGTTGCTAAGATAGGTAGCGGTAGACACAGCCTCCAGCCAAAAACCCCGAAGGACTGATGACTCAAGCATGATAGCACGAGTGATCTCAAGAAGGGTACGGTTTTTGCGTTCGACAACTCCGTTTTGTTCTGGAGTATCAGGACAAGAAGTTTGATGCACAATACTGTGGTTGTGGAAAAATGTGTTTAGTGCCCCGTCGTAGTATTCCCCACCATTATCAGAACGTAATATTTGAATGGTCGATTTGTACTGGGTTTTGACCATTTGATAAAACTCAACAAATTTATGGGTGACATCGGATTTATTTTTGAGAATATAAATCCAAGTCATACGCGAATGATCATCAACAAAAATGACATAATAACGAAAACCCAAGGAAGTAGGATGTGGGGAGGGTCCCCACACGTCTGAGTGTATTATTGAAAAAACATGACCCGCACGGGTATTATTTGAGCTGTAAGTCGCTCGAGGCTGTTTGGTCCGGAGGCAAATGTCACATGATAAAGGTTTAACATTATCAGAAAATAAGCTAGGAAAAAGTTTCTGAAGATAACCGAATGATGGATGCCCTAATCGACGGTGCCATAACCACAGCTGGCGAGAGACCGTCCCGGTGGCAAGATTAGACTTACCCTGTTGCGCCACCACATCTACGTAATAGAGACCACCGCGTTCAGTACCACGTCCAATGATCTCCTGAGTATAAATGTCCTGTAATACGCAAAACGAAGGATACATAAGAATAACACAGTCCAATTCTTCAGTAAGTTGACTGATGGAAAGTAATTTAGTAGATAGAGACGGAACAAATAGACAGTGTTTAAGGGTAGTGTCTGGAGAGATAGAAATGGAACCCCCGCCGCATACGGGGATGGTTCTCCGCTGGCGGTTTCAATATGGGTTTTATGGGGAGATGAGCGATGGGTAAAGTCACGCGGATCGAATTTCATCGTGTTAGTGGCACCACAATCGAATATCCATCCGGTGTGGGTGGTTGAGGTGTTAAGTTGGCAGGCCGTAGCATTGGGGATGTATTTGTCATTTAGGGTTATTTGTGGAGTAGTTGTGGACAAAAAAGAAGCTGTTGGGGGTGACTTTGGTATTTTTGGAAGTACAGGGGTAGATGCGGCGGTAACTAAAAATTCAGGGGCTGAATTTAATGGAGTCGAAAGTTGAGGGGCTGGATCTGTAAGGGAGCAACCTGTTTGGACCATAGGAACATTTTGCATTAAATTCAGGGGGTGATTCATAATATGCAAGAGGTATGTTGGTAAAAGGCCGTATTAAAGTGATTTGGGGGTTAGGGTTGCCGCCGAACCCCCAGTTACCTCCATCATTTCCTGCGGGGGGCTGCTCCTGGGCTGCGGCTTGGCTGCTCCCATCTGCGATCTGTCCACCGCCACCCTCTATTCCCGTCACTGCTGCAGCTCTTCCTCCTGTGGTGGTGATCTTCTTCCCTTCCCACCACTCAGGGTACCACAGGATTTGAAAGCAACTTTCTTTGGCATGCTTCTTTTTCCCACAGTGGTCGCAGGTGAGGTGGGCTTTGTTCACTTTTTGCTGCCGCTGCATTCTGTCGCCTGTTGAGCCTCGGCCCCGTCCCCGTCCCTAAGGTGTTTTGATGGCTAGACCTTGGCTAATTCCCTATGATGAGACTATCTCTGAGGGGTTTTGTCTGGTTATCCCAGATCTAGTCTCCGCTCGTTTGATTTCGAAAAATGCTGCTTCCACACTTGGTAATGGAGTTCGCTTGAGTATTTCCTTTTTTTTCCGTCTCGTACTTATCGCTTATAGCTGTCAAGAATTGATACAGGCGGAACTCTTGCATCTTTCTATTGTAGTGGTCAATATCCTCAGAGCACCGCATGGGATTGGTGTCTAGGGTATCAATCGCCACCCATAAGTCCTGGAGGTTGTTCCAGCACACCTCCAGTGACTGCTCCCCTTGTCTGATACTGTTCGCCTTACTGTGTAAGTCAAATACTTGGAGTGAGTCACCTCCGGAGCCAGGTCAATGCTAATACGTCCCACAGTGCCTTTGCTGTAGGATATCATGATACGTTGTTGATCATACTAGGATCAACATTATGCGGTATTTAGGTAAAAACAGAGTTGTCATCCTGTTCCCACCGGGAAAACTGTGGATCTGTGGGCGCAGGAGGAGGGGGTACCCCTGTGAGATGGGAACTCCTTCCACTGCCCAGAATTGCTCGATAAATAACACGAGACCATAGTGCAAAATTACTGCCAGTTAATTTGACAGCAATGTTCAAATTTTCTGGTAAAGGCGTATGGGTCGATGATGGTGTGCTGAGGCTCTCTCTGAGTATCTGGGCTACTTGAACAGCCAGATCCCCAGGACCGGGTATTTGTGGTGGTTCGGTTTTTGGAGCTTCTGAAGTTCCTGGTTTTTCTGACATGGTGGTTTAATCGGTTGCAGGTGGCTGGATATGGGTCGATGGAATAAAGCAATGAGGATAATTTTTGTCTGAGCAAAGGTGTGAATCAGTAATCTGGATGGCTGCGTAACAGATAGCAACCGATTGCTGGTCAAGCCGAAATTGGCTGGGGAAGGTAAGGTAAGGTTTTCTGGTTGGCCAGAATATCTGGCCGTTGGAGTATTTTATGGCAATGATGAGCTTGAGTCTGAGCCTATGCCCACACAACACTCTCACATTCTCAAGGATTGTGCTGGCTCTGATACCATATTAAGCAAAGCACAATTGAGAGAGAGTATTTCTTTCATATATATTCCAAGAACATCGTACAACCCTATTTATACATAACATTTAGTCTCTACAAATGGAATATAAATATGCACTAATTATGACTCCTAATTATCCTCTACACTGTCGGATATACAATGTAAGAGAATAATCCTGTTTTTATTGTATGATTTGTACATTTATGATATATGCCTAATTATGGTATGATTATATTCTTCAACACACACACTGTGTGTGTTCCTGAATTCGAACTCTTGACTTTCTTGGAAGCAAATCTCAACCCGAATATCAACTGGACTATGCTCTGGAGACATCTCTCTGAAATTTTATACCTTAATCTATAGTAACCATATATATATATATATATATATATATATATGTATATATATATGTATGTATATATATATATATGTATGTATGTATGTATGTATTGCTTGACTACTTCTGACGTAAAATTATTATGTTTGAAGTTATTGAGCTATAGGATAATGATACAACAACAACATTACCCCATTGTCTTAGAAGCTCTCGATTATGACAGGGTATGAGAGGTCGCATGTACGCCACCATACCCATCCAATGATACATACGGATATTTCACATTGTTTTCACCATCCAAGTATATTGCAATTTAACAAAGATAAAACAAAATATCTTTCCAGGACATATATAACGCAAGGGTGGCCGGTCGCATGGGGATCTCCTCACTGTAAAGGGGTGTGGTGACGCGTGACCGTGCGACACGTGGCAGCAAGAGGGGGCGGTGAGGCTTGATGCGGGTGACGCTCATCCAGCCTCACTGTCGCCTCTTGATGTCACGTGTCGCGTGGTCACAAAGAAGGTGAGGAAAGTGGGGTTAGGAGATCCCAACCCGGTCGCATGAGGGTTTGATAGTTAAAATCACTTTCTATTCCTAAGATCTTTAAAGCAATTACTAATATTTAACTCGTGAATCTTAAAGCTTCTCAAATACGAGGCCTTTTTATCATAATATTCAAGATTTTCCGGTTTTATCATGTTTCGTCTAATGGCTTGCAATTCAAATTATAGTCAGACGGGATAAGAACGATGAAAGCGGATGCAACGTCAAGAATAAACTTCACCAGAATTTGATTGTTTTTTGTTTTTTCAAAAATTAGGGAGGGAATCGAACTCGAGATCCAAGAATGAGATAAATGATACTCAACCGCTATACCTAAAGGTTTTTCGCCATAGTTTGATTACATACATATATATATATATATATATATATATATATATATATATATATATATATATATATATATATATATATATATACATACATATATATATATACATACATATATACATATATATATATATATATATATATACATACATACATATATACATATATATATATACATACATATATATACATACATATATATATATGCATGTATGTGTGTGTGTTATGTATGTATGTATATTTGTAATATCCACATTCTATCTTAATTTCCATATTCTAATTGTCAGCCAAAAAAAAAAGACGCACACACATATATGTATATGTATATATACATATATACGCACACACTACATAGATACATATATACACACACACGCGTATGTATATATCTGCATATGTATGTGTGTATATATGTACTATCAATATATTCTATTTTTATTTTCATACTCTAATTGATACATGCTTACCTACATATATGCACACACGTGTGTGTCTATATATATACGTGTGTGTTGCATCGACTTAAATACGGATATACAAGTAGAAGCGAGATACATAGTACGAAAAAGGCATCTTATTCTTTTTATTGAAAAAAAAGTCAATCAATCGAACCCAGTATTTCCCAACGACAGCAAAAGCTGTCGCTAGGGTCTGGAGAGGGTAAATGGCAGGCAAACAATACCTCTATCCCAAGGGATAGAGAGTTTGTTCCAGTTAGACCTCCGGCTCTATATGTACCTGCATAAACCTGCATAAACGGCTCAATACTACGGTTATGATGTGCTAGTATGTTAGTGAGGTAATTCAGGAAATACAAACAGGACGCTGCCGATATTAAAATACTTCTAACGTGTACATGTACATATAATATAAAACAACGATCGAACATAAACAAGTGCAAAGTCAACTTAAACATGTACAAAAGTCTTCCGCTATTAACATAATCATAATAGTGCACATGCACAAATAATTGAAAGAATAAGACCAAAACAAAATATGCGAAGTCAAACTAAAATGCAGATACTATCTAATAATCTAAGTATGCTCTAAGATGCCCTATATCCTGTCTACCCCTCCTTAACATTAATCCTCTGCCTCCATGAACTCCTATTCTGGACCATGTCCTCAGAGAGGTGCAACTCTAGTAAGGCATGCGTAATGTGCTCATCCCACGTCAGTTTGGATCTGTCTTTACTCCTCTTCCCTTCTACAGTGAGGTTTTCAATTGCTCTGACAGACGCCGTTGACTGCCTCCTCTTGACATGCCCAAGCCATCTCAGTCTTCTCTTATATGTTACACTAGTCACTCCTAACCTTTCTCTGTATACCTCATCTCTTATCTTGTCTAGCCTTGTATGCCCACACATCCACCTCAACATCTTCATCTCTGCCACTTCTATCTTCTGTGACTGTGTCCTCTTGATGGCCCAGCATTCTGTTCCATATAACATTGTCGGCCGCACTGCCACCCTATAAAATTTTTCCTTTAATTTAATTGAAAAATTCTTGTCACACAGCACCCTGAGGCTGCCCTCCACCTACACCAACCTGCCTGAACTCGGTGTCCTACGTCACTCTCTATGTCTCCATCGTTCTGTACAAATGATCCTAGGTACTTGAACTATTGAGAAAAAAGTGATTATGGATAATAGATTTTCGGCTATTCAATTTGATCTCAGTGTTATATCATCTAAAAAATTAGCATCAGAAAGAACCAAAAAGAAACTATGTTAAACATAAGCAAAGGATACTGATTATATCAAACACAAGTAACAAGTAAAATGCCTAAATGTAAAGTTTCTGTTCGTCAAAATACAAGTCGAGTAAGAGATCTAACACGTTGTAGAGTCTGACGTACACCTCTGATCGATGGAACATATTTTTTTATGTGTATTTATCCTGTATCAAAGACTTATATACAATTTAACGAAGCAATGATAGTGCTGGTGTACGAAATTGAGGGCGGGTTTTGGAGAAGCTGATAAGGTTGCTGTTTTGTAATCTTGAGGTCATGGTTCGAGCCGCAGAAACAGCCTCTTACACAAAGTGTAATGTAATGCTATGTACATTAGATTTCAAAGTGATCCGACTCTTTCGTAGACCTTATGCAAACGCCGGAACCTAATACATCGAAAACGTCTTTTATTATATATCTAGTGGGCGACCATAAATCTAACACGTCAGCTATTTGCTTAATGTTATGATTACCTATGATGCTTGTATTCCAACTAACATATTGTGAAGTCATTTCGTTATCCAAAAATTTGGATGGAATTTTCACGTAGGGACATATAATGCACGAGGAGTTTAGTCCCTTTAGCCCACCTCGACATGGCATGTCTCTCAATTCCATTGTCACAAACCAATTTTCCATAAAGCAGAAATTATAAAGGGCCCCAATATTCAAGAAACGGAAAAAGATAATAGCCTAAAGTACTTCAACATGGAATGTGGTCACTTTATTCTTTCATTTTGTTCGACTTTTCAAGTGGAATATTTACTTTTCTTTGTGCAAACACAATCGAATCAATGACGCACTCTTCTTTGACTTTGGAATATGATAGAATAAATCACTATATTAGATACGCTTATTATATTACGAAGTAACAGTTGATCGACACATCTTGACGCAATTTTCATCATAGATCATCGGGAAACAAATTCTGGTG
The DNA here is from genome assembly GCA_036186865.1 of Eustoma russellianum. Lineage (NCBI taxonomy): Eukaryota > Viridiplantae > Streptophyta > Magnoliopsida > Gentianales > Gentianaceae > Eustoma > Eustoma russellianum. The sequence continues at coordinate 2,893,687 of AP025074.1, read as the reverse complement.
AGTTTGTAACACATAGGTATGGTTATGTACATTCAACCCCCTTCCATACCCCAACATAGACAAGAGACTCTAAGAGAATAGAGTAATGTTGTTGTTTTGCTAACACAATGGGTTCTCTTAAGATGAAAATAACATGCCTTCTTCTTTAATAGATTTGTGATCATAGGATCCACCAACTATTTTTATTTCATTATTTTTTTTGGAATATAAGAAAGTGCAGCTCACTAGGGAATTTCATGTGGAAAGCAAGGTGTGGGATAAAGACTTTGAAGTACATAAAGTTTATAATTATACATGTTGCCTTCACGTGCATGTCGCCTTCAATGCTAGCTCAAATCATTATTAGTTACTTCCATTTTGATATAGGTTCAAATATTCACTTTTTTATTTTGATTTTTTGGTTCTACTTAATCAATTATGATTCATCGGAAAACAAACTTTGTATTCTTTTAACACATGAGTACAGTTGCGTAAATCCGACTCCTCATACCTCGCTATAGACGGGAGACTCTAAGGCAATGAAGTAATGTTGTTGTTGTTTTAGTGGTTCTGGTTAATCAATAAGTGCAATTACAGTAGATACTACTATTTGATAGAAATACGAACAACAGGAAACGAATATAAAGTGAGCAAAGATCTTTTGCTAAGAGTTTATTCTATATTTGATCAAATCTTTAATACATTCCATTTTAAATTAACAGATTCTATAAATTTGATACGATAAATTAAAGAATATATATTACAAAATGTCCAATCCGTCATTAATTTTTAGCTCTTGTGGTGCGTCCTTTGAAATACCATTATTAATATTTACAAGTAATGTTAATATTTTACGTTAATATTAAAACTATCATGTGGTAGAAAAGTATGAAAAAAGAGAAAGCAATATTAAATTTATCATTAGAAATATGTTATGATTTTAATCTTGTTTTAAGGCATGAAATCTTCTTATGGCTGTCATCTCCTTCACCTTTATGCTCGCTCAATTATTGAATTGACGATTTTTTTTTTTTTTTGGATACAATGTATATTAAGTTCCATCACATCTTACATATACATGATGTATAATGCATACTAAATATATAAAAATAAACCTCTAATACATATCAAATTTCTACTCCTCGCTCCCATATTGAAGACCCAGAAACCGTCAAGATTCTGACAAGTATGCAGTCTTTTAAAAGAGATCTAACGATGAAAGAAATATTGTGGAAGTAGTCTCTAAAGTATAATTTGAAATAGAACAAATACAGCGTAGGTGCAATACTGATATCTGACCGGTACTGATTTAGACCATAATATCCGGTCCAATTGAGTTAAAGAGTTACTGTCACAGTTTGTAGTATGCACCTTCTGTGGATTGTCTAGTAAAAAACCTTACCGATCTAAGAAGTTGCTGGGTTCCCGATTTACATCATGTACATAATTTTTCGAAGCTGAGACGGTATAAAATGCAGAAGTGAGTAAGAATATGATGTTTTTACAACTACAAGTAAATTCGTACAAATAAAGTGATAGAGTTTTTTTTGGTAGAAAGCCTGGAAAACTGAGTAAAGGCATGGCAGAATGCCGATACGTGTCTTTTTGGACAGTTAGAAAAGTTACTGAGACAAAACTGAGCAACACAAATCGAATTGTGCAGAATTCACCAAAATGGAAAAACCGCTAGCATAAAGTGTGAATGGGATCTCTTAACCCTCCATGTGGGGCGGTCACAAATGACCGCGCGACACGTGGCATTCAGGGTGGTAAGGCTAGGTGGGGGTGACTCCTGAATGCCACGTGTCGGACGCTCACAGAAGGTGAGGAAAAAGGAGGTCAGGAGATCAAACATAAAGTGGGCTTCAACCTCATCATGAGTATTTCAGAGTTCAGTCTCTCCTTTTTTGCAGGATCGAATGGATATTATTTGGTTAATAGTTCAGATTTCATAGTAGGTAGTTGAATTATATAAAAAAGTTTACCTATTATATTCAAAGTTGACTAGAACAATAAGTCCAGTATATCCTAATGACAGTAAAAACTATCACTAAATCTGGAAAGGGTAAGAAGCAGACAAACAATAACTTTATCTCAAGAGATATAGAGTTTGTTTCCACTGAAACTTCCGACTTTATATTACTATATCCGAAGTTGACTAAATTGAACAAATATATATGCCTTAATCACATGTACAACAATCTCAAGTTTTATGACATGTCTGGACTTTTCACATTTCTCCCTAAAGATAAATTTTGACCACTTTATTGCATTACTTATTATTCTTGAGGACAATAAGTAACATGTTACTTTTTTTAATTACTTTTACATTCAATTTTGGTTGGGTGTTACAAAACTAATCGAGGCTTTAGATCACTTCACTAGCGCATTTTCGCATATAGTGCTTATAAAATGCCGCAAAAAGCTCAGAATAACATTGTTTAATGAAAAATATCAGTGTATTCTAGACAAGACAATAAAAACCTTTCGGATTATCTTTTGTCCTTGAAATATATGTATGAGTGCGTGTTCATACACATATATATACCACAGAAATGTATACACACATGCATACATATATGGGTATATATATACACACATACATATATGTACGCATACACACATATATACACACACATATACAAACACACACACATATATATATATATGTGTGTGTGTGCACTCATATATAAAGAACAAAAATGAAATTTCAGTTGAATGACTTTGATACATTTTTGTATAGGTTTAAATAATCTTTTCACAGGGTAAGCATATGAGTGAAAAAGTACTCCATCTCTTCTAAAATCTTGTTCTAGGTTATTAGCATGTAGTTTAAGAAACCTCATTTAATACCCAATCGTAAAGTATTTTAACATGTTTCTTTAAGAATTTTCTCTTAAATGATGTGATAATTGTTGGAGGAAAATTTGTAATGTGGAAATAAGTTTGTCCAAAGTTGGTGAGCAACTTAATTATGATTAGTTTTTGTTAATCAAAACTGGAAACTAATGAATCCTAAATTATCTACGTGATGAGTAGATGATTTTATGCTTTTGAATCACTCAATTTCGATACCGGGTCAATGAGAAATTAATGCTCAAAGTAGGAGTAAAAATTGATTGCAAATTGGAAAATTGGTGATATGGCTTCATGAGAAGAAGACACATCACCTTTTTGCAAATATACCACATTGGTAAATTGAAAGAAAAATGCCACCAAATATAGTGCTAGAAGAGACACTTTAGATGTGCCCTAAGGGCAAGAGAATTTTTGACCGGAGGAAGGAAAGACACAGATGGCTGCCACACACACGCGCACGCGCGCCGTCGCCGCCTGCCCGTCTGGCTGGCTCGGGCTCGTGGCTCTTCCGCCCGGTTCTTATCTTTTTGGAAAAATTTTCTTTTAATTTTTTATAGAAAATAAGGTAACTAATCCTACAGTTATGATTTAATCATACGATCTAACGGCTCGGATAAGCTGACAGTTTCAGTTGACTGGCCGATCGTGGGGGTTACTGGCCGATTAGTGCAGTTGTGAGTTGCCGTAACCTCCAAGATTTTCTTCTATAAATGGAGGCAGTGCTCTGCTTCTGATGTACACTGAAATTTTTCTTCTCTTCTCCTGTTGCATACGAGCATTCTGCATAAACTATTGCTGCTTACTGCATACACTACTGCTGCATTTCATCCATCCGAGAAGTCAGAACACTTGTCAGGTTCGTGGAGTTCTTACGTAGTAGTGCCACTCGTTGGAACTGTGAGTCGTTGTATCCTGGAAGACGTTTACGATTTTCGGTTGGGCACAGTATACCGGAGCAATTCGTCTGAAGGATAGAGTCCTGGACTCGCCTCGGTTTGTGTGTTGAGCTCATCCCTGTGTTGAGCTCATCTCTGTGTTGAGCTCATCCCTATGTTGAACGCTTCTCTGTGTTGAGCTCTTTTTTGTGTTGAGTTCTTCCTGTGCTGAGCTCTGCTCATCCCGCGTTGAGCTCTGCTCATCCTGGGTTGAGCTGTGCTCTTCCTGGGTTGAGCTCAGCTCATCCTGGGTTGAGCTCAGCTCATCCTGCGTTGAGCTCAGCTCATCATGCGATGGCCTCAGCTCATCCTGTGCTGGCCTCAACTCATCCCTATGCTGAACTCAGCTTATCCCTGTGCTGAGCTCTGCTCATCCCTGTACTGGGCTCTGCTCATCTCTGTACTGAGCTCTGCTCATCCTTGTGCTGTACAGAATGTCAGTTACGTTCTCTAATAAATCTGAGTTTCGTATATGAGATAACAATCTTAAGACGAATTATTTGTTCTTATTACAGTTCTGTACTGGTTTATTTACAATATTCTATTTGTATACTGACTTCTTGTTTCTACACTTGTCAGAAATTGAAACGTGATGGAGAATGAAAATTCTAACTCGTTCAATGCTACGCACATATATACATCTTATCATAACAGAACTGTGTTGTTCCAATCGCACCTACTGTTGCTGCACCCATTCCTGCACATGTTCCTACTGCTGGACAGGTTGAGAAGCCTGAAAAGTTTGGAGGCAGTTTCTTCAAACACTGGCAGCAAAAGATGTTTTTCTTGACAACGTTGGGCTTGGCAAAGATGCTGACTGAGGATCCTCCGGAGGTGGTTCCGGTTGAAGATCCGAATCTGAACATGAAATTTTTAGAACAGATTGGAGTACATGTAAACCTATCTTTCGCAGGATACAAAGTTTCTCTCCGGATAAAATCTGCCATAAAGGTAGGGTGATTAAATATCAAAGGACGTGGATTCTAAGTATAAAACTATGTAGATTTACGTTCAATACTTTCAACTTAGATACCCAACTTTGCTAACATATCCCATCTAGTTGCTCCCTTGCATCCTCTAATAATGATTAAGGAATTTCATGCAGTATAAAGTTTATACTTATTACTACATGAAATTTTCCGGCAATAAAATTCCAATGAACTCAAAAATGAAAAGAAAACGTCAAAAGTTTTCTATATGGTGTCATATCCATCTTTAAGGTTATTTTCAAGTATCCGTTTCCACAAGATACATTGCATTTTATGTCAAATAAATGTCAAAGCTGGTAGCAAAATGCCACCACTAACCATGCAAATCATTTAATACAATAATAACTGTTATGTCATGATTAATGCAGAACTTTATCAATTAAACAAATTTGTATGAATTAATAAGATTAAAACAAGCTTAATTTTAATGAGATAATAAAGAAAAAATAGGGATATGTCATTCTAGCTGTAAAGCAACTATTTTTTAACAGAACTTTTATCATTCAAAATATGTCTCAAACGTAATGTTGATACACGACTTTTCCTTGTTGTTTAGATAATAAAAGTACCATTAACATTCTCCTTGGCAGAAAGACGAGTGAGGAAGAGGGGGTGGTGGTGGTTGGGTTTGACACGAAAGAAAGAAAAAGAAAATAGTGGTCGAATGATAATGTAGAACATGTGAAGAGGTCTTGAAGTAACTGGTTAGTTTGTTATTTTGTGACTTTAAAGTCACATGTTCGAAACGCGAAAACAGCATCTTATACAAACTACAAACATGACCCATTTTTATGCATCAGAAACGTCCTACTATGTGAAGGGCTCATTTGAAGAGATTGTAACATCCTACAAACATGACCCATCAACATAATAATATTAATTTTATATATGCCAAAAACAAATTATGGCCTTAGAATCTATGTTGCTAATTTCCAGTAATTTATAGTTCATGTTCATCAAATGGATCGCAGTTTTGAGGCCTTTTTTTCGTTTTTTTTAATAGGTGCAAAATATATTAAACTCAAAACTGATGGAGATTAAAGATCACATAAGAAAAAGCATTCTGTTTATTCGGCCATTTTCATGATGAGTATATTGTAGGACACAAGAGGTTGTAATTGTTAGGAATAATTTATGTCAGATTGACTTCTGTACAATTTGCTCTTGGAATAAAGCAGTGGCCTGACTGCTGAGCTCAGGGTAGGCTGGATTGATTCGCTAAGTCAAGACAGTTCAGATACCGCAAATGAGTTTGCGTTCTGTACAGTCAGCCGACATGTCGACCTGAACGGAACAGCACTTCAGAACAGTGGTTATGTGCTATCAGCCCTCCAGCCGAGCTGAACTAAAGTCAGACTGATCAAACAGATCGAAGCAGTCCAGTCAGGGCAATTGTATTTACGTTCTCGACTGATCACCGATCCGCCGACCTCGGCACTTCAGCACAACTACGAAAGTTGGGCTTTCAGCCGCTTCAGCCGAGCAAAGCTCAGTACGGCAGAGCTGCAGAACATCAAATGTCCTCAGCCAAACAGCAGACCTCAGCACAAAGCAGAGCTCAGCAAGACAACGCTTCAGAACAACGAATATTCTAAGCACAATAGCAGAGCTCAGCTTGGCAATAACCTCAACATTTTAGCTGAGCAGATATCCGAGGTGAGTCCAGGACTCTGTCCTTAAGACGTATTGCTCCGGTATACTGTGCCCACCGGATGGAACAATCGTCTCCTAGGATACAACGGAAGTCAGTTCAGATGAGCAACACTGCAGCGTATGAACTCTACGAACCTGTAAGATGCCCTGAACTTCTCGGACTTGATGCAAAACGTAGAAAGAGAAAGAGGAGAATAGCACGTGTATGCAGAGGATGAGAGGAGAATATTGGATTCTGAGTGAGTGTGACTAGAGAGGTCAGTTTAGCTACTATTTATAGGGAAAATTTTGACTAGGGTGGTTAATTGACAGTTTAACCACAGCCGTCGGATCAGATTGCCACCGTTAAATCAGATAACAGATAACCGCTTTTCAAATTTGAATAACCGATTTTCAAAATTAAATTATGGTTACATAACTGATTTTTCAAATTTGAATTACGGTTAAGTAACCGATTCTCAAATTTGAATTACGGTTAAGAAACCGACTTTCAAATTATTTTATCCCTACTTGGAGCATTAACTTCTCATTCACCCACTTCAATTTCTCCAACAATCCCCCGCATGAATGGAAATTAATGCAAGTGTTTTTACAGACTCTACCGAGAAGTCAGACAAAAAAATGTTGCATCAGAAGAGGTAGCTTTTGGCTTTGAACCTTTCTTAGTGATATAATATCGGATCCACTCGGCTAATTAGTGAACTTAATGTCTTGAACTAACTGGCCTTTAGTGTGAACCTAGACAATAGTACTCACACAACATTTCCTTTAACACTATTTTTTTGGTTCTCATGATTGTGTTTGTTTTGGCCATGAACCGCCTGGTTTCAGAAAGTGTGTTAGAGAACTTTGGCCTTACAAAATTCTCATAAAGCGGCCACACTTCACACTTACATAGGTGTTTCCTATCAAGAGTATTCTGCCATACCCCACTTGACATATCAAGATATAGGAACCATTAAAAGCCTCAGCTTACCCTCATTTCTCTGCAGACAGCACTTTTATTAACTGAATGGGTAAGTGCTCACTGAACTTCATAACTTAGTTGTCCCATTGAACCAAGATTCTGGGATCTCCACTCAACAAAGTTGGGTTACCGTTACAAAGATTCATGCATTATAGGTTTTAATCCCATTCCGTTTGTCAAAATTGACATCCGATCTCTTGGCAAGCCTTTTGTAAGCGGATCCGCAAGATTCTCCATTGATTTTACATAATCAATAGAAATCATACCAATGGAGATCAACTGCTTAATGGTGTTGTGTCTCCGACGCATGTGCTGAGACTTACCATTATAGATGCTGCTTTGAGCTCGTCCTATAGCCGACTGACTATCACAGTGTATGCTGATAGGAGCAATTGGCTTAGGCCAGCAGGGCACCTCTTCTAGGAAATTTCGAAGCCATTCAGCTTCTTCCCCGGTTTTATCAAGTGCTATAAACTCCGCTTCCATCGTGGAACGAGCTATGCACGTTTGCTTCGTGGATTTCCACGACACAGCATCTCCACCAACCGTGAATAAATATCCACTGGTAGACTTAGAATCTTTACTATCAGATATCTAGTTGGCATCACAATAGCCTTCCAATACTGGTGGATATCTTGAGTAATGTAATCCAAGATTCATTGTATACTTTAAGTATCTCATTACTCTATTCAGAGCATTCCAATGTTCATCGCTTGGATTACTTGTAAACCTGCTCAATTTGTTTACTGAGCATGCTAAGTCTGGCCTTGCACAGTTTGTTATATACATTAGACTTCTGATTACTTGCGAGTACTCCAATTGAGCTACTGTCGCCTCGGTTTTTCCTTAAGTGTATACTTAAGTCGAGTGGAGTCTTTACTGGTTTCACATCAACCATATTGAACCGTTTTAGAACAGACTCAATATAGTGAGTTTGTGACAGTACGAGTCCCTCAGTTATCCTAGAAATTTTAATTCCTAGAATAACATTGGCAACTCCCATATCCTTCATATCGAAGTTTCTCGTCAACATCTTTTTTGTGTTTAAGATTATATCCCGAGTACTCTCCATGATTAGCATGTCGTCTACATAGAGACATACTATCACATATGCATTTTGTGTGCTCTTAATGTAGACACACTTGTCACACTTATTGATCTTGAAACCATTAGCTAGCATAGCTTGATCAAATTTCAAGTGCCACTGTTTTGGCGCTTGCTTAAGTCCATATAGGGACTTAACGAGTCTACAACTTTAAACTCTTGTCCTGAAACCACAAAACCTTCGGGTTGTTCCATATAGATTTCTTCATCCAACTCACCATTCAGAAAAGCGGTCTTCACATCCATCTGATAGATTTCCAAGTTATAGACCGCAGCAATAGCAACTAGCACCCTTATAGAAGTGATCCTAGTCACTGGTGAGTAGGTGTCAAAAAAGTTGTCGATAGCCTTTAGCTATCAACCTGGCTTTATACTTTTCAATAGACCCATCCTCTTTCAGTTTCTTCTTGAAAATCCACTTGCAACCAAGTGGTTTACTTCCAGGTGGAAGGTCAACCAATTCCCAAGTGTGATTCTGAAGAATCGAGTCTATTTCACTGTTAATTGCCTCTTTCCAGAATGGAGCTTCTGGAGTTGACATTGCCTCGGAAAAGTTTTTTGGTTCATTTTCTACCATATAGGTTAGAAAGTCCGGTCCAAATGAAGTTGGCATTCTGGCACGCTTGCTTTGACGAAGCTCCTCATCCCCTTGAGGAGTCGCCTCACGCATTCTCTTACCAATTCTTGTTTCTTCTTGATTTTTGTCTTTCTTCGAAAAGACATCTTCGAAGAACAGTGCATTCTTTGACTCCATGACAACGTTTTCATGTATGTCAAGAATATCCGATTTGTGCACCAAGTACCGATATGCACTACTGTTAGTCGCATATCCTATAAATATGCAGTCAACCGTTTTAGGTCCAATTTTAACTTGTCTTGGTTTAGGTACAACAACCTTTGCCAGATACCCCTACACTTTCAAGTATTTGTAACTAGGCTTGTGGCCTTTTCAAAGCTCGTATGAGGTTTCATTCATCTTCTTAGATGGAATTCTATTTAAAATGACGTTGTCTGAGAGAATCGCTTCCCCCCACAAGTTCTGAGGTAAACCCGAACTTATCAACATAACATTCATCATCTCTTTTAGAGTACGATTTTTGCGTTCAGCAATACCATTCGATTGAGGTGAATATGGTGCAGTCGTTTGATGAATAATGCCATGTTCTGAACAGAATTCATTAAACGGTGTATCATATTCTCCACCTCTATCACTACGAATTGCTTTAATTCGTTTGCTAAGTTGATTCTCAACTTCATTTTTATAGTCCTTAAAAGCATCAAGGGCCTCGTCTTTGCTACTTAGCAAATACACATAACAGTATCGTGTGAAATCGTCGATAAAAGTTACAAAATACTTTTTACCACCTCTCGTTTGCACAAATTTTAAATCACACACATCGGTATGAATTAAATCCAAAGGTTCAGTGTTCGTTTCTATTGAAGGAAATGGCGCCTTTGTCATCTTCAGTTCAACACATATTTGGCATTTTTTATTATCAAAATTTAATTTGGGCAATAAGTCAAGATTAACCAGTCGTTGTATTGACTTATAATTAACATGTCCCAAACGAAAATGCCATAAACAAGAAGACTCAAGCATGTAAGCAGAAGAGAAAGCATTATTATTAGCCTCTGCGGGCAAATCTCTTTTGGGTACAATAGTGATGACATTCAATCTAAACATCCTATTCGACAAGTACCCCTTCCCCAAATACATGCCATTTTCGAAAGAATAACTTTATTGGATTCTAACACTAGTCTAAAACTATGCATGACTAGAAGAGATCCAGATACTAAATTCTTCCGAATGTCAGGGACGTGCAGCACATTCTGCAGAGTCAGAAGCTTCCATGAGGTGAGCTTCAGAACAACTTTGCCCTCGCCTTCGATCTTTGAAGAGGCCGAGTTCCCCATGTAAAATTGTTCGTTGTTCCCGTATTGGTACTCCGTGAACATCTCTCTGCTGGAGCAGACATGTCTAGTGGCGCCAGTATCAAGCCACCATTCGTGCATGTTCCCCACAGCGTTACACTCTGAGACCACCGCACAGAGGTTTAGATCATCCATAGCGTCAACGATATTCGCCTTTGCCTTGGTCTGCTTCTTCTTGGGCTTTCTGCATTCATTGCTGACATGCCCCTGAATGCTACAGTTGTAGCATTTTCCGGTGAACTTTTTGGCGATCTGCTTGCCTTTCTTGTTCACCCCGAGTTGACCCTTCTTTTTCTTGTCCTCTGCAACATGGGCCTTGGACTGACCAGAGCTTGATTGTGGCGTTCTCTCAGATCTGCGATTGTCTTCTTCAATGCAGAGTCGAACAATCAGATCTTCCAATGTCATCTCCTTTCTCTTGTGTTTGAGATAGCTTCTGAATTCCCTACATGAAAGAGGTAGCTTCTCAATCACTGCAGTCACGACGAAAGATTCACTGAGCAACATGCCCTCCTCTTCCATCTCGGCAACCAACGTCTGAAGTTCCTCAACTTGAGAAACAACAGTGCGAGAATCAGACATTTTAAAATCCAGGAATTTGCTGACAATAAATTTCTTAGTGCCGGCATCTTCCGTACGGTATTTCTTTTCCAAAGCCTGCCACAAAGACTTTGCGGTTTAGTACGTGCAGTACAAACCATACAGGAGTTGTCCAAACAACTCAGAATATGGCTCAAACAAACATAATTGTTGAAGTTCCATGCTTCAACATAATGTTTGTTCTGCATATTCTGGGTTTGGTCCTCCAGCGGATCCACCACAGGTGGTTCTTCGGTCAGAAAGGTAGCCAACCCCATGGTAGTCAAGAAGAACAGCATCTTCTGCTGCCAACGCTTGAAAAGCTCCCACTGAACTTCTCAGGTTTCTCCACTTGGGCCACTGCAGGACCCTGTGCAGGAGGAGCATGTCTCGGCACCCCAGCATTTGGTGCCATTGGAGCAGAACTATGTACATCTGCGCCTTGAACCGAGCTAGAGCTTGCGTTCTCCATAGGTTTCTGTAAACAAACAGGAATTAGTACAGAATCAAAACAAATACGTCTTAAGAATTGTTGGGAATAATTCATTTAGATTGACTTCTATACAATTTGCTCTTGGAATAAAGTAGTGGCCTGACTGTCGAGCTCAGGGTAGACGGGATAGATCCGCTAAGTCAAGACAGTTCAGATACCGCAAATGAGTTTGCATTCTGAACAATCAACCGACCTGCCGACCTGAACTGAACAGGACTTCAAAACAGTGGTTCTGTGCTATCAGCACTCCAGCCGAGCTGAACTAAAGTCAGACTGATCAGACAGATCAGATCAGTCCAGTCAGCGCAATTGTATTTACGTTCTGGACTGATCACCGATCCGCCGACCTCGGCACTTCAGCACAACTACGAAAGTTGGGCTTTCAGCTGCTTTAGCCGAGCAAAGCTCAGTACGGCAGAGCTGCAGAACAACGAATGTCCTCAGCCAAACAGCAGACCTCAGCACAGAGCATAGCTCAGCAAGACAACGCTTCAGAACAACGAATGTTCTAAGCACAATAGCAGAGCTCAGCACAAAGCAGAGCTCAGCTTGGCAATAACCTCAACAGCTCAGCTGAGCAGAGATCCGAGGTGAGTCCAGGACTCTGTCCTTAAGACGTATTGCTCCGGTATGCTGTACTCAACCGGATGGAACAATCGTCTCCCAGGATACAACGGAAGTCAGTTCAGATGAGCGACACTGCAGCGTATGAACTCTATGAACCTGTAAGATGCCCTGAACTTCTCGGACTTGATGCAAAATGTAGAAAGAGAAAGAGGAGAATAGCACGTGCATGGAGAGGATGAGAGGAGAATATTGGATTCTGAGTGAGTGTGACCAGAGAGGTCAGTTTAGCTACTATTTATAGGAAAAAATTTGACTATGGTGGTTAATTGACAGTTTAACCACAGCCGTCGGATCAGATTGCCACCGTTAGATCAGATAACAGATAATCGCTTTTCAAATTTGAATAACCGATTTTCAAAATTAAATTACGGTTACATAACTGATTTTCCAAATTCGAATTACGGTTAAGTAACCGATTCTCAAATTCGAATTACGATTAAGAAACCGACTTTCAAATTATTTTATCCCTACTTGGAGCATTAACTTCTCATTCACCCACTTCAATTTTTCCAACAGTAATTGTATACAATATAGTCTCGTTGTAATCTCATCAGGGAATGTATTCTTGATTTGTGTCTTCTAAAGTTTGAAAAAACGACTTTTTGTTCAAATGGCTATAACTCATCAGTCAGTCATACCCAGTTTAAATGGCTAGAACCGATGTTCGAAACCGAAGGTGGATCTTGGAGCAATTGGAAAGGTTGCTGCTTTGTGAGTTTGAGGTCATAGGTTCGAGTTGCGGAAACAGCCTCTTGCACAAAGTGTACGATAAAGCTACACACCTCACATCGTGAAGCCTAATACACCGGCAATGCTCGTCCGAAACCCAAAAAAAAGTTTAAATTTAAATCTTTAAATTGCAAAATTTTTTTTCACTTTCTTTTGGTCGAAAATGGATCTCTCATTCATGTAATCAAAAGATATAAAAAATGTCTATTCTTTCTATTTTTATAATGGTTTGATATTCTATCTTATGATAATGGTTTATTCAATGTATTTAACATATATTGTATATGCTATATTAATTTCTTATTATATGCATGTATTAATTATTGTATACCATGTATCATGCATACAAAATAAAAATGAAAAGCTGCATCGAAAGCATGTCGACTAGTTTTTTCAGGGAAAATTAAGGCCATTTCGATTAATAAATAATTTCCACACGAAGTATTGTGTTATCATTTATCGTACGATTTCTTTATTTCGGGGAATAAATCTCGTCTCTCTTGGGAGGCGCACCACAAGGTATCTCACGGTGAGAGTCCTTTTACTCTATAATGGGGAACGGGATCCCCTGACCGCCCCCTTAGTGACCCCCTTCAGGACCGCCCGCCACGTGGCACACAGAGGGGGTGGTGAGGCTGGACAGGGGTGACCCCCATCCAGCCTCACCACCCCTCCTGTGTGCCACGTGGCGGGCGGTCATCTCTTACCGCCCCCACTGGGGGGTCAGGTGATCCGAACTGCTATAATGGTTCAAAAAAAAAAAAAAAGGAAAATTAAAGGAAAAAAGAACAAATAAAAAACAAAAAACATATGGAAGATCCTACGGCCGTGCCGTCGACAGGCAGACATGTTAACAAACTGAGACAAATCGAATATTATGTTTTTAGATTGGAATTCGTTTAGTTAAACAGACTGTTTGTTTCAGCTTGTTTGTTGTAACTAGTTCTAAAATTTGTTCAAATTCGATTCGAAACACCATAACTCTCTAAACGAATCAAACAATTTGTAAACAGTTCGACTCGTTTTAACAAATAAATCTAATTATATATTTAAATTCAGTTCTTTTAAATAAAATTAACAAACAAAATTAAATCAAATATGAATTCAACTCAAATTGTTTGCGAAATGCTACGTTAGCTTAACCGCCGGGATATGATCCCCTCACCGCAAAGGTGGTGCAGTGACGCGTGACCGCGCGACAAGTGGTAGCAAGGGGATGGTAAGGCTAGATGGGGTGACCCTCATCTAGCCTCACCAACCTCCCTTGCTGCCACGTATCGTGCGGTCGCAAAGGGATGAGTAAAGTGGGGTTAAAATATCTCAACCTTAACCGCCCGCCAACACTTTACAGTAGCGGGGAGCAAACGACCACGACTAGGCGGGAAATGCCAAAAGCCGTACATTCATATCGTCTTGGCTCTGAACTTCCGTTTGAATCCGATCATTTCATTTGATAATTATGCAGAACCAAAATGGGAATTAAGGTAGCATGATTTCTCCAGAAGTCAGGAAGCATCTCATTTCTGCAATTACTGCAGATTACTCGACTTTCTTACTCGTTTTTTCCAATTTCTTTTTGGCAGGGTTTAATGAAGATTTTAGCTGATAACGCTCGAAAGCGATAAGGAGCAGAAATTCGAAAGCTATTTTGGTCGGAAAATAGCTGTGGATGCTAGCATGAGCATTTACCAGTTTTTGTTTAGTACATTCGTAATCTGAATATTATGCGAGAAAAAAAAAATGTTCATTCTAGTATTTCAATCGACTGCTGAAATTTTGAGCATGCTGTACTGTGTAATTGATGAATTTTTAGAAAGTTGTGGGATGTAGTGGCACCGAGATACTTACTAATGAAGCCTGTGAAGTCACTAGGTACAATTATTTTGAGTTTTTAATTAAGTTGCGTATGAAGATGATTGATCAGAGTTTGGTCGTTCTTTTTTGGGGATGTTGGCACAATGGCGGACCTTTTTCCCCTGTTGACTTGCTTACAGTTTAACTTTCCCGGCATTTTGTTTAATATTTATTCTGCTAGATTTCAAATGTCCTTTTTCTGAAAATTTTTCCCTATCTGCCAAGTAATGTTACTATCCTTTTTCGGCTGTGTTACAGGTATGTCTTCGACGGGAAGCCTCCTGAGCTTAAAAAACAGGAGTTTGCCAAGCGGTAACAGCTTCCGTTTTCTATCATTTTCATTATTGATCTGGGAGGTGCTTATTGTACATCGTTAAGATTATTGATGAGTTCTTGCTATGCTGCTTTTCTAAAAGGGAAGATGCAATATAGGACCTAAATGTTTCTGTGGAGGTTGGTGGGCATACTTATTACCAAACCTGCTTTTCCTTTACCAGAGTTGCTCATTTGTTGTCATTGATCTTCTTTTCACTCTTTTCTTCCTGCAGGCAGCTAATAAGGAGGACATTGAGAAATTCAGTAAAAAAAACAGTGAAGGTATATGTTCTAGAATGTTATTTAATCTTACATTTCCTTTTGTTTTCTTATAATTGTTTTTTAGCCTTACTAAATTGCAATTGACTGCTTACCATGGAACTTTTTCTGGTATCTTTTTCAAGTTGCTCTTACATCATAATTGCAATCAATTTGCTCATCAAACAAATAGCGGTCGGAAAACACATTCCGACTTCAAAATCCTTCCAAAATGACAGGATCTAGGTCAAATCTGCAACATGCAAACCATTGTATGTGCTAGGTCAAATCTGCAACATGCAAACGATTGTATATGCTAAATCAACTTAGGCGTCCTTGCTCAAACCTAATTTTCCATCAGAAGTATCCTCGACACTTTTTCTCGTTCTGATGGACTCTGACAATGGGAAGCATATTCTCCACAAATCCAGACCATGTGGTTGAAAATAAGAGAAATGGGCAGCATCGATTGTTGGTCAAGTAATGAGGAACAACTCCACTTTCTACGAACATGAAGAAATTGGCTTAAGATAGTTGGAACTCTAAGGGCCTTCTCAAAGTTCGAAAGATTGATGACTAACTCTTCATCTTTCGATTTCAGTCTGAAGATTCGAAGCAGAGTATTTTTGATCTTTGTTTGTTACTTTTTAGGAATAGAGTTCTATTTCTATGGCCATTGGTTCTAGAGAAACCCATTCAACGTCTAAAGCTTGACTCTATTCTTGTATGGGCTTAGTGTTAGAATATCCTTACCTAAATTAGGGATATTTTGTAATTAGTGTTGATTGTATAAGTAGTAGCCACTAATTCGTCCGCTGATTTTTAGTGATTGATTGTAGTGATTGATTGAAGTTACCATAATTGTATAGAGGTCAAGGTGTATAAGAGTAGGACATTGTATACGGTTTTATACATGAATGAAAATCGAGTTTTTCTCTCAAATATGGTATCAGAGCCGTACGGTTCCGATTTTATCCATTGAATGTGAGATCTTTGAGTGGAGGCTCAGAGAAAGTCTCATCACTGCCCAAATTACCTTTCCCGACCCGAAGCCTATACCTTTCTCCGGCCATCCGGCCAAAACTGCTCAGACATACTGTCCTGAGTTTGTCATCACCGCAAACAGTCCCTGCACACACCAACCATGTCAGAAACAAATCAAAACCCGCAAGATCCCAAACCAGAATCATCCACCCATGCCATCCCTGGGGACTTAGCCATACAAGTGGCTCAGATTCTCAAGGATAGTCTTAGCCCACCATCACAACAATCTATCACCTTACCAGAAAATCTGAACGTTGCAGTCAAACTGACCGGCAACAATTACTCATTATGGTCCCGTATTATCTACAGGGTCATTTTAGGCAGGGGACGGCAATACCACCTCACAGGGATACCACCGCCCCCATCTCCCACTGATCCGATGTTCCCTCGTTGGGAACAAGATGACAATTCGGACTTTACCTGGATTTTACAAAATGTAGATGCAAGTATGATTAACAATGTCTCACGGTATCCCACGGCCAAAGCCCTATGGGATGGGCTGGCTCTAACATACAGATCTCGAGGGGACTCACTGCAAGTATTAGATCTGCACCGGAAAGCAAACAACGTCTGACAAGGGGAAGGGACGCTTGAGGCTTACTAGAATAGCCTCCAGGACATATGGGTGTCAATCGACACCTTGGACACAAATCCAATGAAATGCCCAGAAGATATTTCCTTATACAATTAGAAAATGCAAGAGTTTAGGTTATATCAATTTCTAACTGTAGTAAGTGATAAGTTTCAAACAGAAAAGAAGGAGCTTTTAAAAAGAACACCATTACCGAACGTTGGAACTGTATTTTTTTGAGTTTAAGCGAGCTGAATCTCAAGCAGGTTTGATAAAACATGGCCCCTCAGAACAAAGTTCATCACTGGGGATAGGCCAAGGGTTGGCCGTCAAGCCAACCACTGTAAAGGGACGCGGAAAAAGACCACAACTAGACCAAAGCACCATTTCTGTTCGCTCCAATATCTCATGTGAACAGACAGAAGCACTATCCTCTGTGAACATTGTGGAAAAAAGGGTCACAGGAGAGATAAATGCTTCCAGATGTACGGATACCCTGAGTGGTGGGAGGGGAAACGCATAACAACTGGACCGGGTAAAGCTGCAGCTGCTAGAACCCCTGGAGATGGAGTTGGCAACAGTGCACCTCAGCATCTAGCAGAAAATAGCGAAAAGGAAGAAGACGATGAGGAACAGCAGAGAGCGATGGGAAATATCGCAGCCGCAGGAGCAGGTATGGGGTTGGGGGAAAACCCTAGCCCCAACTTTCCTTTTAATCCCGAAATTGCCTCTTCAATCCCTTCTTATTTAACCCCCATACCCCCCCGTTTTATCTGTTCTGTCATCTAACCCCCCGCCTCCCTTAAATTGTCCCCTGCCCCCTGTTTTTCTTTAAGTGGAAAACAACGGCCCCTGTAGTTTCCTTCACATGCTAATATGGTCCACAATTTTTCACCCTCTCCACAGTCCGCCCCCTATTGTCCAAAAGCATCGTTTCACCCTCACCCTACTAAATCCAATACAAAAAGTACACAATGGATTTTCGACTGTGGTGCGACCGACACCATGACATTTGATCCCCATGACTTAATAAATCACTCCAAGCCCTTAAAAACCCATGTTGAGACCGCCAATTATACTATTATTCCGGTTCAAGGAAGTGGCTCTATTTCGATCACTCTTGATATTACTCTTAACAATTGCCTGCTTGTTCCTTCTCTTTCCTCTAAATTACTTTCAATTAGCCAACTGACTAAAGAACTTGACTGCGTTGTACTCATGTATCCTTCCTTTTGCGTGTTGTAGGACATTCATACTCAGGCGATCATTGGTCGTGGTACTGAGCAGGGAGGACTCTATTACGTAGATGCAGTGGTACAACATGGAAGGTCAAATCTTGCCACCGGGTCGGTAACTCGTCAGATATGGTTATGGCACCGTCGGTTAGGGCATCCATCTTTTAGCTATTTGCATAAACTTTTTCCCACTCTATTTTCCAGTACTTTACCAACTTTTAATTGTGACACTTGTCTCCGGGCAAAGCAGCCCCGGGCTACTTATCATCTAAATAATACGCGTGTCAGTACAATTTTCTCTTTAATACATTCCGATGTTTGGGGGCCATCTCCCCACCCTACACCTTTGGGTTTTAAATATTTTGTTACATTTGTTGATGATTATTCCCGCATGACCTGGTTATATATTCTCAAACACAAATCTGATGTTTCCACTAAATTTGTTGAGTTTTATCACATGGTTCAAACTCAATTTCACTTAAATATACAGATTTTACGTTCCGATAATGGGGGTGAATATTTTACTGGGGCACTTAAACAATTCTTCCGGGATCATGGCATCATTCATCAAACCACTTGTCCCGATACCCCTGAACAAAATGGGGCTGCGGAATGCAAAAACCGCATACTTCTTGAAATGACTCGCGCCATGATGTTAGACTCATTAGTCCCACGGTTTCTTTGGCCGGAGGAAGTGTCTACAGCCACCTATCTCAGTAACCGCCTTCCTACCGCCATTCTCCATCATAAAACACCACTTGACACCTTAGCCTCAAAAACAGTTATCCCGTCCTTACTCACTTTACCCCCAAAAATTTTTGGGTGTACTGTGTTTATTCATATACCAAAAGGCCACCGTGTTAAACTCGATCCCTGCGCTGAAAAATGTGTCTTTGTTGAGTATGCCTCTTCTCAAAAGGGCTACCGATGTTATAACCCTCGCACCCACTGAATTCATGTAACCATGAGCTGTGTCTTCCTTGAAACCTAGTTTTTCTTTGCAACCCACGCTCGGTCTCAGAGGGAGATAGCTAATGATGGACCCCTTGCGTTGGTGCCTGATCTACCCTGGTGTGTAGCTGATCCAACACGGCAAGTAGTTGGCACCGACTGTACTATAGCTCCCTGCGATGACAGGACCATTCCGCTGGTACTCGCTAATGACACTCCTGAGATTCATGTCTCCCGACAGGTAACAGAAAGTATACATGATGACAAAGGTAATCCTGTACTTTCGTCTAGTCCCGATATTTCCATTCGATGCACAACTTCTGACAATTCTATTCCTTGCAATTTACCTAGTCCTAATGCTTGTCTGGAATTGGACCATGTTACTTCATGTGCAGAGCAACAGGGACGGGTACTTCCACCAAGGAAAAACAGGGGCATTCCACCAGAAAGATACTCACCTACAAAGATAGCCCAGACCACAATTTACCCAATATCCCTATCAACAAAACATCTAAGCAACAGTGTAAGAGCCTTCTTTACCCAAATCTGTTCCGAGAAAATTCCCCGAACTGTTGAAGAAGCATGTGGTCAACCAGAATGGAAGGAGGCCATGATAATAGAAATGAATGCCCTAAAAAAGAATGAGACATGAGAACGATGCCAACTACCTCCAGGTAAACGAACAGTTGGCTGTCGGTAGGTATTCACCATAAAATACAAAGCAGATGGATTTATTGAGAGACATAAAGCAAGACTAGTGCCTAAAGGATACACACAAACGTATGGAGTAGATTACTCTGAGGCGTTCTCTCCAGTTGCTCGAATTGATACTATTAGGATCCTCTTCTCTATAGCATCTACAAAGAATTGGCCACTACAACAGTTTGATGTGAATAATGCATTTCTTCATGGGACATTAAAGGAAGAAGTCTACATGGATCCACCACCAGGATTTTCAGAAGAATTCCTTCCTAGACAGGTTTGCAAGCTCACCCGCGCCCTTTATGGACTCAAACAATCACCGCGTGCTTGGTTTGGCAGGTTTACGCTTGCAATGAAGAAGGATGGGTATAAGCAGAGTAATGCGGACCATACTTTGTTCATCAAACGTCAGGGAAGTTTTGTTACCTGTCTAATTATTTATGTTGATGATATGATTATCATTGGTAATGATACTAATGAAATCTCTCATCTCAGGGACTATTTGTTCACACAGTTCAAGATGAAGGATTTGGGTGGCCTCAAGTACTTTCTGGGCATCGAAGTTATGCGATCGACAGCTGGCATATATATTTCTCAAAGAAAGTATATTCTTGATCTGCTAGCTGAGGTGGGCCTATTAGATGCAAGACCAGCCGACACTCCGATGGTTCATAATCGCAAACTTGATATTGTTGAAGGAGCTCAATCAACTGATCGGGAACAGTATCAATGCCTAGTTGGAAAGCTCATCTATCTGTCTCATATCAGGCCTGATATTGTATATGCTGTTGGAGTTGTGAGCCAGTTTATGCATAATCCACAAAAGCATCACTTGGAAGCAGTATTGCGAATCATGAGATACTTAAAGGGAACCCCGGGACGAGGATTGATGTTCAAGAATAACAGACATCTCAAGATCGAGGCATACACTGATGCTGATTGGGCAGGCAATCAGGTTGACCGGCGTTCAACATCTGGTTACTTCACTTTAGTTGGTCGCAACGTTGTCACTTGGCGAAGCAAGAAGCAAAAGGTGGTTGCCCTATCAAGTGCAGAAGCAGAGTTTCGTGGTATTGTTAAAGGCATCACCGAAATTCTATGGATTCGCAAGTTGATACAAGAACTTGGTTTTCCGGTCATTGGTCCTATCCAGCTGCTGTGCGATAACAAGGCCTCTATCAGTATTTCTGAAAATCCTGTTCAGCACGACCGGACCAAACATGTAGAAATTGATCGACATTTTATTAAGGAGAAACTGGGAAATGGAATTATTGCACTTCCACGTGTGCGATCAGAAGACCAACTCGCGGATATCCTGACTAAGGCGGTTAATGGACGAATTTTTGATTCTATATTACGCAAGTTGAATATTTGTGATCCCACTGTTCAACTTGAGGGGGAGTGTTAGAATATCATTACCTAAATTAGGGATATTTTGTAATTAGTGTTGATTGTATAAGTAGTAGCCTCTAATTAGTCCGCTGATTTTTAGTGATTGATTGTAGTGATTGTAGTGATTGATTGAAGTTACCATAATTGTATAGAGGTCAAGGTGTATAAAAGTAGGACATTGTATACAGTTTTAATTATACATGAATGAAAATCGAGTTTTTCTCTCAAACATTTAGCTCCCTATGCTGAAGATACAGTACTTTAATGCTCAAGTGCTAAGTAGTTTGGGGAGTCTTATTGGGAACCATTGTTTATGGATAGGCTAACCACCTCCCAGTTTATAGTGGCTTTTGCAAGAATCTGTGGAGAAATCAAAACGGGTCATCAATGAGCATGGCTATAAAATCAAACAAGAAGTTGTATATGAGCGGATGCCCACTCAATGCATGAAGCGCAAAACATTTAAGAATTCATGTTATGAAAATCCCTCAAAGACAAGCAAGAAACAAATATGAATCTTTCCTCTGTTGGGAATCAGCCACATCATCCTGCGGCTGGTGGTCAAAATCGCTCACATGACACAAAGACACTGAGAAAGTTCCAGTAAAAGGTAAAGAGGTTAACAAGGATAAGGCAAAGGTGTCAACAGAGGAGTCAGGAAAGGGAAAAAACCAAAATCACCATGAATCTTCCAAATCCAACTTTAAAAGAAAAGGTACTTCTTCTATAACTTCTCCGAACAAATTCAGCCTTCTATCCGAGAATGATGAGGATGATTTACTTGAAAGGGATGATGTGGTAATGCTAACATGGTTTCTGTTTTGCAGGACCCATCCTAACTTAAAGATTTTAGGAATTCAATTAATACACAGGAGGAGGACTCTCCTGCTTTGGTTCTGATGGTCTGGCTAAGAATATAGAATCTCAGGGCAATGATGAGTAAGGGTTGATAAAGAAGAATGCAAAGGTCAAGAACAGGAAAACTAGTATGAGCCAAATGCACCTCATGGCTGCTACTAATGCAGAGGAAGGAAAGAGCACTGAACATTGGACATAGAGGTTAGTGAGTGTTTGGAAAAAGGAAATAACAGTAAGTTGAAGGCTAAAGAGGGATCTTCAAGGGCATGGAAAAATAAAGTAGCAAGGAAGGATGTTATTGCCCAATCCAATGAGGTTGAACAACTTTTTTCTTCCTCTGTTTCTGAGGAGGAGGGGGATTGTTCTAAACAGAGAAAGATGACCAAAACCTTCATCTCTCTGATGTAGACTCATTGGATAGCTCTGCTCCGGTAGAACAGATTATTGGCAAAACATTATCAACTGTCAAGATCAAGGAAAAGAGGGCTGAATAGAAAAAAGGAGCCTCCTACTCAATGGGGAACTTGTCAGAACCTAAGGTGGAAGTGAATCAGTTTAGTGAATTGGGGAAGGAGGATGGAAGTTGGAGCATGTGCAAGTTGAGTTGGTAAAAGATCCTTATAACATACAACTGCAGTATGACATAAAGTGCTCTAGGATGCCTATACTAGGTTACTGTCTTTTGAGGAATCCTTCTTCAAAGAAAAGGCAAGAATAAAGTGGATGAAAGATAGTGATAAAAATTAGGTTTTTCCATACAACAGTTAAGGCCCACAATGCGAGGAATAAAAATACTTAGATTCTAAAATGACGAGAGAGATATGATTGAGGATTATGAGCAAGTAAAAGTGATGACATATGATTTTTGTGAGAAGTTATTCACTGACCCTTCCCCTATTGTTAACCCTACTCAAATTTGGAATTGTAGAACACTGTCTCAAGCTCAAAGTCAGACTTTGTGCTCTCCCATCTCTAGAAAGAAAATCAAAGATGTTCTCTTATTTTTGAAGTCCGATAGTGCACCAGAGCCAGATGCGCATGCAGCTGAACTCTTCAAGGAAACTGAACTATGGTAGGAGGGGAATTCTTGGATGTTATGGAATTCTTTATAAGTAGAATTACATTTATTACCCTATGAATGCCACTGCAGTTTTCCTGATCCCTAGGTTGGCAACCCACTCAAAATGAAAGAACTTAGGTTAATCTCCTGTTGTAATGTCACCTACAAAGTCATCTTCAAGGTTTAAGTTAATAGGCTAAAACCGTTGCTCTCCTTCATAATGGATGAAAACCAATCTATCTTTGTCAATGACAAGACTATCCAGAATGACATTCTCCTGATGCATGAACTGGTAAAGAACTACAAGGGAACGTGTGGACCATAGTGTTGTGCTATCAAAGTTGATATCATGAAGGCATTTGACACTATTTGTTGGAAGTACTTGTTGATGATCCTGAAGGTGATGAAATTCCTAGACATCTACATTAAATGGATTTGGCTTTGTTTATCTACAACATCCTTCTCCATAAACTTAAATGGGGCTTTGATTGTAAATTTTCTAGCAACAAGAGGGCTTAGACAAGGGGACCCTCTATCCATATGTCTTTTTATTCTTATCATGGAAGGGTTCACACAACTTTGAAAGGAAATATCTTGAATTCTCTATTTAGCTTCCATCCAAAATGTGATTATATAAACCTTTCTTCCCTGGCCTTTGCATATGGCCTCTTTCTCTTATCAAAGACAGTCTCTATCTGTTATGGTCATAAAAGAAGCACAGTTGGAATTCCAATATCTCTCTAGTCTTCAACAAATCTCCAAAAATGTGAACTGTTCACTTCTGGAATCGCCTCGCATGAAAAGAAAGTTATTGCAAATATTTTGGAGTAAATATGGGAAACTTGCCAATAAGATACAACTGTGTTCCCCTCATAGCTGAAAAACTTTCATATTCTGATTGTGGAGAATTATTGGACAAACTTTCAGTCAGAGTATATAGGTGGGCTGCCTCAAAGCTTTCTTATGGGAGAAGGCTACAACTAATAAACTCAGTCATTGCCATTTGTAGATACTGGACTACCTTCTACTTCCAGCCTAGGAGAGTCGTTAGAGAAAATTAAGCGGTTTACAATTTGTCAGGCAAAGGAGAGGGACGAGTTAGGCTTAGCTGACTTGACTCTTGTGGACATGTATACATCATGAAGTGCATCTAGAAAATATGTGAAAGCTAAGAAAGCTTCTGGGTCAAATAGGTCTATACAATCATTTTGAAAAGTAAATTCATATAGAAGTAAAGCCAAGACTCTATGGTTCTTGGCTTTGGAAAAGATCTTTTTGGATCAGAGACAAATGTGTTTATGCATTGGTAGGGTGATTGGGAATAGAGAGACTATTTTATTCTAGAACGATCCTTGGCATCTATGGGTTACTCTGAGCATAAATCATTCCGAATTAAAGAGGAAACTGAACATCAAGTACTCTGGGATTTGTACTTGTTTCAACTTAAGATGATATGTGTTTTTTTACACCCTCACATGTCATATTTGTATCGTTTGTCTGATATGCTACCTCGGCCGTGAGCACATAAAAAAACATTTGTTTTCTTAACTGTCTTCTCTGATCTTGTATTATCCTTTTTATCAATAACAATGGACATGAGCAAAACTTTGAAAGGCTGATAGGAACAAATTTTCTATCTCTTAATATGGAGGTATTGTTTGTATGTCTATCACCTACTCCAGACTCTACCGAATAGCTTTTGCTTTTATTGTGATATTACTGGGTATGGTTGTTGTTTATGTTGTCTAGATTTGGGGATATCAGTAGTTGAGAACCTGGATTGATGGCCCTTATTCCACATGCTCTTTCACTATCATGCTCTGAGTGCTTGGAGTTGATATTTCTTTCATTTCATAAGTTAATCCAAGCAACGTCTGTTCTCCTTGGTAACGTTATGTAATTGATGTAGTTTTGATTACCAGGTTTTTAATGCGAATACATTAGTTTTATATTTTTCTGCTGCTGGTGCAACCCGGAAATTGAAGTTGATAATTATTTGTGGAACGAACTGTTTGATGTTTGACATATACTAATACTGTGGAAGGTGTCTTTTCTTTTTTTATTCTCTTTGTAGTTACTGGAGTTAGTTTGGGGCGAGAAAGCTTTCTACCTGAATCAGGAGCTAAATTTTGAGTTTTTGACCGACTCAATAGGCCTGTGGAGATTCCATGTAAAGGGGTTAGGTAACTACTAACTCTGTGCTTCCTTCTACTGAATGAAGTATGCAGGACCATCTTTGCATTTTCGAATAGTACAGACTTTGTTTTTTCTTTTTTCACATTTAATTTGTTGTAATCAAGGTGCCCATGTTATGTCTGTCGCTGGGGTGCATATTCAGTGTCATGAGTTGTTGCTATTCTTTACTCTATTTGTTTCAATAAATGTTGTCTTAGTTGACTTTTCAATACAAAATAAATTACATTAGGTTGAAAAATCGATTATCACAATATTTTTGAGACTAGAGTCGAGAGGGTGTCAACTATACCATTCCACCAAAGGGTTGACGTGGGAAGAAAAGGGATGAAAAATGGTTTTCTTGTTATGCTAGATTTCTAGAGTCGGGCAAATCTTAAAATGCTGCCGAACTGATTGTAGTTTATAAATTTACAACACGCACTCTCGTAAGGTAAAGCTGTGTGTATCAGATCACGAAACAATCCAATTCCTTTCTAGATTCTGTACAAACGCGGGAGCTTCATGTAAGGGCAACGTCCTTACAACACAGCCAATAAGAACATCAGCTTGGTGGTAAGACTAGTGCGTTTTGGGTTTAAATATTTACACACAATATTTTCTTATTCAAGACTAGACAAGATACTCATTTTAAGTTAGGTCATAGGCATTTTAGCTTAATGTGTAATGTATTTTGTTGCTATCTAAATAAACATCCCAACTCATGATTGCCGTCATACTGAAACCAGTGAACAAAATCGTTAGTTTCTCAACTCCAAGTAATTATGATTACTTGAGTCATATTTTAAGTTGTTTAGACAATTCGTTGTACGGACTGTATTGTACCTTTAAAATTATAAAGTCGCTGTAGATGGCATTTGATAAGAAGTACCGTACGTCCTTTCTAACTCGTTGACTTCTTCTAACCTCAGTTAGAGAACTTTGATTTTGTTCAACACTAAAAGGACTATTAGAGAAATCTCCAATTATATGTTCATTCAAATTTCAACTTGTTGAATCTTGATTTGAATCTATTCTTAAGAACTTATCCTCAAGAAACTCAAGAGAGAGATATATATATATATATATTTTTAAAAAAGGCACTATACACATGTATTCCAACGTACTACCGACACGTTATATATTTCACAAACGTACGTTAACGCCACACCACCATATTTACCTCATATTTATGAGTATATTCACCCGCACGATCTCATTATAGGCGACATAACACTAAGTTACGTGGTACGGAAGAGAAGACGAGAGAGGAATCTTTAACTACCTACATCTACATGGCTGCAATATTCTCCAGCAATCTCCCTTGGAATCTGGACGGTATCTGCTCACCCCCGTGAGTCTCATCTTACTTTAATCCGTCTCAGTACTTCTTTGTTTGTCTATTCTTTATCCTGTTTTACTATTAATAGTTGTCATGTGTGACGCGGTAGATCCTTTATTGTTTTATTTTATGGAGTGGGTGGATCCAAACTCTCATAATCTAACACAAAATTGACTTAATTTATTTCCCCCCTTTTGACCTCCTTTACATCCTTTTGTAAATTTGGGTGACAGAATATATCAAACAGTTAGAATCTCAAACCCTGAGCAGCTCAGGGGCGGAGGGAAGGGGGGGCCTGGGGGCACGTGCCCCCCAACGTCGGTGAAAAAATCCTATAGATAGGTAGGTGTATTTGTATTTTTGGCCATTCAGTTCAAAGTGTGTCCTTGCTTGACAGAACACTAACCCTCTGTTACGTGGTCATATAATGTTTAGCGTTCAGCAATTCTTTGCTAAGTGACTAAAATGTGTCTAAAACTTACCGGAAGTTTGGTCTCTTAAATATATTAAAAAAATTCAAGATTTGGAAAACTAGTAGTCTTTTTTGCATGTAAGGTAATCGTTGAAAACTAGTAGACTTTTTTGCATTAGTTTGCTTATGAAAATGAAAGTTTCTTTTTTTTTTAATTGGTTGCTAATCTTACGAATCCTGTGAGGGCTGATGCTCGATAGTTGATATATATTAATTTAAAAACGGCATACAGTTGTGCCACTCCGTTGGAGAAGATGCTACAATTACACAGCTTTTGTGATTTTATTTGGTTGCTCTAAAGTCGTTTCAAAGTTGAGAGCTACACATACCTTTAGGTTGCATTTAAATATTTAGTGCTGGCTGTTGCTTGTGTGAAAACTATTTTACAATTTCTAGCAACTATGTATATAATTGGTCATTGATTCAGCATTCAGACAGTAAACTGTAAAAGGTAATATGCTTTTCCAAATGCCCATTGTTAAACACTAGCTTTTGTGATAGTTGTTTGTTTCTAATTTTTCTGCGATAAATATCGTCAAGACTGATCTACGCAACCGGTTAAGGTGACGTACTATCAGATTATTTATTGTGTTACTTTGAGCATGGAATTTTTTAGCACCATTAAAGATGAAGATATTATGCAACGATTTCAATCAATGTCATCTCGAAGAACCTTTTTGCATCCCTTGGCAAATCCTTCTCGTTCTGCAATTATGTATTGATATATATATATTACTATATTCATTTAATAATTATGATCCGTATATTATTTGTTGTGTATTGTTTATTTTTTTGTACATTGGTTGGTAGATGTGTTTTCTTTCACGTATTTTATGTTATAATACAAAAATATGTCTAGAAGATTTTGTCGGTTTTCTCGTCCGAAACGGTGACCGGTGGTATTTCTATTGCGAAGCCTGTCAGTGCCCCTCCAAGAAGGGACTCCTGGCTCCGCCACTGCCTGAGCTATACGTATCTATGCCTACATACCCAGACTTAAAATGCGTCTCTTCTTGCATTTTGTATGAAGATGGACTTGTTGATTTCTGAACCCAAGACTCTTAGTCTTACCACTTGGTTTAGCCTTTACCATAACTATCTTTGTTGTACAGATTAATGAATAAAATACTCGAGCAAACTTAAAAACATACCCAAAAAAAAACGCATAAAAACTTCAATTTCCATTAGATATGTTGAATAGCAAAAAAATCTCTACACAATATATTCAAAATATGTCTCCTTCTATACTCACGAATTAATCAATAAACAAACGAATAAAGTTTTCAGTGGGGTCCTACAGCTCCAATTTCATGTCAAAATCACACGTTAAGACTCCAACTCCACAATATAAACAAATACCCACAGCTTCTAACAACCAGCTTCCAACATCTTTATCAAATTAGCTTCTTCCCGCGCAAAACCTTCATTCAAGAGACGATCATAGTACTCATCACTCCTGCCTTCTTCATCAACATCAGCACCAAATAACCCTCGACTGGAAACAAAACCACCATGCCCAAACGGATTTCTTGGAGAACAAGTCATGCCTTCTTGAAGCAAAGGTTTAAATTCTTGTACATGCATTCCTATAAAAGGATGAAACATCAGCAACTTGGCTGGAAACCTTCTTGAAGGCTCCTTGTCTAAACAATTCCTCAAGAAATCTTTTGCCAAATCCGAAATAGACTCAGGCATCTCAGGCATGGATGTTTTCATCTTCTCCTTTAAATCATGTGTATCAAAATAAAACCTCCATGCACTTTTCTTGAACATATTCAAAACAGTGCATCCAAAAGACCATATATCTGTTGCTGATCCATACTCCCCATGCTGGACTGATTCCGGCGACGCGTAATCCAATGTTCCACGCAGACTCAATCTTTTTCGTGGATCATTAGTAATAGCTAAACCAAAATCAGCTATTTTGAGACGATTAAAAAACTTTTCTTTATAAGGAAACACAAGAATATTGCTAGGCTTAATGTCACAATGTACAATTCCTTTTCTATGGATATAAGCAATACCCTTAAGTAACTGATATGAGTATAAAGCGACTAAATTTTCCGGTAACACGCCTTCGTATGAATCGATGAGAGTTTCGAGGGTCCCACCAGAAGCGTACTCAAGGAGTAAATTATAAGTTTTTTGATAATTTTCTAAACTTGTATCTTCTCCAAAACATTGGACAATATGAGGGTGTCCTTTAAATTCTTGAAGCAGATTGGCTTCCCACTTCAGGGTCTCAGATTTTTCAAGAATCGTAGATTTAACGGCCGCGACAGAAGTCGGGTTGCCGAAAGGATCAAGATTTCCGGCTAATGACACCGTCCCAAACGAACCGGACCCAAGAATCTTGAGTTTCTTCCAATTATCCGCCATTACTGATTATGGTTTGATCCAAACTAGCAAAAAAGACAGATGGGAAAGGTGGTGGAGGATCAAGAATGAACAAGTGTTTGAAATTCGGAAAGGAAATAATTCTAATCTTTGATGTGTTTCGGATAATTTATAGTATATGGTAATTTCCGATTGTAAGTAGGGTTTTTGTAGTATTAAAGTATATATGGAAATCTGAAAAAAGCGTACTTAATCAATTTTAGTTACGGAGAAGTTGGATTCCGAATCTTTGAGGAATTATACATGGTATGTAAGTAGATCGGCTCTAACGGTCAAACTTGGTTCCTAGTGTATTAGGTTATTGAGTTTGGGTAGGATTTGAAAAGGGCCGGATCACTTCGTGATCTGATATACGCACCCTGACCTTACATTTTGTATAAGAGACTGTTTGTGCAGCTCGAATCCGTGTCTTCAAGATAACAAGTTATCAATCTTAGCAGTTGTTTAAAGTCACACCCTCTGAACTTGATGCACATGTATAATGTTTAAATATAAAACTATATAAGTTGTACTTTCAAAATTTTAAAATTATATTATAAGTTGCAAGACACAAATAACAAAATTTTGGAGGTGTATTTTTTAAAATAAAACTACATAGTTTTATATTTACACATTTTAATTGGGCATCCAAATTTTGCCACATATGCTATGTAATTAAATTGTAGGCTTTTTATTTCAGTACTGTAAGATTATGTACCTTTTTTTTAAATTTTTTTTATTTTCCTATCAAATCTTGTTACAAGCAGTGTATAGGATAGCTATAAGATTATATAATTATGAATATATTCTTTAAATGATTCCGGTTCAGGTACCTTTTACTATCAGAGGTAGGTAACGAAAATTAACATATATATCGTTTCTGTCACATTCTCTTAACATCTCTTATCTAGTTTCCTTATGTAAATAAGCCTCTTATTTCAGTTAATTATGTTGTGACATTGTATTTAAGTTTTATAAAACTGATATACATGATACTATCTTAGTTGATGAGATAGAGAATTGATAGGTATGACGGAAAATATCTTTCCACATTTATCCCATAGTTATAGTGTACTTATTTACATAATTATCAGGCAACGGTAATTTTTGTTCAAAATCTTGATTTCTTTTTCCTCCGAAAAAATTGTGTAACACTAAAATGAAAAGTGTATCGGTAGGAAAAAAAATATAGTTTTGTATTCCCTCTGTCTCAAAAATATTGTCTTAGTTTTTATTTTAGTTTGTCTAAAAATACTGTCCACTTTAAAAAAACGTTATATTTAGTAGTCCAAATAGCTATACTCCCTTTCAATTAATACATGAATAGAATTGTCTAATTTATCTCAATCAACAAAGTAAGTTATAATAAGCATAGCTAATAAAATAATTTCATCCGTTCATTTTGGTAAATATATAATTCACGTTCATCTTGGTAAATTCTTTTTTTTTTGGGGGGGGAATAGATCATTTTAATTAACATCAGAGATGAAACTGTACATCATATCAGCTATATTAACATCAGCTAGTTTGGTTATCCCTATTTCTAATCTTCTCCCATGCTACTCTAATATTTCTAGCCCTATCAAAAGTCATGCGGGCCACGGTATCTAAGTCCAGATATGTATACTCCTCCTCAAAAATAGCCTTATTCCTTCCTGTCCATATCAGTTGGAGTGCCTCCCGGAACACATACGGCCAATGTTCCCCTTCCTGCGTGGTTATGCCAACGTTCTCCAGATTCCGGTCTATTCATTTTGATATCCCCCCTTCCGTGCTAAAGAACCGTAGGTTGTTAGGTTCAGGCAGTAACCTGTACCATAAATGCCTTGCTTTAGGACAGTCCCGGAGCACATGCAGTGAAGTCTCCCACACATTCGGGCAATGATCACAGTAGGGCGTTTCTTTTAGGTTTCTCTTATATAGGAGTTCACTTGTTGGTAGCCTATCATGCCGACACTGCCATAGCAAAAAATTCCCTCTTTGTGGCCCTCGCAGCGACCAAATATTCTGCCACCGGATCGGATTATCATCTTCCGCATCTTCAGTTTGTAAGCCGTAGGCTGAAGCAACCGAAAATATTGCATTAGTTGCACTCCCCCACACCATGCGCCGGTCAGGTCCTTCTTATCGTAGTGTGAGTTTACTATCGTCTGTTAGTCCCATAAGCACAACTGGTATGGCTGCCAGAATACTCCGCCAAGTATGGGTTGTGGCCTGCCTTAGAGGGGACGTCCGCATAGGGCATCGTATTTGGCTTTTAGTACTTTGACCCACAAAACATCCTCATCTAATAATAATCGCCAAAGTAGCTTTGCAATTAAGGCTAGGTTCATGAGCCGGAGGTTCTTAATACCAGTGCCGCCATGCATCTTCGAACGGCATATGCTGGGCCACGATATAGTGTGCAACTTTCGATCATCAGTGAACTCCCCCAAAAGAATGCCCTATTAAGCTGCTCAATACGGTCAAGAACTCTTTTGGGAATTAATGAAGTCTGCATAGAATAGTAGGGGATTGTGGATGCCACAGATTGTATTAATACTTTCCTTGCCGCTTTGGACATAAGCCTGCCTTTCCAGGATGCTAACTTGGCCTTAACCTTGTCAACCAAATAATTGTAAGTGGCAGTGGATACACACCCGTGTAGCAGTGGTACCCCTAAGTATGTTCCCAAATTGTGCGTGATGGGGATCCCAACCTTGCTACTAATAGTCTCCGTGCGCCTTGTTGGAACATTAGGGCTAACATACAACTGCGATTTTGTAATATTAACCTTTTGTCCGGAGGCTTTACAGAAATTCGTCATAATAGCGGACATCACATCCCCTTAAGTTTCAGTTGCGGTGCCAAATAAAAACAAATCGTCTGCGAACATTAAGTGGGATATTTCTGGGTGCCATGTCTTGACGCCTTTATTGGCCTCCAAATCCCCTGATCCACTGCAGCCCGAATCTGCTGGCTCAGGGCATCCATACATAGCACAAACAAGTAGGGTGCAAGGAGGTCCCCTTGGCGTAATCTCCGTTTGGGTTGAAAAGCATTCAGTACATTGCCACCCCAAAGAACACTCATTCGAACTGATGTACTCAAAAACATGATCAACTCCTCCATAATAGCGTCGAATCCCACCTTTTTGGGCACAATCCGCAAGAACTCCCAGTTAATACGGTCATATGTCTTCTCCAAATCGTTTTTCGCCGACATCATTCCCATTCGTCCACTAGTCTTTCTCATAGTGTGGAGGATCTCCTGGACCACTATAATGTTATCACTCGCTTGTCGGTCCGGAATAAAGCTGCATTGGGGTTCACTTACCAATTTACTAACCACAAGCTTTAGTCTGTTCGCAATGATTTTTGATATAATATTCACAGTCACATTGGATAAAGATATTGGACGGAATTGGGTCACCCTATCTGGCTTGTCAAGCTTCGGCACCAGCATGATGTAGGAGTAATTCATGTGCTCTGGAAACTGCTTATTTCGAAACACCTCCTTGACGAAGCGGATAACAGATTGTCCCACGATATCCCAATTCCTTTGGAAAAATACCGGTGAGAATCCATCCGGACCAAGGCTCTTGTAAGCACCCATCTGGAAAACTGCATTTTAGATCTCCCCTTCGATGACAGGTCGATTTAGCATGTCGACTTCCGCGCTAGATAGGTCCGGATATGTTAGTTGAAGACCATCAAGATTGATCAATTCATGCCCACAGTATAGGTCCTTATAGAATTTAGCCACCATCCTTTGGAGCTCCGCTGGATCGTCCACCCATAGATCTTGGTTATTCTTCAGACGAGTGATTTGTTTCCTTCTCTTTCTCACAATCGCCGTTGCATGGAAATACTTTGTGTTGTGTTCCCCTTGAGTAAGCCAGTTCAGGTGGGCCTTTTGCATCCAATACACTTCTTCTTCATGTAGTACTTCTTGCAACTCCTCCTTCAAATGATTATTTAAATGGAATAGGAAGCTGGAGGGTCTGTTATACATCGCTGTTTGAATTCCTGAGAGGCGAGCCAAGATGCGTTTCTTCCTCGTATTTATGCTCCCAAATATATTAGTGCGCCAATCCGTAAGATATTGGGCACATTCACTTAGCAGGGTATGGAGTGGTCTGCCATTCTCTATCCACTTACTTTTCAAAAAATCCTTGAAGCGGCTGTGCTCAAGCCAACATGCTTGGAATCGAAAGCCTTGCATCTCCCTTGGTTTTGCGGGTCGCGAGTCCACCTGGAGTAGTAAGGGGTGGTGGTCGGAGCTGGTCATAGGTAAGTGGTGTAGCATCGCTTGTGGAAATTTACGACTCCATTTTCTGTTGCAAAAGTTGTAGTCAATTCGTTCAAATATTTGTCCCGCTCCCACTCGTCCATTCGTCCAAGTAAATTTTGGACCAGAATACGGCATATCCATCAGTCCACCATAGTCTACGACCTTGTTTAGAGGGGTGCTTTTCACAGCTCTACTTCCACCCATCTTGTCATCTTGAGACAGGACTTCATTGAAATCTCCAATTAGGGTCCACGGGCATGTGAACATGTCACTCATCCGGACAAGGTTCTCCCAACATCTGTGCCGCACTGCATCAATGGGGGAGGCGTAAACTAAAGTTAAAATCCACTCAATAACCTCATTTTGGCGAATAGCTAGGTTGATGTACTGATCGTCGTAATTGATCACCTCCAGGTTCACCTTCTTCGAGTCCCAATAACACCATAGGCCGCCTGAGAAACCCGTAGCTTCAACTGCAATGAAATGATCAAACGGACACCCCCTCAAAATGCGCTTACCTTTCTCGCTGTGCACCCTGTGTTCCATCAAGAACAAGATATCTGGTTGGTATGACTTAACTATCTCTTTCAAACATGAGTAAAACTTCGAGGAGCTGGCCCCTCGACAGTTCCATGAGAGGATCTGCATGGAAAACTCAATTTAACTGGGGAGCCCCAAGCTCCATATGATCTTCTGAATGACAATCCACCACTTTGTCATGTAGGCACTGTGGTTGGGACGACACCATATCCGCCTCCTCGTCAGGCTTGGCTGCTTTACCCTGCATTTCAAAATCCATATCCAATCCTTCTGTATCAGGAGGATGATGTTTCACCATGTCCCCAGCAGATACGATGCCGATAGATTATCCCATTGTTGAGTTTGGCAATGTATCCGTAGATTTTCTTGCTGGTTGAAGTCTTCGATTCAACCCTTCGACATTGGTAAGGTCCTTGAAAGACATTCTCCCTACATCTTGCCTTATCGTACTCAACCTCCTTTGGTTCTGCGTTGGATCTTCCCGGGGCACTGACAAGTTCCTTCCAGGTTACTTCACCTTCAGGGGAGCCTTCACCTGCAGACCCTTTGTTGTTTTAGTTTTATTAGGCCCCACGGCGTCCTTGGTCATAGCAGAAAAGCCCACATCATCCCCCACCTCAGAAATTTGGTTAATACGTTGTCTCAGCACCTCCATCTCAAGAACCTCCTCTGCCTCACATTCGTAGTCTTCCACAACGAGTGAGGCAAAACATGAGCCAGCCGTTGTTCCCTTGTTAAAAGATTTCTCCATGCTTGTCGTCGCATCCTTATTGATCGCAGATCTGCTGTATTGCTCCACACCACTCTCATGTTGCCTCTGAGTTTTGAGTGGTGCATCTCGTGTTTGGGTTCTTCGTCGTCGATTGTTCGTTGAGACCATCTATGGACCAAAGATTTCTTACTCTTTGGTAACATTCTGCTGTACTTCTGTGGGCGCATTCATAGTTTCCATATTCACCCCTCCTGCACACTCGGCATTACAGTGACCATACCTTCCACATTTAAAACACATCAAGTGCAATCCTTCATATTCCACTTTAAATTCATATCCATGTAAATCTACTAGTGCTGCCAGCGGCTTGGTCAAATCAATCTCGACGCACACCCGCGCGTATCTGCCTCGCTCCGCACGTATAGTCGCATTATCAACCTTAACAGCCTTACCTAATTTGTTGCCAATTAACAGTAACACTTTTTCATTGTAAAATTCAAGTGGGATCTTAGAGAATCTTACCCAAGCCAACGTTGTGCTTATACTGTTTTTATCAGGCTGGAAGAACGGGCACCACTTCGTCACCGTTAGATAATGGCCTTGGATGAGCCAAGGGCCTCCCTCAAGGACATGATAGTAGTCTTCTCGTGTGTAGAATCAAATAACATAGTAACCATCATCAAGATCAGTCAAGATGCACCCCTCTTTAAGATTCCAGAGCATCCGTAGCCTCTGTTCCAGCATTCGGAAGGATATGGTTCGACCCAGGAGTTTTATGATTAGCGCACGCCTCCAAGGCCGGCAGAGCTCCTTACGTTCCGCAAGCGGAACCCTAACATAAACCCGCCCCTCACGGTGTTCTTCCAAGAGAGTTTCTTGTTCTTCCAAGAGAGTTTCTTGTTCTTCCAAGTCCTGGAGCATATCTTCCAAATCACTGCCTTCCCCGTCAGACACATATGGTACCCGTTCGATTGGTGTTCCTCGTAGCACTTTGGTGAAGCTTCTTCCCGCCCAGGCCCCTTGCGGTATAGTCGGAGCATCGATCTGCGACACCATGTCTCCATTAGCATACCTCTTATATTTCTTGACACTCCTCAGCAATTGATCACTCTCTTCTTTCGATCTTTCACCCTCTCAGGAATCCGCATCAATTTTTGTGCTTGAATGCAGTTGTGAATGGGTAAATGGGTTGTTTGTGGGATTTCGCTCTGTGTCGAGGGTTTCGCTCGCCCCAGACATCTCTATTCGGTTCTCTTTCTAATTCACTTCGTTCTATTTCAGGTAATAAATAGTCCTTTCTTTTCCCATCTTGGTAAATTCAAATAGCATGAAAACAATTGTTAACAATTATAATTCACGTCCATCTTGGTAAAGATATAATTATTCGTCTTTTTTTAAAAGCCATATTCGTCTTCAAAGTTTCTCGAAATAACTTATCTTACTTAGAGCACTCTTAGTAATGATTATTTCTTGTGTTCGATTGGTCCATAATTGTACCCTGTGCTTATTGTTCCATCGTTATACAAGTCACCCACCAATTAAATTATATTATTAAAGAATTATGGGATATATTGCCATCTTAGTAATCTAATATTCAATTGATTTATCTCGATACGTGCTTTTTGCTATTCCTAAGCCAACCAAAAATAACATAATCCAAAAGATTAGGATATGAGAAAGGAAATGGCTTTTT
Organism: Eustoma russellianum; assembly: GCA_036186865.1. Lineage (NCBI taxonomy): Eukaryota > Viridiplantae > Streptophyta > Magnoliopsida > Gentianales > Gentianaceae > Eustoma > Eustoma russellianum. The sequence goes on along the minus strand of AP025074.1, from coordinate 2,857,022 downwards.
ACGGTTCTTAAAATACTGATCCATACCTTCTATTTTAAATTACTATTTACAAGACGCTTTCCAAAATAAATATTACTAATTACAAGACCAAAGTATCTAGAGAAATTTCAAAATATATTATAGTTAAAAAAGCCAAAAAAAAAATAGTAGAAATTAGGAAAGCTCTTGAAATGATTAGGACGGAAATGGCAGCTCTATCTAAGGTAACTAGTCGGGACTGTCAGTTGCATTCAAGAATCATTTCTTGACGACATTGACAGTTGTAAGAGGTAAGTGGTTTTTGGGTGCCGAAAAATTGTTTTGGAGACGCAATACCACCCAGGCTCAGGACGGCACTGGTAGGAGCATCCAAGCTCTGGACGTCGACAGCACTACCAGAAGCATCTTGCCAGGTGCCTGCCAGGCGCATCTAACCCTAACCCTAACCCTAACTTCAAACTCTAACCTTAACTCTAAAATAAACTGATTGTATGTTGTTATTTGTTATATATGTATTCTATGTAATGTCTCTATTCCAGAGATAAATAGTTTTTATCTTATGCACTAGTTGTGTTAATGAAATAATAGATTTAGAATTGAGGTTAGGGTTAGGGTTAGGGTTTAGGATTAATGTTAGATTAGGGTTAAAGTTATGGTTAGATCAGAGTTTGATTAGAGTTATGTTAATGTCAGATTATAGTTAGGGTTAAGGTTATTGTTTACGTTATATTAAAAAATAACAAATCATACAATTAATTAACGAGATAAACAATTATTTTCTAAGATAGCAAAATATATATACATAACTTAAAGCACTTTGGTATATATTTGTATAGCATAGTTAGGGTTTTTTCAGTATAACGTAAACAATAAACCTAAACTTAACCCTAATGCTAACTCTGAAAAAACCCTAATCTAACTCTAACCCTAACCTAACTCTAATTCTAATCCAAACTCTGACTTGATCTTAATATAACTTCAACCCTAATCATAACCTTAAACTTTAGTTTTAACCCTTCCCTAACCATAACCCTAATCTAATTCTAACATGAATGATAACTTTAACCTAACCGTAATCTAACCCCAATCATAACCATAAGTTTAATCGTAATCCTAAACCTTAACCATAGCTCTAATCATAACCTAACTCAACTCTAACCTTTAAGTCTGTTATTACTTTAATACAAACATTACATAGAATAAAAACTATTTATTTCTTGAACACAAATATTGCAGAGAATACATAAAAAAAATAACAACAGACGAACATTTTATTCTAGATTCGGGGTTATTCTTAGGGTTTAGGGTTTAAGGTCATGGTTAGGGTTATAGTTAGACGAAAGGCGAAAGGCCTGGTAGGACGCGCCTTCCAGTTCCTTTGTATAAGCCTGGTAAGGCTGTCCAAGCCCTTGTACGAGCCTGTCAAGGCTGTCCAGGCCTTGGATGCGTCTGCTAGCCCCGTCCTAGACCTAGGTCGTTTTTGCATCCCCAAATAGCCTTTCTGCATCCGAGAACCACTTATCTCATTGGACGCAACTGTCAGTGCCGTCCAATGATGAATCTTAGACGCGCCTACCAGTGGCGTCCAGAGTCTTCTTAAACGGCACTATCAGGTAAGTCCTGATTATTTTCAGACTTTTTCTAATTTGTACCATATTTAGGTTTTTTTTTTTTTTTGTTAAACTGTAATATTTTTTTGAAATTTCTCAAATTACCCCCACTTGCGTTCAAGTTTTTCTCCCTTCAGCATGGGGGCGCAAGACCTCAGAGACCAAAAGGCGTGAACCAACTCAGAGCGGATACACAGGTTCAAGCCATCAAGAAATTAGCAGGTGATCTGAGAAGACAACTCTGACCACTGTGACCCGAGGATTCAGACCCTGAGGAGGAAACGGTGCTTCTGGACAGGTTCAAGCCATCAACGGTGGAGTAACCGGTTGCTCAGCACCACCGATTTGGGTTCTTAATGAAACTTCCTTAATCCTTTCACGAAGAAAACGAAAGGAGGAAATTGGTGCTCTAAGGGTAGTTTTGTCTTTTTCTTAGTCATCAAAGTGCAATTTACTCATACTAACCTCAATTTTGAATAACAGTTGCAGAAATAGCCATTTCCTATGGAAAATCCTAGTCATTCTTGTTTTCATTTTTGAAACACAATTCGATTTAAAGTAGATCTGAAGCAAAGATAGTATGAGATATATTCTTAAAAGAAAAACACATTTCAAGATGTCTAACAACAACAACAATCATACGCAACATATCCCAACGACATCAAAAGCTACCGCTAGAGTCTGTGAAGAGTGAGGGACAATCAAACAATACTTTTGCTTTTTGTAAGACCATCGGCTCTATATGTACATACATAGATGACACAATAATAAGCATATAGTGTGCTAGTGTACTACTGAACAAATTTAGTGAATACAAATAAAAAGCTATTAAAATAGACATAACCGTGTATGTCAAGAATATCTAACAGTTACTGGAAAAAAGAATGTCTAACAGTAAAAGAAAACAAATAAAGTATACCGGGAGATAATACAATTTTCTTATGCATAATAAGATAAATATGGTTTTGGTTTCTTCCTTTATGTGCATAAGTTGAACTTGTTAGCATTTTGGCTCAAAATGCGTTAATTATTCTCAAAATTCTTTTGACCAACATATGTTTTATTTAAATAAGTTAAGTGGTATTTTTACTTTTTGTTGGTCTAAAATTGTAACTTCCAAAATGTATTTCTTGATGCTAGGCTTTTCAGGAATTTTTCGCGCGCAAAAAGGATCGATTTCATTAAACGTAAAATAATTACAAGTAACTTCAAAATGAGCAAAAAGACCTATCTAAGTAGGTACATCATCATTCCCCAAGCGGAAAGCAACTGCTAACTCTCCAACTCTCCGAATAGCATCTCTAACAAAAATTCTAGGGGGTATATCAAACTCTCCGTGATTATGTATAACCTTGTTCCTCCGGTGCCAAATCCCCCTAGCCATCTCTCGAAACAAGTAACTCCATACGACTTGATTGTCCCTTTTTCCGGGATCATGCGATAGATTCAAATCCACCCAATGACAATTCGTGAGAGGTCTACAAAAGCATTCCCACTTGCCAACATCCACAATCAATCGCCATACTTTAGACGCCCACTCGCAGTCCCTAAAATCATGCAGTCCGCCCACGTCACTCCGCCCACATAGCGCGGACTCACTAATGTGTCTCCGCAACAAAAAGTGAGATGTTGGGAGAACATCCAGTCTTAGCCTCCACAAGAACACATTTTCCCTATATGGCCCTTTCATTCTCCAAATTTAGTGCCACGCTTGACTTTCGTTCGCCTCAGTTTCAGAAGTTTGGACATGGTATGCATTAGCCACAGAAAACTTCCCTGAAGAGTGCAAATCCCATCGGACTCCGGGCTGGTCTCCCACATCCGCCCTCTCTTCATCGCCCCCAGTCAGTACACCTCTCCTTAGAAGAGGAACACATTTACGTATACTCCGCCAAGTGACCGACGCATTCTGTTTTGGCTTGTCGTCCAGTGGTGACCCATACTTAGCAAGAAGGATTCGGACCTAAAGGGGCTCCCTGTCACTGATTAGTTGCCATCCCAATTTAGCCATGAATGCAATATTCATACGGTGCAGTCGCCTAATGCCCAAGCCGGCCTGGTCCTTTGGCTGGCAAATATTTTCCCACGCAGTATAATGCAAGTGTTTACTTCCATCCAACTCGTTACAATAAAAGTCGCGCATATGTTTCTCCATCTCTGCAATGGTCGACGCCGGAATCATAGTGGTCTGCATCACATAGGACATAAGAGTAGATAACACCGACTGAATCAGTAGAGCCCGTGCCGCTTGGGAAAGCACCTTGGTTTTCCATGCCGCCAACTTCCCTTTGATGTTCTCAACCAAAAAGTTATATGTATAGGAGGTAGGGGTGTACATGCTTTTTAAAAACTGGCCGAACCGCACCAAACCGGCCAAACCAAACCGTAAAAAACCGGACCATGGTTTTATGGTCGGTTTAATAAATGCTAAAAACCGGACTGTTTCATTTGGTCCGGTTTCCGGTTTTAAGAATTTCAAACCGTATAAACCGGACCATACCGGTCATATATATATATATTTGATTATACATTACATATTTAATTATTTTTTTTTTACATTATAGTAGTATTTTAGTTATTTGTTTATATTGTTTGTGAGTTTGTTTTTTATTGGATGTTTATGACTTGGGGAGGAAAAACTCAGTTGATTAATCATTTTTTGGTGAACAAAGGTTGATACCTAGTGGATTTGTCTGGTTATAACTAAGAACATATTAGTTTTTTGCTTTGATTTATTTATCCTTGTTTAATTACTTCTTTGATTTTTAGTAATTCTTAGTGTATAATTATTTCCACACATTGTTTATCATCCCGTAAAAGTATGAAAGAATTGAAATTTTGTGACTTGGAAGATTATTTTGTATGCAAATAATGTGATTACATGATTGAGTATTAAGGATACTTGGATGATTTTTCAATTAAACTACTCTATCACCTTAATCCATCCTTTTGTTGAGGGTCATGTACTTTGTGTAATTTATTATAGTATGAGTTTCTTGCCAAGACATGATAAATTAAGGTATAATAATATTCTATGATAAATTAAGGTATAGTAGTATTCTACTAAGGGGGTATAGTTTCATTTTTAGTTTGAAAAAAATCATATCAGGAAGAAAACTTATCCTCAATTTTGATTATGAATTTTGACTTTTTTAATCAACGTTATCAATGCTTCAGGTGAATAAAACCGGAAAAAACCGAAACCAAACCGGACTAAACCGGACCGGTCAAATGGTTTGTTGACTGGTTTGGTCCGGTTTTCGGTTTTCTATTTTCCAAACTGTAACAAACGGTTTGGTCCGTAAGATTCTCAAAAACCGGCCGAACCGGACCATGTACACCCCTAATAGGAGGTAACCCGACTATGTATCATTGGCATACCCAAATAGTTTCCCAAATTGTCTGTATTCCCCATCCGCAGTTTTCGGCTGAGAGCCTCAATCACATCCGTCCGCGTATTTCTGGACGTGTACACAACTGACTTCTGGAGACTTATGCACTGGCCTGAAATAGCGCAACACTCGTTCAGTACAGTGTCCATGACCCCCGCTTGCTGTTCCGTGGCTTCTCCAAATAAGAGAAGATCATCGGTGAAAAATATATGCGATACATCTGGACCGGTTCTTGAAGCACGAATGGGTTTCCAGGCCTTCAGAGTCACCGACCTGCAGATAAATTGGCTAAGAACATCCATACAAAGATTGAATAGATATGGCGCCATTGGATCTCCTTGTCTAATTCCCCGGGTGGGCTGAAACGAAGGCAGACGTTGTCTGTTCCAGATAATTGTCGTCGTGGCCGAGGTGACAATGAACATAATGAGACTTACCAACTCCTTACTCAAACCCACCGCCTCAAGCACCCTTCGCAAGAAAGGCCAACTAACTCGATCATACGCCTTTTCTAGGAATTTTGTGTAGTGAAAAATATAATGAAGTGATTTAAGGTTTGGTTAATTGTCAAAGACGTGTCACCTTTTATTTAGGCCTTTTCGACATTAGAAAATTGAGGACATACGGAACTTTACTACTCTAACCAAAACCAGACACCATTTTCACACTTCCGGACACTCTTTCTATAGGGCCGGTATCTGCATAACAGAGACCAATAAACTCATATCTGTCAATGATTCACCTTCAGATGATGTATCACGAGCGGAAAGTGAAACACAACTCAGCCAGAAACCTTCTCTCATATAATTAATGAGGATACTGTTGATACTGATCTGCAAGTGGCTGAAGAAAGTAGGTATATTCTGCCTCGTAAGAGTAACCGAGGAGTGCTACCAATGCGATATTAACCAGAACATGTGCCTCGAAACTCCAAATACCCAAGAAACATAGCCAGGGAGAGTCGTAGATAGTGCACATGCCTTCTCCGTATGCTTCTCTTAGAAGCTATCTCCAGGACAGTGTAGGAGGCCAGTAAAGCAGTTGAATAAACAAATGACATGGAAACGGAAATGGAGGCCTTACAGAAGAGTGCAATATAGGGAAAATGCGCACTTACACAAGAAAAGAAACAAGTTGGGTGTAGGTGCATGTTCACCATTAAATACAAGGCAAATGACACGATTGACCGGTACAAACAAAGGTTAGTAGCCAAAGGACATACTCAGACATATGTCATTTATTACTCTGAGGCTTTCTTTCCGGTAGCTACCGTTGATACTATGAGGGTAGCAGCAAATAATGATTGACTGCTTCTTCAGTTCAACGCCAAGAATGTCTTTTTTTACATAGAGAGTTAAAAAGGAGGTATATATGGAGGCACCCCCGGGGTTCTTGGGAGAGTTTCAAGAAAATGATTTATGCAGATTAAAAAAGACACTCTATGGGCTCAAACAAACCCCCACCCCCGCGTGCATGGATTCAAAGATTTACAAAAGCTATGAAACAGCACGGATACTGTTAGATTGATTCTCACCACTTTGTTCTTTAAAAAAATGAGAACATGGTGACCTATTTGATAATCTACACAGACGACATGATCATCACAGGAAGTGATGAAAAGGAGATTGCTTGACTTTGGACAAGTCTATTTTCAGAATTTGAAATGAAGGATCTCGGTGGCCTGATATATTTATTAGGGATTAAAGTTCTTCGACCAGATAAAATAATCTTTATCTTCAACGAAAATATATATTGGACTTACTACCTGAAGTTGGAATGATGGTTTAAAAGTCGAGTGACACTCATATGGTCGTAAATCAGAAGCTTTATATAAAAACAGGGGCTGCCACGGGAGACCGTGAACAACACGAATGGTTAGTAAGAAAGTTAATTCATCTGTCACACATCAAGCCAAATATCACATATACGTTAAGAGTAGTGAGCCTGTTCATGTATAACCCTCATGAGGAACATATGGAAGCAGGAGGATGGTGCAGTATTTAAAAGGCACACCAGGAAGAGGCATAGCGTTCCACAAAAACTGAAACATGGACGTTGAAGTATATACAGATGTCGATTGGATAGGAAATTCGAACCACAAACAGTCTACTTTAGGATACTTCGCCTTCATGGGAGGAAACCAAGTGACGTGGATAAGTAAAGCAAAAAAAAAGTGATAGCATTGTGAAGTTTGAAGGCGGAATTCTGTGGGATTGTTAAGACGTAATAGAGGTTCTGTGGTTGAAAAAAAATGTAATGATTGAAATTGAGCTTCCACTTCGACATCCTACTCAATTATTGCGTGACAACAAAGTGTCGGTTGCTATCTCAGAAAACCTCGTACAACATGACAGGACAAATACGTTTCTAGACCGACATCTCATAAAAGAGAAAATTGAAGAAAGAACAATTGAGCTTCCATTTGTGAACCCGAAAAACCAGCTGGCGGATATCCTTACAAAGACAATAATCTTAAAGTGTTCGACGTGATACTGTACAAGTTGAGAATTTGTGATTCCAATGCCAACTTCAAGGGGAGAGTTATCAAATATAGGAGATTCCAATCAAATCATGTAAAGAAAGAAATAGAATATTCTCACATTTATTTTATTACATACCGTAGATAAAAAATAGTTACTGTACTATAAATAGTACCGATGTACATAAAACCATCTCTCATTCACAAATTTAACACTATATTTGTGCAGACTACTGCAAAACAAGTGGGAAAAAAAGACACTAATCCTCTGTGAGAATAATGTAACATAGACCATTCACTACTCTTCACTGGTCCGCTTCATCTTTGCCATGTCCGCTTTCCATGTTACACTTGATCCGCATTATTCTCACTTCCAGTTCATGATTTTTTGCGCGCTCTGGTGGCTACAATTCGAAGCTGTGGCTGTTGAAATGGAAGATAGGTCCGTCGCGTTTTCTGGTCAGGTTGCTTGATCTGCATGCCCTAGCAACACTTGAGGTTAGAGTATCAGGTCCACACACCATGACGCCGATATCCACACTTCCCCAACGCTCAGATACTGATCTTAAAATCTCTGCACAAGTAGCATAAATGTGGACAGTTCAATAGGGATCTGAGGCTGTGATGAGGAACATACTCTAGGTCATGGATCTTTATGCAATGAATTGAGTTTCTTACAGTTTTCTTGATCTTGAGGCAGTCCAAGTGTTTCTTCTTTCCTAGTCCTTGTAATTAATATATTTTTGTTGTATTATTCTTTCCATTTCCGATAGAGTTAAGGACACATCCTTCCTTGACTTTAGAATATGATGGAATAAAGCAAAATGACTCACTAAATTGGTTGTGCTTCTTATATTGTGAAGTAACAGTTGATCAACATAACTTGTTACATCATTATGGATCATTGTGGGGATTTGAGGTTGTGATGAAAAACATACTCTTGGTCAAGGATTTTTATGCAATGAATTGAGTTTCTTACAGCTTTCTGGATCTTAAGGCAGTCCAAGTGTTTCTTCTTTCCTAGTCCTTGTAATTAATATATTTTTGTTGTATTATTCTTCTTTCCATTTCCAATGGAGTTAAGGACACACCCTTCCTTGACTTTGGAATATGATGGAACAAAGCAAAATGACTCACTAAATTGGTTGTGCTTCTTATATTGTGAAGTAGTAGCTGATCGACATACCTACCCATCATTATGGGTCATTAGAAAACAACCCCCGTGTGTTTCTAACACATAGGTATGGTTGCATACATCCGACCTCCATACCCCGCTGTAGGCGGGAGCCTCTATGGCAATGGGTAGTGTTGTTGTTGTAGTATTCTTCAATCCTTTCTAAGTAACAGGGAACATACCTCCAATGTCAGGTCTGTGACCATAGATCACGTTACTGATATGCTGTTCCTTGCCAGAACTTCCATACTTGCCAGACTCACTCCGCTGCACTCGGCCATTCTTGTTGTCTCCTAGTTTCTCCTCCAACAAAGTTTTTCTTTCCCAAAGATGCCACAACACGATCACAAGACCGCCAAATACGACCACACTTGCAGCCATGCATGCTATGAACAGAAATCCTTTGTACCAGGTATAATATACATTGAAAGGATTTACATAGAAAGTATTCAACAAACCAACAGTAATGACCAATCCAATTGTAGAGACCGTGACATAGATTCCAGACCATACAATGTTTCCGGTGCCAACGAGAACGGATATCCTACTCCCTTCTGAATGGGAAAGATCAGAAGAAAAGCTCAGTTGGTGAACTTTACCCTCTTCCTGAATTTAAGAGACAATGCATTACAATTGGTGAAAAGTATGATGGACACAGAAGATATTGCAAGAGTATTGCATACCAGTGAAGGCTCTGACTCTCGAGTTATGTAAACCTGAATCTCGAGATTTAGAGAATCAGAAAAATATGGACAGATTGACTCCATGTCTATTGTCTGCAGAAGTGAAAGCTCGTCTGATTTCTTCACAGCCCAAACTATCAGAAGGCTTTTGGGCAGACAAGGTTTGCCATTCTTGATACGGTGCAGAATGTCACTTAAGATGGCCCGAAAAGCTGATATTCCTATTCCCCCTGCTACTAAAATGAGGTGTTCATACCTGCAACATGTAGTTGGATAGCCAGTGAATTATTACAATATGTGGAATTCCAATAATACAACAACAACAACAACATCACCCATTGCCATAGAGGCTCCCGCCTATGGCGGGGTATGTGGGTCGGATGTAGAAACATACAGAGATTGTTTCCTGATGACCCATAATGATGCGTCAAGCTATGTCGATCAACTGCTACTTCACAATATGGTTTAAAGAAAATGTAGCAGAGGACTAACGTCAGATGGTATGGAGATTCATGGCCATAGGGCCCCTCTATGGAAGCTGATATCTTTGAACAAGACTGCAAGAGAGGCTGTTCTTGAGATTGTTCTTCAGAAATGCTCAAGACATGGTTGTTCAATCCTTCAGTCCATCCCCCAGAAGACTTGATGAGAACTGAAAGGCGTTCTTTGCCCTCTAAAGGACTCGAAGAAATGCTAAACGGGTGCCATTGTAAACACGAAAGCTCACGTACTTGAAGGAAAATCCAACCAAGCGCGTTATAATGAAGATCTGCATTAACATCAGGAAAACAATTAGATTTGCATGTGCAATTTTGAACATTTCTGGCATGGAAGTCCCAAAATATGCTGATCATACTTGCAGGTTTCGGAAAGACGAGTTCTACAGTTCCACAAGGAAAGCATCGGGCAGAGAGCACATCCACTGTTCTCCGTGATTGACAGAACCGCAGAAAACGATCAAGCATGAAAAGGAAGATCCCAGCAGCAGCTACACTGAAAACATAATCGCCAACATGCAAGGCCAGGAAGACAACAAAGATAACGTAGAGTTGGTGGGTGTAGTAAAAGAGTTCAAAGTTCCTTCGTCTGACTCCAGGCATACTTGTGATCCACATCATTAGACCAGCTAGCAGACCAATAACACCAGGAAGATGGGCACTCAGCAGATTTTTCCACTCTATAAGCTGCACATAAAAAATTTAGGAGCTATGAACATATGTTATACACATTTTATTGAAACAAGGAAATGGGCACTTCTTTTGTTTCCAGATATTCCAACCTATGCGGTTTTGTTGAGAATATCGTCCCACATCGGACACTTTGAGATAAAATACATGGTTTATATGAGGAAAAGGTACCATTACCCATTGCCTTAAGGTTTTGGGTGGATATGGTCTCACCTCATGTAAGCCCAAGTTTCAACATTGTATCAAAACAGGTTTAAAATGTGGACTCACATCTTGCCTGACCCATGATTGGCCATTTATTGTCTCCTCTCACCCAAGTCCAGATGTTCATGTCTTGCTTGTGGTTTGTGATTGAGGGTGGGTTCTAAGACGCGTGTGTATGTCAAGCCACGTTGCCACGTGAGGGCGGGTGATGAGAATATTGTCCCACATCGGACCCTTTGAGATAAAATACATAGGTTATATGAGGAAAAGGTTTGCGATTGCGCGTGTGTATGTCACGCCACGTTGCCACGTGAGGGCGGGTTCTAAAGCGCGTGTGTATGTCAAGCCACGTTGCCACGTGAGGGCGGATGTTGAGAATATTGTCTCACATCGGACACTTTAAGATAAAATACATGGGTTATATGAGGAAAATGTATCACCACCCATTGCCCAAGGTCTTGAGTGGATATGGACCTCGTCTCATGTAAGCCCAAGTTTCAACATGTTTGTTATGGATTATCAAGTGTGTGACTAACCTTTATATTTTACAAACATCATTTGATACAAAAACATGTGAATTTTCAGACTTAATTTGAACATTGAAACAAATTCCTGGGATCAATGGACCCAATCTGTACACCCACTGGCTCGGACCATTCTGTTGGGCGTGTAATGTGGAGGGTGTGGACAGAATTTCCAGGGACATCTGCTTTGGATTTAATTTATAAACTAATATGCAGGCTGAACCTTCCAAAGAATAGAACATGAAACTTCCAATGATGGGAGAGCAGCTGTACAGCACTGTTATTGCAAATCAGCTAAAAACAAGAATCATTTTCTGTAAATTAGTAAAGCAAGTGAATTTTTATAAAGACATTTAACATTCTGCTCAAAGAAAATACTACTAAGCATGTCTTAGAATACATAAGTTCACATGGATGCAGACTCTTGTTATTAAAGAATATGAAAGTTCATTGGGGCTCACCTCTTTTAGCAGCACCCCTTGCATTCCCCAACCAGTCATGTAGCAGACACCATGAAGTGTGAAAAGAGTCATTGTAAGATGTCCTAACCAAATATGGTATCTGATTGCTTGCTCAAAAGGTATGTCCACATATCGAAGAAGAACAGAACCCCTTGAGACCGGTAAGAACAAAAATGCCAAGCAAATTAGTCCCAGAAATCCAAAACGACGTCCCGCAAGCTTCACCATACTGCCCAAAAAAGAAGAAGAAAAATGAAACATGTGAAAACAGTTGTACAGGTTTCGAAGTAAAGGAATATGTTTTCATGCACCAAACTTTTGTAACACAGGACTATCATCATATGGCAAGACTCAAATTTTAAAATGCTCCCAGAGTAACTAGACATCATTATACAGTGGGAGATGAACAAATAGTGGATGAAACCGCTTTAAACACAACCACTTGTGCTCGTGTCTTTTCACCTTGATTGTCTATGTCCCATTAGATAAAGAATTAACTACTAGGATGACATCTAGTTGCTCCCAAGGCATCATAAAACTATGACTACAACAACACTCGAGCTTTTTCCTACTGTAAGGGGTTGGTTATATGGATCAATCATTTCCCTTACGAATTTATTATTTTTTTTCTTGTTTTGTTTTTTTAGTTGTAACCTAAATCTTACCATCTGTGTCTCGGAATGCCTAATGCATAATATGCGCCTTAAAAAAGCATCTTCCAAAACTATCATATCATCTCAGACGTGATTCCTAAGTACCTAAAATTCTCACTTAAATCTTATACTCTATACATGAGATCGGCTACATAAATCAACTGTCTTCATTGTGCTCTATCACTTACCATATGCTATCCAATTGTCATATAAGACATATCTTTCCTTATTGTCTCTCTCCATGTCTTATTTGATATCTTCCCCGTGCTTAATATACACCTCATTCATTGTCTCACACCGCCTAACAGACATCCGCAAAACGTCTTTGCACATGTTTATTTCATCTTAATATTAACTCCCGCATCTTCTCATATATAGGAGTCATCCTAAACTTTCTCTTTATTTATTTGTTTCTTATTTTATCCTTTTTTCTATGTCCACACATCCATCTTAACATTATCATTTCTCCCACTTGCATTATCCTTCCTTCTATGATAAAACGACGATGACAATAGAAAACATGTATAATCTTTTCAACATATAGCATAAGTTATGAGCAATGGAAAAGGTAAACTGCTGCACCTTTGATTTGCAGAAGGCAAGACAATCCATGACAAGGTTAAGTAATTGTTGACGGTAGAAACACCCAAGATGATGTACAAATAAAACAAGAGAATGCCAATAAGCTCTGCAGCAGATACAACTCCAAAAGGGCCATCTATGAGCACAGGGAATGTCCACAAGCTAAATCGTGGGCGTTCCGACTTGTTCCTGCACATCAATTTAACTGTTTTAGCTACAAATTTACCTTTAATAAGTTCAGAAAACCAAATTGACTGCATAGTGAGATATCCCACCAAATCCATCCCATCAATTTTTCTACCTCTCGTTTTAGTTCATAGATAATTCCTAAGAATATGAAACTTAAAATAAAATAAAATAAAAGCTTAAGATTGGTGTAATCTCTATCCAGAAAAAGAAAGAAAAGAAAAAATTGGGGCCAATCAAATGTAATGGATAGTGACAGATAATTTTGGCGGGGTATCTAAATTTCCAAAATTAGAAATGACTTCAATTAATGAGCTCAGAATAGAGTAACATACTTGTGAATCTCTTCTTTGTCAAAGACAATTAAGTAGATAATGGCAAGAAACGAGATAGTGAGCAGAGGAACACTGAATAACAAGAAAATGCTACCTGAAAAAGCAAGACAAAAGTCAAAAAAACTCTGAAATGGCTACCAATGAAGAAACATGCAACCAATTATTTACACAAATTATGAACCTGTTTCCCCAAACAGAGTCCCACTTGTAGACTGGATCCAGTTCTCTCTCAACTGGTTGACAAAATCCAAAGGTAAAAAAAAGATGAATGTAGCCCAGGTGATGAAAATAGCCCAGATAGCACATTTGAGGAACCATTTTGCAAATGTTTTCAAAAAAGATGATTTCTTGAGGGTGTTTAGGCTATCTTGTTCCCTTAGAAGGAGAGGTGTATTTGTGGATGCCCCCTCCATTGGAAGGGGTAGAAGAAGAAAGGGTGGGAATGCTGTTTGGGTGATGAAAACAGAGTCAATTGGCTGAGCTCATAAAGGAGGCATTGCATCAATTATATAAAATTCATTTCTTTATGGTGTTTGTAAAGGTCAAGCATTCCCACCTTTCATTTTTCACCTAAGACTTCCGTATTTTAAACGTGTTGCTGTGTTTGAAAACAAAAATCATCCTCTCTTGTGAAGCAAAAAGCCAAATTTTTAATTTCGGAGATTCTAATGTTTTAGGTGACATTTGGTTCGTATTTGGATATCAGAATCAGAATTAGAATGGGTATGATATGATATAAGTTTACAATATATAGGTTTAGGACTAAAAATGATAGTTGTTTGTTATTGAAGTGAGAATAGATATGATATACATTGATGGTGTTTGGAACGTATCAGAATTGAAATGGAAATCGAATGTGGGCGGCCAAAAAAATTTGACCGGCCGAAATAGTGACCGGCGGTGGCGGACTGTGGCCGGCGGCGGTGACCGGCGTTGACCGGCCATACCCCTTATTCCCCATATTGATAGACAAGGAAGCTAGTGTATCAAAAAACGATATCTGTTACCAAAAACTTGGTATCAAACTGAAACTCATGCCTCCCATTTCCACAAACAAACAACTTCAATGGGTTTGGATATTCCTAAACTCCAATCAAACACCACCTTAGTTATATGGAGCTTCTAATGTTTTAGTTCTACGAGGTTATATAGATGATATAATTTAAGAACATGACAATTTTTTAGATTAGTAAATGTTATTAGATGAGTCTACTATAAACCAAACATGTAACTCGACGTCTCATTGATTGGAAAAATCATCCTCACATGACGTAGTTGTGGTGAGATTGTCTCTTAAGAGAACATATCTATGTTATATGTTTTTGTATTTTGTATAGATATTGTATATTTATAATTAACGTATATGTTACAATATAAAAAATCATAAAAATGTATAACGTACAAATGCCTCATACGGATGGTCAAAAGACTTGGCTAAAAGGAGGAATGCATGTTGTTTACTTTTTATTGATTAAAAATATTTTTTTTATGTTTAGTAGTTATTCTTTGAATTATTTAGGATTTTTATTTAAATCGTTTTCATTGTTTTCTGTAATTTTAAACATCCAAAAAAAAAAAAAGTAGCCATCTATTGTTATTGTTATTCTAACTCTTGATCTTGTTTTCCTGCAGGGTAAAAAAAACTCGATGAGAAGATCATTTGATTGGTGAAAAATAAATTGCTCATATTTTACCTTTTCTACTATTTCTTTTAAGATGCATTAAAATGTCACGTATTTTCCTATAAGTTTATTATAATATACAGAATTTCGAACCATTATCCTAACAAGCTAATTAAGGTATGAAAATAACTAAAAATGACAAAAGTGGTAATTTGGTATTGTATAATAATCATGTAAAGAATGAGAATTATGTCTCTAAGTAAGTAATTTCTGGTTTATAAACCACTTGTATGTAATATAAATTTTTATTACATATGCATGCCTGCCCGTTGACCGAAATGTGGGAATATAAAATTGCTACTTGTTGCATTAGAGGGGGGGTTAGGATCTCCTCACCCTAACTTTACTCACCCCCTTTATGACCACGCGACACGTGGCACCAAAAGAGGGTGGTGAGACTAGATGAGGTGACCCATCATCTAGCCTCACCACCACCCCTTGATGCCACGTGTCGCGCGGTCACGCGTCACCGCACTCCTTGCGGTGAGGTGATCCTATCCCTTAGAGGGGATGGAAAAGAATCCCACTTGTCGTCCCAGGTGGGGCCCCGAGCATTAAATATGTAGGCCACTTACATTTATGAAAGATGTACTAGAAATTTGTCTACTTCCAATAGTGAAGGTGACATCAAAATTTAATCAAAATAGCGTTTATGTTACATTAGTCTTCTTTATTTGCACGAAAAAGGATCGATTACTTCACAATCTGATGTATACAGTCTTATCGTACACTTTTGTATAAAAGACTATTTTTACCGCTCAAATCCATGACTTGAAAATCATAAAATATCAACCTTATCTCAAGTTGCCATCAAAATGTACATCACAAGTCCTAAAATTGCACCAAACACATAATATAAAATCCCCACCTACATACTGAAACAAAAGGAAATATGAAAGAAAAAGACATATTTAAATGCAAAAATAAATGGTTAGCAATAAAGACAGAACGATTATGTTTTAAGTAAAATAATCTTTCTCAAAATAACATCATTAACTTTCTTATCAAAATGTATTCTATATATTATTAAGTCATTAATTACCCTTCATCATTCTTATCTTTCCTAATTTATCTCATTCTTTATATAATATTACGGTAAAAGCAATTTTAAATGTGGTACAAAAAAAAGTTTACATGAATTCATTTATTTAATGAGACTTTTTGTTTTTTTTTCCTAATATGTATTTAGTGGAAAAGAAGAACTCCAGTATACGAAAACTTTGTTGTCTGGATATACTAAAAGACTCTGAGACTTACAACAACAACATGACCTCGTTGTCTTAGATACTTCTGTTTATCACAGGGTATAAGGTGGTCGGATGTACACAACCATACTCATGTGTTAAAAACATACAGAAGTTGTTTTCTGATGACTCATAATGAAAATTGCGTCAAAATGTGTCGATCAACTGCTACTTCACAATATGCGCAGCCAATTTAGTGAGTCATTTTGTTTTATTCCATCATATTCAAAAGTCAAAGAATAGTGTGTCCTTAACTCCATTGGAAATGTACTTACATAAACTTAATAATTTCTTTTTCCATAAGTTACTAATATATAGTTTTCTAGACATGGTATACCGTTAATACATTATTATATACATAATGCCTACATTTTCTCAGAACAATACATTTCGGGTCTGTACACTATAAGACTTACTTTAACATTATTATACGTCGTTAGAATAGATCATATTTATTTTCTGTATTGTATACTTTGGATGTAATCATGTAGAACTAAAGATTTATTTTAGATCATATATACATATAACACACACATACATACATATAGATACACATCCGTGTGTGTATTTATACATTGCAACGTATATCATGTGGTTTAGTTTACTTTTTTTTTTTTCCTTTTTGTATCTATAACTGGCGTAAGTTACAAGTAAGAATAATTCCTGGCTAATTTTATATTTGTTAGTAAAAAAAACTGCAACTAATAGTTATATTATTAAAAATTGAAATGAAGTTTAAGCACCTGATGGCACTATTAAAAATTGAAATGAAATGCAGCTAATAATGATATTATTATATTGTTGTTTAAACTTTAGTGTGTTGTCTGATTTCATTATCAATAAAGATAATTTTAGAATATCATATAATCAATTAAAGAGTAAAATAGCATGTTGACGTCTTTTAAAGAAGTTAAAAAAAAAAAAGTGACCCACAATAAAGAATGAGAGGGTAGTTAGTTTCGTTGTAAATTTTTTTTGAATTTGGATGGCTTAGTTATCTTACTAGTTTTCTTCATTACGATAAAAAAAAAGACATTTCCGACATACTAGATTTCTGAGTTTTTACCGCATCCCTAGAGTTTTCTTCGTTAGGATCATCAGTTAAAATGAAGTCCCTATCATATCTTCTGTTTTGGGTCTTGGATTATTTGGAAGACATTTTTAAATTTGTTTTTTTTAACTATACCAATGAGTGACACGAGTTTCGTTTGAGAAGAATGAAAAAAACATTTATAACTTGGATATCTATTTAGAACATACAAAAAGACACTAGGTGACTATAAAATGCAGAGAATCAAACTTTTAGCAAAGGCTAAAACCATCCAAATTTGATCGTGAGTGTGATTATATTTTAACTTGAAAGTTTGCTCTTGTCTAGCCACCTTATGAGGAGAGATATTATACGTTAACCTCTGTTTCATCTTCTATCACATTAACTGAAATTATGTCATATATATTTAACTAACGTCAAACTATTACACATAAAATGATCTTATTTGTTGTGATGAAAGATACGATATAAGATGAGATAGATTATTTTTTCTCCTAACTTATTAATTTGGTTTTATTGCATTCACTAGCAAAGGTTCCATCAATTCTCTAGTGTGTGTTATGCCATAAGGATAAAAAACAGAAATAACTAACATAACGTATGAAACTATCAGACTAAAAGACCATAGTGATTAAATGCAAAACTTAATGTGAAGATTAGATGGAAAATAACAAGAAAAAGAATAAACAAATGTAGTAGCACTGTATAATAACACTTTTCTTTGAGTTTCATGGCAAATTTTATAGTGTTTAATGAATAAATCTTTGTAGTTGCTCATCAACTGATCAATCAATCAATCATACTTATTATATCTCAACGGCAGTAAAAGCTATCGTTAGGGTCTGGGAAGGGTGAGCGGCAGGCAAACAATACCTCTATCCCAAGAGATATAGAATTTATTTCCAGTGAGACCCGCAACTCTAGATGTATCTGCATAAATGACACAATAATAGGAATATGATGTGCTAATGTGTTAATAAGAAAATTCAGTAAATACAAATAGCAAGCTTCCGAGATGGAAATGATCATAAACATGTATATACATATATAATGCAAGACAAAGACAAAAATAAAATCAAAAAAGTACAAAAGTCCACCTAAAACATTAATAGTATCTAATCCCCTAAATATATTCCAATGTGTCCTATATCCTGTCTAAATCTCGTTAATTAGCTTTGCACACTCATTTCTATGAATTGTCAATTATTTGTTATATAATTAATTAATAAGTATCGAATAATTACTCATTTAGCTTCTTAAAACTTGCTCAATCCCATAAAATAGTAACTTTCATCAAGCTCAGAATTGCAATGACTGGATGCAAATGGCGCCGCCAATGTTAAAAGAAACAAATTAAAAGGATTTGTGTGGTCAAAGACGGTTTATAAAGGGTAAGTATATGATCCTCAGTAATATATATTTCTTTTTTCTTTTTAGATATCCTCAGTAATATACTATTAAGCATATTTAATTTCGTTGGATCCTCAACGTTGTTTATTTATTTAGATAGGCCCCTCAACTAAGACAGTGAAATATTTTACTTACAAACGTCTCATAATATATAATATATAACCATTCATTTTTATGTGTTACCAATCGGGATTATAGTACCGTACATGCAACGTCATATGCACTTATGAGGAAATTATAACAACAATAACAACATTACTCAATTGTCTTACAGGCTCCCGCCTATAGCGGAATACGAGGGGTCGGATGTACGCAATCATACTTATGTGTTAGAAACACACAGAGGTTGTTTTCCGATGACCCATAATGAGCGTCAAGCTGTGTCGATCAACTGCTACTTCATAATATAAGAAGCGCATCCAATTTAGTGAATCATTTTGCTTTATTCCATCATATTCCAAAGTCAAAGAAGAGTGTGTTCTTAACTCTATTAGAAATAGAAAATTTATGACGAAATTATAAATATATGGAATGCCGAGATACTACTCGTTGAATTCCCAACATAAAATAGTGTGGTCTTAAAAAAGACAAATAAACGGCGTTTTCATTGTATCATGTTCCTGTGTTTGTGTAGAGTCTGATAAGAAGTCATATCGCTTTTCAATATTGATATACGCAGTTTTACTCTACACGAATTCGATGTTGGGGGAATATATTTTTTTTGTTGCAATTATGGTATTCTCTTACTGAGTGTTGCAAGTAGCAAGTTTCGTCTTTATAGAAATTGACGATACTGTTTATTGTTTAAAAACGATAAATATCCCGTGGAACAGATTCATTTGTCTATATATGTACACTTAGCCGTGTATGCATGCACGTGTCTATAAATATTTGTCTATATATGTTTTAATAACAACCTTTGTATCTTAGTGTAAGTAGCTTATAGCCGGGATAAATTGTGTGGACGTGAATATAAACGAAAATTGCAACGTGAGAATTTACTACTTAGTAGTCAAAGACGTCATTTATGTATCCATGTTGGAAATAGTAATATGATGTTTGACAACTTTTTATATTCAGTTTGAGGACCATGCCATATATTTATTTAAAGATGATGATATTACAGTTTATTTTTATATTTAGTTTGAATATCATGGCATTATATTCATTTAAGAGGTGATGACATTACAGTTTATATAACCTTACGGTGCTTAACTGCAGAGTTGTTGACGAACCGAGTCAAACCGAATACTAGGTTTTCGAGTTCGGTTTGTTTAGCTAAATGAACACTAAAATTGGTTCGAGTTTGACTCGATAATCCTTTCACTGTTTAAACGAGTCGAACAATTCGTAAATAGTTCGGCTTGTTTTAGTAAACGAACCTAAATAGATGTTCAAATTTAGCTCGTTTACCGATCATTACGAACCAAACTCGAACAGTTCGCGGACTGTTCGATTCGTTGAACATCCCTAGTTAACTGTAATCCATTACGTATTTTAAGAGAAGGCAAAAGTTTCTTGTAAAATAATTATACAAGATTTTGATATTTGAACAACAATAACATTACTCTATTATCTTAGAGACTCCCGTCTATAGCGGAGTATAGAGGGTCGGATGTACGCAACCATGTTCATATGTTAAAAACACAAAAAGGTTATTTTCCGATGACATGTAATAAAAATTATGTTAAACTGTATCGATCAACTGTTATTATACAATATAAGAAGCGCATACAATTTAATAAATCATTTTGTTTTATTTTATCATATTCCAAAATTGAAAAAGAGCGGGTACTTGACCTATTGAAAATGAAAATAAGATTTTGATATTTGAACACTCTTTCTAATGCCTCGACTCTTGCAGTGTTTATATTGAGTGGCATAAAATACTTTATACCCATAAAGTGAGTAAAATATTCTACATAATAGCGGCTTTTGAAAACCTTTTTTTTTTTTTTTTGTCTTTTTCCTTTTTTGAGGAGGAGCAGTTATTGAAAACTTAATCAAGTGGAGCTATCTACATGACAATAACAATAACACAAGGTTTGAAAACCCAAATTAAGCTTAGATTGACTGTAAAAATTGTTAAATCATAAATTACCGTATCGTGTATCATTAGACCACTGTCATCTTCGTTATGTTGTTACGTGATGATGAGTAGATTATAAACATTATATGTTTGTGTATATATACACATATAATTAAATACACACGTATAAGATAGACATATAGATATATATACACATACGTGTGTAATATGTATGCATATATGTATTATGTATGTATGTATGCGTCATGTATATAAGTCTATATACATGGTATGTATGTATGCGCCATGTATATGAGTCTGAAATGTGGGTATAAAACCTCTTTTTATCTCTCTTTTATTTTTTCCTTACATCAACTTCACTTAAGGGATAAAACAAAACCCGTCTCCAGGACATAGCCCAACTGGTTTCGGACAGGAGTTCTCGAAAGGGAGGTCAGAGGTTCAATTCTTGCCAAAGGTAAGAGAGTCCCTTTCCAGCAAGTGCATAGTGTGAGAGCTCCTTGGCCTTTAGGCTTACCTGCAGTGCTGGGGGCTCCTTATGCTGACTATTGTGTATATGACCAAACTTCTGCTGACTATTGTGTATATGACCAAACTTCTGCTAACGGACCGTTGGATACCTGATTTACATCCCTACACTACTTTTGGGACTGAGTGTGGCTGGAACCTTACTTGTTGGAGTTCAACCTAAAGAAAACCCCTCTTATCCAAACGTACACTGTTTTCAGATCATACAATTTTTCTCATGACTTCATTGCATATGAAAAACGAAAACAAAAAATTCTTGTCCTATCCACTCTTCGTGGATCATACAATTGCATACTCTATCCTCCATAGACGTGTAAACATTATCCAATCAGTGAACACAGAGCAATACCTAACTTGGTTTTAATTTGACTTGTATGGGATGGACATATTTCAATTATATATAAGAGCTCAAAATATTATTCCATCTGCATGTTTTAAAAATATAGTCAAATATAGTCCTAGATGGCCGACAATATAGTTCAAAAAATACTATTTAAACTCCTATTATTTTTTTGGTCAACAAATTTTGGTCAACAATATACTAAAATACTTTTACAATTAATCTTCATATGATAATGGTTAAACTACTTATTTAAACTCCTACTATTTTTTTGGTCCACAAAATTTGTCGACTTCCCAGTTCCCTGGAGGCTCCTACCGTTCCAGTCCCAAATAAACATATGTGGAAGATGCAAATCAGGATCCCAGCGGCCTCATAGATTGGATGAGATCTTACACAGTGACTCATACAAGGTGTTCTCCCGCAAACCAGGCATTTGGCCTAGCAGCAGAGGAACACACACTGTGCGTGTCTTTGGAATCGAACTTTTGATCTCTTAGAATAATAAATCAGAACCCAAATACCAACTAGACTATGCCATGGGGCCGACTTCCAAGTTCCCTGTGCAATATTGCATTTGGCCTAATTTCCATTTCAGGGTTAGGTTGTTGACACCACTCGAGGGTAAAAAGGATTGCGAGAAGGCTTTCACTTTTTCATCATCATCATCCGTAGCCAGTATATCCCAACGTTATCAGAAGCTATCGTTAGGGTCTAGAGAGGGTAAGTGGTAGGCAGACAATACCTTTGTCCAAAGAGATAGAGAGTCTGCTTCCAGTGAGACCTCCAGCTCTATATGTACCTGCATAAATGACATAATAATAGAGATATGATGTCCTAGTGTGTTAGTGAGAGAATTCAGGAAATACAAATAAGAGGCTTTTGATATTAAAATACACATAACGTGTATATGTACATGTAATGCAAAACAACGGTAAAACTTAAGCAAACAAGTGCAAAATCAACCTAAAGCATAGATAGTGTCTACGCCTATCTATGTCCTGATATATACTCTAAAGTGTCTCTATATATGACCTATACCTCGTTAACCTTAATCTTATGTCTCCATGAACTCCTATCCTGGACCATGTCCTCAGAGAGGTGCAAATCTAGTAGGCCATGCCTAATCTGCTCGTCCCAAGTCAATTTGGGCATGCCTTTACCCATGTTCCCCTCTACAATGAGGCTTTCAATTGCTCTAACCGACACCGTTGTTTGCCTCTGCTTGACATGCCCAAACCATCTCATTCTTCCCTCCCTTATCTTATCTGCTATACTAATCACGCCTAACTAGGGGTGTTAACGAACCGAGCCGAACCGAATACTAAGTTTTCGAATTCGAATTCGTTTAGCTAAACGAATAGTTCGGCTCGGTTCGTTTAGCTAAACGAACTTTAAAATTGGTTCGAGTTCGGCTCGATAACCTTATAACTGTTTAAACGAACCGAACTGTTCGCGAACAGTTTGGTTCGTTTAACTAAACGAACTCGAATACCTGTTCGAATTCGGCTCGTTAACAAATAATTAACGAACGAATACGAACCGAACACGAACTGAACTCGAATAGTTCGCGAACGGCTCGGTTTGTTTAACAGCCCTACGCCTAACCTTTCACTTTTTCATGCAAACGTCAAATCTATAGAAAGAAAGCATGAGAAATAAAAAATCAAAAGCATACATACACACACACACATATATTGGACGCATACATACAAATATACATACATACATACATACATACATACATACATACATACATACATATACATACATACATATATATATATACATACATACATATATATATATATATATAGGGATAATTACCTTTACATCTCCTGTGGTTTGGCTAATTCGCCAAAAATTTCCCTGTGTTTTGAAAATAGACATTTACCTCCCTTCTAGTTTGGGTTAAAGTGGTTTCCGGTCGACTCTGTCCAAACCATAGGGGGTTGTATTGGCCGAAACCACTTTAACCCAAACTAGAGGGGAGGTAAAGGTCTATTTAGCCAAACCACAGGAAAATTTTTGGCTAATTAGCCAAACTACAGGGGAGGTAAGTTAATTATCCCTAATTATTAACTTTTAAAACCACTGCTCACTAGCTCCTCCACTTTAGAGGGTACTTTTCATCGACTTTTGTTTTGTTCTCAACCTAGCTACCTTCCATTGGTTAAACCTGCGTTTGTGACATTGAGGTCACGGATTCGAGCCGCAGAAATAGCCTCTTGCATAAAGTATAAAATAAGACTGTATACATCAGATCGTGAAGCGATCCGGCCCTTCTCCAGACCCTGTGCAAACGCGGAAGACTAGTGCAGCGAGAACGACGTTTTATAGACAAATTATCATACGCTTTTTAGGAGAATGCCCAGTCAATGTCCCATTATCCTTGTTCACTTTCATGTCTGATAAACTATTGACAGTATATCTATGATTCTGTTCACTTTAACTTTCTTTTATATATGTAATTTCTACATGTGAAATTATTAACATGTATTTCTGAAATTCATGAAGTATGTAGTAAGATTTGTGCTCAACTCAACACGAAGCAATCAAACAAAGCTAATGTGATGGCCACGTGAAAAGAATAGCATCACTGTTATATATGTATCATCGTACATTTTCCTGTCCAGAATATTTGCTTCCTTCCAATGGGTGCATGCCACCACATCATGATTTGACAACCCATTTATGAGCTTTTTGCATGGGTCGTGGACCTATGGATTTTTGTTACATAATGTTTTACAATGTACATTCTGAATTTGACTACATTCTTAGCTTTTTTTTCATCTAGGAGTCATCAAATCGTGGTATTAAAAACTTGCCGTGGTACACATTGATATTGATGAAAAGAAAATAGGAGAGTCGCGTGTAAGCATATATGAACATTTGTATATTGGTATTATAATGCATGTATTATTATTATTATTATTATTATTATTATTATTATTTTATAAAATAATATAATACGATATATTGAAAAATCAATTGTGACAATAATTTTTAAGGGATAATTAACTTTACCTCCCCTGTGATTTGGCTAAATAGACTTTTACCTCCCCTCTAGTTTGGGTTAAAGTAGTTTCCGACCAATACAGCTCCCTATGGTTTGAACAGAATTGGCTGGAAACCAATTTAACCCAAATTAGAGAGGAGGTAAATGTCTATTTTCAAAACACAGAGAAATTTTTGGCGAATTAGCCAAACCACATGGGAGGTAAACGTAATTATCTATATATATATATATATATATATATATATATATATATTGTATTTATGTACGTGTGTCTTTCCATTAAAAGGTTTCGTGTCCGCAATATGCAATTGACGGCTCGAATTGCGTTTCCTTCTATTATCCAGAATTCCAGATACCGATTTAATTGAAAACATATTTTCACAAATGTTTAATTCTAGCTTTTTTTTACCTTCTTTTTATTTTCTTAACCTCACAAAAGAAATAAGATTGGCGTAAAACTATGACGTCATCTGTAAACACCAACAACCTTGTGTGATGAATTTGCTACAAAAGTTAGATATCATATTAAATAATTTATCATATCTGCATTAATTTATTTTACCAAATTTATTAAATAAGATTATTTAAAATAAAAAAATCCAATTATCCTTGTAATCAGTTATTCAAATCATGATTATAACTGTTTTCGATATTAACCCTAACATGCTCTTCGGTTAGCTGTTGGAGTGAATGCATAGACCCCAAGAGGTATAGATCAACTAGTAGCATCAGATATGTAATTTTCATTGTTGGGGCTATGAATCATGTCTGTCTTGGATAGGGGTGTTAACAAACCGAGCCGAACCAAATACTAGGTTTTTGAATTTGGATTCGTTTAGTTAAACAAAATGTTTGGCTTGGTTCCTTTAGCTAAACTAACTTTAAAATTGGTTTGAGTTCGGCTCGATAACCTTATAACTGTTTAAACGAGCCAAACAGTTTGCAAATAATTTGGCTCGTTTAACTAAATGAGCCCAAATACCTTTTTGAATTCGACTCTTGAATAAATAATTATCGAACTAATACAAACCGAACTCAAACAGTTCGTAAACTGTTCGGTTTGTTCAACCGCCCTAACTCTTCGATTTAGATCTATGTAGATTTGAGTCCATGAGGATTTGATGAGTAAAATAAGCATTGCAGCAATGCATGACAAGTCAGAAAAAGTATGTTAACACTTTGCATCTTTGACAAAAAGTATTTTAACACTTAACATCTTTAAAGAAATATTAGAGATTCATATAAAATGACATCAACCAAGGCAAGACTTGAACAACTAGTAAGGTTGTTGTTTTGTGACATTGAGGTCATAGGTTCGAGCTGCAGAAACAACCTATTGTACAAAATGCAGGGTAAAACTGTGTACATCAGATCGCAAAGCGATCCGGTCCCTCTCCGGACCCTATGCAAACATAGGAGTCTAATGCATCGGGAACGTCCTTTTATAAAAAGACATCAAGAAAGGGGTATGCTTTAATCTAGTAAAGATTACTTTAAACACATACTAAACATTACCAGGCATCATCTTATCTCTACTCTTATTGTAACTTAGAAATCTATAACGAACTTGAACGTTGAAAGATTTTTCTAAAGCTATAGTTCTATCACCTGTGACGGTTGTTCATTTTTCAGCTTCATTCACCTTTTAAACAATTTGAAAGTCAAAATAGTCAACATTTCAATCAGTTACTTCATTGACTCGATTCAGCTTCGGTATTAACAAGACAAATTTTTTAATTTATATTATATACTGATAAACCAAAATCTGAACTGCTCAAAAAAGACAACGTCGTCAGTTAGTCAACAAACAGTCAACGACAGATCAAGGTCTGAGACAACTCTTGCAGCTCGGCAGGAATGCGCTTTTGCTCGGCCATCTTATGCCTTTAGCTGAAGAAAGTTTATTAAAACAGCTAAGGCAAATTCAAATATAACCCCTGGTCAGCTCGGCCGCATGCCTGAGTCAGGTCGGCACTTGTTCATACATGATCAGGAATGATTAAAATGAAGTCCTACAGGGCACTTCGGTATACTGCACCTCGGCTTAAGCTAATAATTATACACATCATCAGCAACGCCAAAGACGCAGAGTCTGCTCGGCATATGATTATCCACGATTTATATTATTGATGGTCGAGCTCCAATCTCGGCCTCGGCCTTATCAACTCTGGTGAGATCAGAGGAAGATATTATCTACTACTATCTGGGACCCACCAAGGCAGCTCTGTAGATCACTTTCCAGGTGTCAAGCATCAACTGGCTCAGTACAAGGTCATCATAACAAGCCGGCACATCGTAGATTTAGCCACTGACACAGCTATGATCTCAGGCACTTGTCTTATCAAAACTGCGGCTCTGCAACAGACGAGACAGCTATCTCAGACCAATCACAATCCCATCATCAGTACAGGGGGTCAAACCTCCTCAATCTTGGGTATAAATATCCCTCTATCCAGACAGGGAAAGGGATCCAACTTTTGGAACAACTTCTGGAGCCTTCTCATATGAACTCCATCTCGGGCCAAATCACTCAGTGAAATTTACAGGTTTCATCTAAACCTTATTCCAGTATAAATTGCCTACTCAAAATACCCGTAACTGACTTAAGCGTCGAAGGTTTTCCCGGGGCAGCGCCTTGTGATCTCTAACGTTTTTCTTCCTTCTCAGGTTGGAAAGACGGATTTAGACGGAAGATTAACGGCATATAACTCAGGTCATCTCTAATCCACTCGGTGACCAATTCTGGTCTCATCATTTGGCGCTAGAAGGAGGGCTTGAACCTCCGTATTCCTTAAAAACAGCCTTTTAAAGGTTTTCTTGACAATTATCCTACCCTTTCATCGTTGGAAGAATGGATAAAAAAGATGGAAAAGGGTCCAAGAAACCTATGACATCCAAGAGATGTCAAAGATCTTCTCAACAATGACTGGAACAGTGTTCCCCAGAACCAGCAGAATCTTCAAATCCTGCTGCCTTCACTTATGAGGAGCATATGCGGGCCATACGTTATGTGACTCAAAATCCAAATGTGTTCCAAGCTGTGGTGAAAGAGATGAAGGGAAAAGCTTCTAAGGCAGGAACTAGCGGGTTCCATCTCAGTAATTCTCTTCCAGCAGAAGAACTCATTGAATATTCCCCAACTCGGCCTGATTATCATCTGAGGCGTCAGGCTGAATTCATGTTTGAGGCTAGACGTTCAGGACAAAGGTCTAGTCACCAGCACTTAAAACGCGCACAAAAGACGCTGCTGCCATTCAAACATGGCAGAGAAGTTGACAATAAAGGTAGAGCTCAAGCACAGGAAAGGCGCTCTGTCAGTATTCGGTTGGGAGGCCGAGGAAAAGAAAGGAACTCTCTGCTGGTCTCAAAGGCTCATGTTCTCTCCTACATAAGGAAGAAGGGCCTAACAAGATATCCTCAGCCCCTTACAGGACCAATCCATAAGAGGAACCATCAACTGTACTGCCTTTATCATCATGATATTAGGTATAATATAGAGGATTGTAGGCAGTTCGGCCAGAAGATTGGGCGTTTTATTGAGCTCAGCCACCTGCAACAGTTCTACAATCCGAGGTCAATACTGCACAACAGGCTAAACTTTAGTAGGCTTCCTCCGGATGAAAGTTGCCGACATGAGCAGCAGCACATGTCACCAAAAGATGAAGATTCGGATTCGGACGGGCAGAGATTGCGGGTCTCTGAAAGTATATGACTGATCTAAAAGCATAGGCCCACAAAAGAATCATGTTTCATCTTTCAAATATGTACTCAAAATTCTCATGTACATAAATGTGAATGGAATACACGTTTGTTAGTACGATTTTGCTATTTGCAAAATAGTTACCCATATATTAAGCAGAGCTTTTTATCAATAATTGGGATTTAAGTTTCATCTTAATCAAGCCCTTCAGCCGTCTCAGCTCGGCACACCTATTTGGAGATATGTCTGGTCCAGATCAGTTCGGCCAAGACACAGTTACTCAGCTTGGCTTGGGGGCATATTTATCTTCTTTTCGCCTTATGGTTCATACTGAGAGGTTCATCTAGGTGCAAGAAAGCTCTATGCCTGTCTGACGCTCACTTTATGAGTTGTAACAGAATTGGGACTCGACAAGATTCGCGTCTAGCCGATCTCTGTTTTATGGCTCATAAAGGGGGCTCGAGACACAAGCTTTCTACCTCGGTGACTTTTCTCTTATGGCTCATTTGGTAAAGGAAGTAATATGGTATCTTTCCAACCACGGTAAAGGTTCATCTCGGCCTTTGAGCTTATTAGGGGTCCACTTCAGCGTGCATGTTCACCTCACAGTCGACCTCGGTTCTAAGGTTTTTCAGGGGTTTACCTTAATTTCCCAATGCCTCAGCTTTCTAATTCAGCAAGGTTTCAGCTCGAACTAAATGTCCTCCCATGTGGGGTCTCAACTATGGGATATCTATTAAATAATCTCAAGGGAATCTTGAAGGTGACAAGTTCCGCACCTCAACAAGATGGATCCTGGAGTCCAGATCAGTCTTCTTAAAGATGTCCAGTTCAGAAGAATGACTGAACAGACTTATCTCGGCCATTACAAGGGAAACCTGGGCCATATAATATAGGACAGACACTGGAGTCCAGATCGGTGCTATGACTCATCAATCTTAACACTTGGAAGAATCCAAGAAATAACCAACGGAGCATATCCTGGAGTCCAGATCAGCTCAGTGAAGACTCATAACAAGAATCGTTGAGCAGAAAAATATATTATAGGGCAGACCCTGGAGTCCAGATCGGTCCTATAAGAATAAATGACTCATTAGCCAGTACTGGGAAAAGTCAAAGAAACATTCAGTGGAGCAGATCTTGGAGTCCAGATCGGCTCAACATAAGCTCAGTTCAAGAATTGCTGAGCAGAAGAATATAATATGGGGCAGACCCTGGAGTCCAGATCGGTCCCATGAGAGTCAATGACTTATTCGTCAACACTTGGAAGAATCCAAGAAGTGTTAAGCAGAGCAGATCCTGGAGTCCAGATCAGCTCTGTAAAAGTTCACGAAATTGTTGTTACTACATCTCGGCCGCTACAAAGGAAACCTGGGCTAAAATATTTCATCTCAGCCTACATGCTTCGGCTAGGTCTGATTAAAGACTTAGATTATTACTAAGCATCATTCAGATTGAATCTCGGCTAAAGTAGCGAAAGATTCATTCTTAGTCCATTCTTGGCTCAGCTCGGCGGAGTAACATGTTTATTCTATATCTAGAAGTTTAGTAACTTAGTTTATTTTCAGTTGAGCTGATTAAGGTTGCCAAGGCCGACATAGGATCTCGGCAACAATAAGTTTGGAAAGTTAAGACTTAACAGAAAAGCTGAAGTTGAAGAGTAGAACAAAAGGAAAAAACAAGTTGCAAAGACTTAGAAAATTTTTCCATTGATAGAGATTTGAATTACAAAATACAATTGTGGTCTGCTCAAGTAATGGTTACAAAGAAAATCCTAAGACTAGTCTTCGTCTTCCCTCAAGTCGGCTCCTTCCAAGAACTGTTGGAACTGAGTGTTGAATTATTGAGAAGCATCTGAGTTGTACAGTTCAACCAGACGAGGATCTTCTTTATTCAGTTCTGGATAAATCTCTGAGCAAACGTTGATGGCCTTTGTTTGGCCGACCTCCATATTTGAACTTTGCAGCAGAACCATTTTTTCTTCGAACAGTTGATATCTTCTGAAATCAGCAACTACTTTGACCTTATCCTTAGCTAATTGTTGACGCAGCTGATCCAACTGCTCTTCAAAGTTGTTGCTTTGCTGCAATAGTTCAGCCTTATCCTTTTTAAATCTTCAATTTCAGTCAGAGATTGGGTGGAAGCCAGCTCCAGGTCGGCCACTTGATGTTCCAACTCATCCACCTTTGAGTTGGAAGTGGTCAAACTCATCTCAGCGTCTTCGGCCCTCTGCTGGAAATTGGAAACCTCGGCTTGCAAAGAATTAACTTGCTGAATCAGCCCGGCTCTCTGCCGTTCGGCCTCTTCAAGCTCTCTGGTTTTGACTTGGAGATCTTCAAAAAACTTTCCTCCTCGGGCCAAGGCCTCCAATTCCTGAGCTCGAACCTGCCAGAAATCAAAGTTAGAAAAGTGACCAAGTGATAAAAGCAAACAAACACTTAGAAATATTGGGCTTAACAGAGAAATGTTGGAGTGAAAGGCATTCTTTAGGTTCTCCCAAGCAGCTGCTCCAAACTTTTGTTGGTCTCGGGGGAGAACCGTCACTTTGTTCAGCTTTCTGGCTATGGCCGGGTCCACAGCTGAATCATCTTCTGAAAACCCAATAAGGATTGGGTCATGTGACATAGCTGGCTGAGGTAGGAGTTCCTCAGTTGGCTCAGCTGAAGCCACTTCCATATGCAGAGAGGGTCCTGCATCTCAGCTACTGGAGCCCTCTCCCTTTGCCTCTTTCTGCATTGAAGGCTAGAGCCTTCACCAACTTCTGCCATCTCTGCAAAGTCAACTGAGGCCTGAGGCTGGGGTTCG
The DNA here is from genome assembly GCA_036186865.1 of Eustoma russellianum. Classification (NCBI taxonomy): domain Eukaryota; kingdom Viridiplantae; phylum Streptophyta; class Magnoliopsida; order Gentianales; family Gentianaceae; genus Eustoma; species Eustoma russellianum. The sequence continues at coordinate 2,825,744 of AP025074.1, read as the reverse complement.
ACCTCAGGCTCATCATCTTGTATTTCGATGGGCAGAACTGCAAGAAACAACAAAGGAGTTAGCACCAACTCATAACCAAAGTGGAAAGTTGAGGATAGAGAAATTTCAATTACCTGGCTGGGGCTCTTCTTGCGCAGGCTCGGCCGCTGGAGCAGTTGGGGGCAAGACTGGGGCAGGAGTTCCCCCAGAAAGTGCTGCAACCCTTCTAGCCTTGCGGGCCCTTTCCTGGCTGCCGCCTCAGCCAACCTGCTAGAGTGGTCAGCATTGCCAGAAGCCATTGAGCCTGCATTAAGGATGAAACTGTTAGAGATGAAAAATAAGAAAATACTAAAGGAAAAGTGCATCAAAATCAACCTCTGACAATGATCAAATTATCGGGGGAAATGGGCAGATAATTCTGACCCACTGCCACATGGCTCAGGTCGGCCGCCATCGAGACATCATAGTCCACCCTTTGCCAGTCAATGACGATTAGAAGACTCCGCAGTCTGGCTGCCTCATCACAGTAATCTGGGCCCGGCTTTATATTGTCTGCTCTGCCGGACTTCCAGATGTTTTTGCTTGGCAGCTCAGCCTTTTGACATAAAAAAATCTACCTTTCCATCTCTTATTGAAGGTAGGAATATTAACAGCGAAAGGAAAATCGCTGTTAGAGGCTCACTTGCTCAAATAATACCAGCTATACGAGGCTCGGCAGGCAAAAAGAGCTTTAAAAATATGGGTATTGAAAGGAGACTCAGCTATTCTGAGGAAAAGGAGATAACAAAGAATGAGTTTCAGAGCATTTGGCTGGATCTGAGGAATTCTAAGATTATAAGCCCGCATAATACGGGTAAGAGGTTCAGGGATGGGTAGATTAAAACCTAACTTGAAGTAGTCCTCGTAGACTGCTTCATAATCCTTTGGAGGATCATAAGCAGTCTGACCAGGCAAAGGCAGGATTAGGCCAAACCGATTCCGATTAATTTTATGGAATTTACATATCCGGTTTAGATCGGCCTCGGACAAGGTACAAAATGATTGTTGAACGGTAGGGGAAGGAAGACCTCTTTCTAAAACCCCAGCAAATAATGATGGAGCCAGAGGTATTTCAGCCGTCAGAGCAAGAGCAATCCATGCTTGCTCCGGCGAAGAGTCAACCACGGTGACAGCTCTGCTGGACTGAGCAGTGTCACCAATGGTCCGACGCAGATTACTTATTGGACGGTCATCTGCAGAGACCGTCCTACCAGACGGAGTTGGAGAGTTAGAATCCTCTCCACCACCGGCGATATAAGAAGCGCCTTCAGAAAAATTCTAGGAATCATGAGAAGAAGCAGACATGGTGAAGAAGTGAGAAGGAAGACTTACAAAAAAGTTGAGGAAAAGGAAGAAGAGGACCGAAAAATACTGGGAAAACTGGAGAAAACTGGATTCGCCGGAAAAGTCTAGAAGATATGTCGGAGAAGAAAGGTATGACAGAGCAGAGTGTAGAAAGCAGAAGAAGTAAAATGTAAGTCTGAAGGCCCTATTTATAAGCCTTCATCTGGGCAGCCCAAGGGTCACCTCGATGTTTTCGCTCTCGATCTCTGTAACCGCCGAAAATGAAAAGGTGCATTACAAACGCCTCGTACTCTGCGTAGACAGTAAGTGCGCAGAGCAGCCCAGTCAGAGGCAGATACGTCATACTTGAAAGGACAGTGCTTTAAAGGTTTCGAATCGATTAGCTTGCCCTACCTGGTCAGCTCAGACAAACTAATCTGGGGGCAAATGATAAACCAAAATCTGACTTGCTCAAAAAAGACAACGTCGTCAGTTAGTCAACAAACAGTCAACGACAGATCTAGGTTTGAGACAACTCTTGCAACTCGGCAGAAATGTGCTTCTGCTCGGCCATCTTATACCTTTAGCTGAAGAAAGTTTATTAAAACAGCTAAGGCAAATTCAAATATAACCCCTGGTCAGCTTGGCTGGATGCCTGAGTCAGGTCGGCACTTGCTCATACATGATCAGGAATGGTTAAAATGAAGTCCTACATGGCACTTCGGCATACTGCACCTCGGCTTAAGCTAATAATTATACACATCATCAGCAATGCCAAAGACGCAGAGTCTGCTCGTCATATGATTATCCACGATTTATATTATTGATGGCCGAGCTCCAGCCTCGGCCTTGGCCTTATCAACTCTGCTGAGATCAGAGGAAGATATTATCTACTGCTATCTGGGACCCACCAAGGCAGCTCTGCAATCACTTTCCAGGTGTTAAGCATCGACTGGCTCAGTACGAGGTCATCATAACAAGTCGGCCTACACATCGTAGATTCAGCCACTGACACAGCTATGATCTCAGGCACTTGTCTTATCAAAACTGCGGCTCTGCAACAGACGAGACAGCTATCTCAGACCAATCACAATCCCATCATCAATACAGGGTGTCAAACCTCCTCAATCTTGGGTATAAATATCCCTCTATCTAGACAGGGAAAGGGATCCAACTTTTGGAACAACTTCTGGAGCCTTCTCATATGAACTCCATCTCGGGCCAAATCACTTAGTGAAATTTACAGGTTTCATCTAAACCTTATTCCAGCATAAACTGCCTACTCAAAATGCCCGTAACTGACTTAAGCGTCGGAGGGTTTTCCTGGGGCAGCGTCCTGAGACTTATAACGTTTTTCTTCCTTCTCAGGTTAGAAAGACGGATTTAGACGGAAGATTAACGGCATACAACTCGGATCATCTGTGATCTACTCGGTGAGCAATTCTGCTATCATCATATACAAAATTATACCAACATAACGATAAGAGTTCCAAAGGTTAAAGATGGAAACTTTTGATAGAGCGAAGGAGAATGCGAATCTTGGCGGTTAAGAGAGAAGGAAGTTACGAAGAAGCTTCGAGTTTCGTCGTTGTTCTCATTGGGCAGCTTTCTTGTGTGTCCCACTTTGCCCCTTGTCTAACATGTTACCCATAAAGATTGATGCATGGATAGCCCTTTGGTCCATTCTTTCACACAGCACGTTTTCAAGTTCCATTGAGTTCATCCTTTCACGCATCACGTTTTCAAATTTTATATCATTTCGTAATGTCGTCAGATTTTCATATCGAAATGGATTTAGTTTTGACATCTTATTAGCGTTAAATAATGATCTTTTGTCGGAGGACATAGTCCAAGATAAAAGTTCATGGAGTCAGATGATTAAGGTTAACGAAGTTTAAGTATGATATAAGAGCACATTAGAGTATATTTAGGAGCTTAGATACTCTCTATACTTTAAGTTGACTTTACATTTTTTCTATGTTTGTCTTTTATCTTTCATTATTTGTACATGTACAACTTTCTATTGTATTTACTAAATCCATTCACTGACACACTAGCACACCAATATTCTTATTATTGTGTCATTTATAAAGGTACATATGGAGGCGGGGGTCTCACTGGAAGCAAACTCTCTATCCTTTGGTATAGAGGTATTGTTTGACTATCTCTCACCCTCCCCAGACCCTAACAAGAGCTTTTGCTGTGGTTGGAATAGTTATGTGTTGTTGTTGTATCCTTGAATAAACTTGATTTACATTCTCTATAAAATTCTTTGGACTTAAACGATAATAACACTCGAAATCAAGGTATGACTTTTTTGCACTATATAAGTTTGACGTGACCGTTTCTACGCCTCTCTTTCACTTGATTCTCCGTTCCCTCGAGAAGTTTCCTTGAAATTTCCTCTTTCCTCTCGTTTTCATTCAATGCAATGGACAAATTAGTGTCGTTTCATATGAATGGGAAACAGTATCCCTTCAATATATTCCTTTTCTTATTAGGAGGCTAACCAATTCTTGTATAAAGTGTTAACGTATAATTAGGGAATATTTACTTACCATGTAAAGATTATCTCATTACCATGTATACTGCTGATTGTATAGAAAGAAATCTGTAGTCATCATTAGGAAATATTTTGTACATTAAAGAAATATTTTGTATTCCATAGATAGGCACATTGTAAACTCTTAAATAGGGGTACTGGAATCAATTGGAATCAATGAAATTCATTCACAGAAATTGTGTCTTGTTCAATATGGTATCAGAGCATGGCACGGTCCCTTTGATTGTGAAGATCTGGGCATAGGCTCAGAAAATTTTCATCGCTGCCATTACCTTTCCCGGCCAAGATTCCGGCCACATACCCTTAATTACCTTTCCCGACCTACCTGGCTCAGCACTGTTCCTATCAGCCACCTCTGTGTTCTGCTCAAACGTATATTCCGTCATCATCGCAGATTTTGAAATTCCACCATTGCCGCTACCCTGAAAAACCAGCAAACACAATATGTCAGACATCCCAGAAACCTCCAACACCTCTAGAACAGAAACATCACCCAGTCCAGGGGAGTTAGCCATTCAAGTCGCTAACATCCTCAAAGAAAGCCTCACACAGCCAACATCATCACCTTCTCCATTACCTAACAATTTAAACATCGCAGTTAAATTAATTGGTGACAACTATGCATTGTGGTCTAGAATTATCTACAGAGCCATACTTGGCAGAGGGCGAATATCACATCTTACGGGGGTGCCCCCACCCCCAGTACCCACTGACCCACGGTTTGAGCGGTAGGAGCAGGAAGATAATTTTGTATTTACCTGGGTTTTGTAGAATGTTGACCCAACAATGATTAACAATGTGTCTCGTTACTCGTCGGCCAAAGCCCTGTGGGATGGGCTGGCCCTCACCTATGGATCTAGAGGGGACTCATTGCAAGTATTTGACTTGCACAGAAGAGCCAACGCCCTCAGACAAGGAGAAGGAACCCTTGAAGCCTGCTGGAATGGACTCCAAGATTTGTGGGTGTCAATTGACACCCTAGACAACAATCCAATGAAATGTTCAGAGGACATTAGTCTGTACAACAAAAAAATACAAGAATTTCGGTTGTACCAATTTTTGTCTTCCATCAGTGACAAATATGAGGCAGAAAAAAGGAACTGTTGAAACGCGTCCCTTTACCAACAGTGGAAGCTGCCTTCTTCGAAATCAAGAGGGCAGAATCACGGTCAGGATTGATTAAACATGGCCCCTCAGAATCTGGTTCCTCACTAGGGATAGGGCAGGGACTAACTGCAAAGGCACCCGCAGGACGTGGACGTGGTAGAGGAAATCAACCAGACCGCGGTGTACGGATGGACAAGGGACAACAACCATGCTCCAGGCAACCCTCTTCCAAGACGGACAAAAGCCATCTCCAGTGTGAGCACTACGGCAAGAAGGGTCACAGCAAGGATAACTGCTTTCAAATTCTAGGCTACCTAGACTGGTGGGAAGGTAAACGGGTCACCACCACCGAAGCGAAGGCTGCCACCACCAGAGCCCAAGAAGAAGGAGGCAGCAGCAGCCAAGAGCTCAACAGCAGCGGACAATACAAAGAAGAAGGCGCCGAAGGAGCTACAAGGGGGTTGGGCACAAACCCTAACCCCCTCTCTTATTTAATACCCCAAATTAAAACTTTACCCCCTGAAGATATTACTGCACCCGCCCCCTCTGTTTTGCATAATATTACTTTGGTCTGGTCAGAATCTGGAATTGCGCCCCAGCCCCCAACGTTTCCTCCTATCAACAGTTAGCCCCCCGGTTTCCAGATCAGGTCCCATCCAGTCCCCCAACTTCTGACAGCACTCAATCCGCCCCCTTAAACTCCTGTAACTTCCATTTCAGTCCCTCCATCCCTAAATCTTGTGCCTACACCATGGACTCCTCACCTAATACCAACTGTTGGATCTTTGATTGCGGTGCTACTGACACGATGACCTTTGACCCTCGTGACTTTGACACTTTTCCCCTCCCACTAAAACCCAAGTCGAGACTGCTAACGGTGAGACCGTCTCTGTTCGGGGTGGTGGCTCCATTACCATCACGCCTAACATTACTCTAAAACATTGTCTTTTTGTCCCTTCTCTCTCAACTAAATTAATGTCCATTAGTCAACTCACTAAAGAATTAGATTGTGCGGTTCTTATGTATCTCTCGTTTTGTGTGTTGCATGATATTCATACTCAGGAAATCATTGGACGTGGTACTGAGAGAGCAGGCTTATATTATGTCGATGCGGTGGTGCAACAGGGCAAGTCTAATCTTGCCACCAGATCGGTTACCCGCCAGTTATGGTTATGGCACCGTCGGTTAGGGCATCCATCATTTAGTTATTTACATAAACTTTTCCTGCCTTATCTTCTGTTTCTTTAAATACATTGACTCTTGATACTTGCCTCTGGGCCAAACAACCACGAGCGACTTACCGCTCAAATAATACCCGTGCGGGACATGCTTTTTCTTTAGTACATTCTGATGTTTGGGGCCCATCCCCTTATCCTACACAAATGGATTTTCGTTACTTTGCTCTGTTTGTGGATGATTTCTCTTGCATGACGTGGCTTTACATTTTCAAAAATAAATCTGATCTTGCCACTAAATTTATTGAGTTTTATCATATGGTCCAAACACAATATCACTCAACCATACAAATCCTTCGTATTGATAATGGTGGGAAATGCCTTGATGGGGCACTCAAAAATTTCTTAAGTACATATGGCATCATTCATCAAACTTCCTGTCCCAACACACCTAAACAAAATGGTGTGGCCAAACGCAAAAATTAGACCATTCTCGAAATGACCCAGGCTATGATGATTGAGTCACCTGTCCCTCTGGGTTTTTGACCGGAGGCGGTATCTACTACCACCTACCTTAGCAATCGCCTCCCTACAGCCACTCTCCACCATAAAACCCCCTTGGAAACTCTGTCTCAACAAGTCACTATTCCCTCTCTCCTCACCTTACCCCCTAAGGTCTTTGGATGCACTTTTTTTATCCACATCCCTTCCACACATGACACAACGCACCAAACTTGATCCTTATGCCAAGAAATGCGCCTTTATGGGGTACGCATCCACCTAGAAAGGTTATCGTTGTTATAATTCCCGAACTCACCACACCCATACCACAATAAACTGTACCTTCCTTGAAACAGAATTTTTCTTCCACAACCAATCTCGATCTCAGGAGGAGATAACTACTGATGGTGACCCTCTCGATTGGTTGTCTAACACAAACTAGTGGTCGACTGAACCAACACGGCAAGTAGATGGCTCCGACTGTGCTATAGCTCCCGGTAATAATATGGGCCCTGCTACCTCTGCACCCACCAGTGATTCTCCTCATATGAATGCACTACAACCGGAAAATAATGGTATGCATAACAACCCTGCAACTTCTTCTCTTAGTGATTTTACTGAAACTAATCTGATTGATAATGAAGTCCATGATAACACAATCACTCACTCCTCTGACACAATCACCACAGACTCTCCAGAACATCTTGATTTGGACTATACTAATATTTTGGAAATAGAACAGGGGCGTGTGTTGCCTCCATGGAAGAATAGGGGAATCCCACCAGAAAGATACTCACCCACAAAAGTGGCTCGTGCCTCCAGATATCCTATCACTGAAAGAAGACACATTCTAAGTAAGATAGCAACAAGCTTCTTCACTGCAGTGTGCTCAGAAAAAATCCCTCGAAATATAGAAGAAGCATGCACACAACAGGAATGGAATGAGGCAATGTTAGTAGAGATGAACACACTGAAGAAAAATGAAACATGGGAACAATGTGTGCCACCACCAGGAAAAAGGCCCGTCGGATGCAAATGGGTATTCACTGTTAAATACAAGGCTGATGGGAGCATTGAAAGACATAAGGCACGCCTCGTAGCCAAAGGTTTCACACAGACATATGTCGTCGACTACTCTGAGACTTTCTCATCAGTTGATAGGATTGATACTATAAGAGTGTTGTTCTCCATCGCAGCTACTCAGAATTGACCACTACACCAGTTTGACGTTAAAATGCCTTCTTACACGGTTCTTTAAAGGAGGAGGTATACATGGAACCACTGCCATGATTCTCGGATGATTTTAAACCAGGGCAGGTATGTAAGCTAAAAAAGGCTCTGTATAGTCTTAAACAATCTCCTCGAGCGTGATTTGGACGATTCACATCAGTGATGAGACAAGACGGATACAAACAAAGCAATGCAGATCATACGCTCTTCATTAAAAAACAGGAAAGTTTCATTACTTGTCTCATTATATATGTCGACGATATGATTATCACTGGAAATGATACTAATGAAATCTCTCGTCTCAGGAAACATTTGTTCACACAGTTCGAGATGAAAGATCTTGGTGGGCTCAAGTAATTCTTGGGAATCGAGGTGCTAAGATCCCAAGTTGGGATTTATATTTGCCAAAGAAAGCACATCCTTGACTTATTGACAGAGGTTGGGATGCTCGATGTAAAGCCAGCAGACACTCCAATGATCCAGAATCTCAAGTTGGACTATGTACAAGGAGCGGCTTCAGCAGAGAGGGAGCAGTACCAGCGATTGGTAGGAAAATTAATATATCTCTCACACACAAGGTCAGATATTGCATATGCAGTTGGATTAGTCAGCCAGTTCATGCACAATCCACAAAAACAACACTTTGACGTGGTGATCAGAATTCTAAGGTACTTGAAAAAGACTCCTGGAGTTGGACTTCTCTTCAAGAACAATGGACATCTTAAAATTGAGGCATGTACGAACGCTGATTGGGCAGGGAATCAAGTCGATCGTCGCTCTACTTCTGGATATTTCACCTTAGCCGGAGGGAATCTAGTAACTTGGAGGAGTAAAAAACAAAAGGTGGTTGCATTGTCAAGTACAGAAGCAGAGTTTCGAGGTATCGTGAAAGGTATTACTGAGATTCTCTGGATACGCGAGTTACTTACTGAACTTGGTTTGATGGCACTGAACCGGCCTGTCTAAGATGTGACAATAAAGCCTCCATTAGTATTTCAGAAAACTCGGTACAGCATGATCGAACCAAATATGTTGAAATAGACAGGCACTTTATACGATAAAAGCTTGATGATGGAATTATTTCGCTTCCGCATGTATGCTCCGAAGACCAACTTGCATATATTTTGACTAAGGCGGTAAATGAGCGAATATTTGAATACGTACTGTGCAAGTTGAATATTGGTGATCCCACTGTTCAACTTGAGGGGGAGTGTTAACGTGTAATTAGGGAATATTTACTTACCATGTAAAGATTATCCCATTACCATGTATACTGCTGACTGTATAGAAAGATATCTGTAGTCATCATTAGGGAATATTTTGTACATTAAAGGAATATTTTGTATTCCATAGATAGGCACATTTTAAACTCTTAAATAGGGGTACAAGAATCAATTGGAATCAATGAAAAATTCATTCAGAGAAATTGTGTCTTGCTCAACATAAATATCATTAGTCTTAGAGCAAAATGTCATTTTCTATTCCTGGAGCCATACTGCTCTAGTTCCAAGAAGCATTATGCATGATGTAAATTAGGAGGCAGATGCCTCCTAAAGTAGGTGAGGAATTACGAATTATCACTAGTCTTGTGTAGACTTATTCACATATACTTTCTATATTGTGTAGAATATTATGCATCGAAACGAAGAAATTGCTAAAGACAATAAAAATTATGGACAAAAAATGCAGTTCGTCGATATACCAATGTCCACATGACGGAATGATCCAAATTCACTTGAAACTCTATAAAGTCATATGCTTTTACAAAATTGATACGTGTCGTATTTTATTAGTGACTAGTTAATTATGAACATGTAAGTTATAGTCGAGTAGTATTTTTATCCTATTTGTCATTCACTATATTTATTCAGTTAGATTATATAAACAGATATAAGCGAACCGAATATGATTTAGATCAAATAATTCAAACCTCAACTGTAACATTCTAGGACCACGCTAGGTTGTACTAAACATAAAATTAAAGAGATATTGTAAGTACGTCATTATATCTGCATTCGCAATAACCCCAAGGCCTAACCACATTATGCATCCCCTTAGAACCTAGGTTTAGATAATCTATCATGCAAACATTTTTATCATGATCTACGACTCTAATGGTATAGTATATATGTGTCCATTTTCTTTTTCTTTTTATTGTATTTTTTTTCGCAAGAAATCATTTTTCTCCAACAATAATAGTCAAAGATTATCTCAATGCTCTTTCGTGTATTATATTATTATGATAGTTGATGAGTAGTTTATTTTATCGTTCATTAGTTGCATGAGACCTCCCCGACTCTATCAAACTCAGCCAACGGTCATCATCTTTTCATCACAAGGGACGATGATAAAGAATTGTGCAAACAACAGAAGCTGTAAGGTTGGATGAGAAATGATTACCAAAGAAAACGTGAGACTGAATGCAGAGACTAGGGGTGTCAAACAGGTCGTGTATCATGTTTTGTGTTTCGTATTTTTCGGGTTTTGTATATCAAAGTGTCATACCCATACCTTACCAGTTTGCTTCGCGTGTATGGATGTAGATACCCAAACCCGTACATGTCGTGTATCGTGTCGTATATCGTGTATACCCACGAACTTGACAAGTATAAATATTTCAAGTCATGTACGGGTCATTTCATGTATTTTTCAAGTATTTTCAGGTTTCGTGTATTTTTCAGGTTTCATGTACTTAAACGACTAATGTTATAATGTATTGAAACAACAATAAGTACATAACCAAAGGTTAAAGATTAGCGAAGGGGGAAATGAGATTTTGATTTGGGAATGAGGAGTAGGATTTTGGGAATGGCGGAACGGGATTACCGCGGAAGGGATTAATGATTAGATTAGTATTTTTTTGGGGAAAATTGTTTTTATTATAAATTTTTATTTAAAATATATTTTTAAATTTTCGTGCATTTCGGGTATAAACGGATAACCCGCGGGTATACCCGGACACGACCCACCTTTAGCGGGTATCTTTCAGGTCTTATCCGATTTGTACACGAAATCCACCAAGGTCATACCCATGCCCGCGAAAATCGTGTCATGTTCGGGTCGTGTTTTCGTGTTGTGTCTGAAATTGCCACCCCTAACAGAGACGGTGACCTTTAATGCATGGTGAGGAGATCCCAAATACTCAGGCACGAAAACTGACGATGATAAAGAACTGTGCAACACATGACAACAGAAGTTTTATTGTTGGATGAGAGATGGTCACCAGAGAAAACGTGAGATTGTGTGCAGAGACGATAACCTTTACTGAATGGTGAGATTGTGGTGACGATGATAAAGAATTGTGCAACACGTGACAACAGAAGCTGTAAGGTTGGATGAGAGATGGTCACCACAGAAAACGTGAGACTGTGTACAGATACGGTAACCTTTACTGGATGGTGAGGAGATCCCAAGTACTCGGACATGAAAACTGACGCTGATAAAGAATTGTGTAACACGTAACAACATAAACTGTCAGGTTGAATAAGAGATGGTTACCAGAAAAACCGTGAGACTAGATACAGAGAGAGTAAACTTTACTGGATGGTGATAAGATCCCAAGTACTCAGGCACGAAAACTGAAAAAGAGATTATAGCTTCGTTAAAAGATGGCTTCAATTTCCGATTCGCATGTGAAAGTTTTTTCTTTTTTTTTTTATTATTCTAATTCTTTTGTTTTATCCATTGATTTCATGTAATCCATAACTTTATGCGAAATTATTGTTATTAAAGCGTGTAGACAAATCATTGCTAAATCTTGATATGTAATGTATTGTAATAGAACATGTTATTTCTATCTTATTTACTCCATCCATGCTCTAGCTCCAGTCCATTAATTCTTTTAGATGTCGTTAAATATTATCCACTTTCAAATTAAACATATTACATATATTTTTAGTTTTAAAATAATCATACCAGGGCTAAAACTGAAATCTATCGACAACTTTAATAATTGCACATTATATTAAATATTGTCTCGTGAATAATTTTTTTATTAAATTTAGAGTAAATAAATTTCACTTGTCTCCTTAATGAATTTATGTTTTCTAAACTGGCTAAGAATTTGAAATATATTCTTTGAGATGCACGTCACTTTTTAAGTTGTTGTAAATATCTGGGATGAGATATTCTTACCCACAAAACTCTCATTCCCTTCCTACCGCATGTCACGTAGCAGAGATAGTAAGTCTAGATGAGGAGATAGAGAGGAAGAGATGTATAAGAGGGTGGTTGTCACGTGGCGAACAGTACAGAGGGGTAAAAAGATCTCATCCCTAATATCATGGCTTTTAAGGCAGACAACACAAGCGGTGTTATTTGACTTGTTTGGGCACAAACAAAACCGATTTGATGCATTTTTGTCCTGATAAATATTGATGTCCCAACCATAGTCTGGATCTCTTTATCAAAAAAGACGTTCAGAAATCATCCATTGATACGTAATAGAAGAGAGGACGTTTGGACGGAATAAAAAATAGTCAACATTAGATGTGAAGCTGAATGAGATGGTAACATTTACCGACAATGAAGAGATCATATCTACTCCAACACCTTGTATACACTTTAAAAAGTAGTTTTATTCTTGGTCGTCAAAATAATTATGTTTTTTTTCTTCTAAGAATCTTACTTTATATTAATATGTATATATATTTATTTTTATTCTTTTATTGGTAAATGTCTTCTTTGGCTGCCGAACAAACTATAATTGATTTAACCGACTGATTGGCTTTTAGGTAAGTGCAAAATCACACATGATATCAATTGGATCAAAGTTGTATATGCAGCGCCCCGCTCCCGAGCCCTAGCATCGGGAACGGTGCACCCGCCGTATCTCGCTGAGGAGAATACAAAGCGCCGAATCAATTTCCAACATGTCCAAAAAGACGTAGAAATTTTTCGCGCGGAAACGAAATACAATCACATAAAGTTTTCTTGATAAATAAAGTTCCTTAATACAATAATAAACCAAAACCTGACAATAACACAAGTCTGAAAAGTCTAACAAGGTAATGTTTGATGAGATCTCAATAAAATAAAGACAAACAGTCGCAGGCTCTTCTTATATCCTAAGCGCGACCGTCAGTCTGCCCACTCCACTGTATCAGCCCCGTCCTCAACAAAGACGTAGTCATAAGTCTCTTCCTGCTCACCTGGTGGGGGGGGGGAAATAGGGGTGAGTGACTGGGAAATCACTCAGTAGGCACTTGCCTCCAAGTAGTACAAGACAAACATACAATAATGATATAGCACATAGCACATAAGACATGATCTCACATAAGCATGTGAATGCGGAACAGTAATTCACTCCAGATAAAGAATGCGCAACGTCGTGATGCATGTCCTATTATGCATGTCACACGCAACTAAGTCATGTCACACAAAATGCCGGTAGCTCCGCCATGCAATGCATGAACCCGGGTCCTAACTGAGTGGCTGTGGGTCGTACCCACCCACAGTCACCATCCTGAGTGTACTTGGCCCCGCCACCGTACACCATCCTGAGCGCCCGTGACCCGTACGTCACGACCCACCATCATGCAAATGCACGTGCCATGAATGCAATCAACACAATCGCCTGAGGCCCCTGGCCCATCCTCGCCATCCTCCGGCATTCAAATCTAGGTTAATTTATCATCCGAGTAATGATTTAACGTTGTTTGAGGTTAAACTTATTATTCCATGGTTTATAAACATTTATTTTGTATTTTCTATATTTTTCTCTATTTTTCATTAACTTGTTTTTACCTATTACCTAATTACCCAAATTAAATAAATCGTCATAATACTCAAATTTAATGAAAATAACTTAATTTTAGCATTTTATAATTTCTGGAATTTATTTATAATTTTTCGATATTTATTTATATTTTTCCTATAATTATTACTATTTCAATTTAATGAAATACCAATTATAATAATTTCAGAAAATATTTCCCATTAGAGAAAAGCTTATTGGGCTAGTCCCTCCCCCATTCCGGCCTTGGGCCATTTTCCCTCTGGTCCGGCTCCCAGATCCGGCCCGCGTTTTATCCCATTTATATATATATATATATATATATTTTATATTCAGTGGCGTTAATGGGCTGGCCGACCACTGGACCGGACCGCTGGCCAGCCGGCCCGGTCCGCGAAGCCTGCCATCCTTTTTTTTTATAATCCACCGAAAATGGGCCAAGCCCTGGTGCAGGTGCAGCCGGCCCGTTGAGGGCTGGCCTGCCACCGTCTGGGCTTCGGCCCTTTATTTGAATTTTTTTTAATGTAAGGCTGCAGCTTTCAGGAGGCGCGTGGGCGCTCCTGTGCGCGCGTGAGGCCACGCGCGGCCCCTTCCGGCGGCGCGTGCAGCGCACCGGCAGCCTCCGGCGACCGTTTTCCGACCCCGTTTTATATTTTTGCCTATTTCCAGTCTACGGGGACCTATTCTAAGGCCAAAACAAGATGAAACCCTCTAAGTTTTGCTATATTGATTATCAAATTTTTCCCTAAAATCAAATCAAAAGCACGCAAAACAGAGTATACACAGCCATAGTCTGCAACTTTCATGCTTCTCACAGAATCAACAGTATAATATGAATCTTAACAATTAAAACAGCAAAAACACATAATATATCACTAGAGCATGCTTGAATTTGTACCAATTTGGAGGGGAAAAGGGAACCTACCTTGATTGCGGACAGTTACGCGACTAAAATAGTTTCCGTTGGCTTTACTTGCTTTTCTCTTCTCCTTTTCTCTTCTCTCTTCCCTCTCTCTTCTTCCTCCTCCTTTTCCTGCTGCTATCAACCTATCTCTATTTTCTCTCTTTTTTTTTTCCAATTCCTCTTCCTCTACCGATGCCCCCCCTTATTTGTCCATTTAACATTAGTGCTGTCGCAATCTTTGGGGGGGGGAACCGTTACCCCCCAAACGTGCTTCCATATCCTTTTTTTTAAATTAATTAATTAATTTTTCCATCCTGATCCTTTCCTTAAATATCGTTATTATTATTCTCTTTTTTTTTATTTCTTTATTCCTTTTTTTTATTATAACATCCTACCCACCTTACAAAAGTTTCGTCCTCGAAACTTGATGTGACTTAATAGTAGAGACCGGAAAGATTCAACATACCTTAATCGAAGAGTTTCGGGTAGCGTTCGCGCATTTGTTCTTCCATCTCCCAAGTCGCCTCGTTCTCCCTGTGATTGCTCCATTGTACCTTGACATATGGAATGATTCTCCTCCTCAGCACCTGGTCTTTACGATCTATAATCCGAACCGGTGTCTCCTCATATGATGTGTCCGGTCTGATCCTTAAAGGCGGTGTGTCCAACACATGACTCGGGTCTGGAACGTACTTCCTCAACTGGGATACATGGAATACATTATGCACTTGGGCTAGTGCTGGAAGTAACGCCAACCGATAAGCTAACGGACCAATCTTTTCGAGTACCTCATAGGGACCAATGTATCGAGGCCTCAGCTTACCCTTCAGACCAAATCTTGCAACACCCTTCGTAGGTGATACCTTTAGATAAACCTTTTCTCCCACATCAAACTCCAACAGACGCCTCTTCGAGTCAGCCCAACTCCCTTTGAAATCGATGGCGCAAGCTCTTAACATATCCTTCAACGTCTGTATGGTTCTCTCTGATTGCCCATCCGTCTGCGGGTGAAACGCAGTACTCAAACGTAACTCGGTCCCCATTCTCTTCTGACATGCTGACCAGAATTTGGATGTAAATTTTGAGTCACGATCGGAGACAATAATGACCGGGACGCCATGTAGACTGATGATGTTGTCGATATAGAGTGTAACCAATCTCTCCAGAGTCACATCATTCGGCACTGGTAGGAAGTGAGCAGATTTCGTCAATCTATCCACAATCACCCAGATCATATCATTACCATTTCTCGTTTTCGGAAGACCCATCACAAAATCCATCGTCACATGTTCCCACTTCCATTCCGGGATCTCTAATGGCATCAACAAACCCCCGGGTCTCTGATGTTCCGCCTTGACTTGCTGACATACCAAACACCTCTCAACAAACTCAGCTATGTGTCTCTTCATACCGCTCCACCAGTAATGCTTTTTCAGGTCATTATACATCTTTGTAGTACCCGGGTGAATAGACATCTTCGAGTTGTGCGCCTCTTTCAGTACTGTTCTTCTGAGATCCTCATCTTCCGGAACACACAGCCTCCCTTGAAACCACATACTGCCGTCGTCATGGATTTGAAAACCATCAACTTGACTAGTCATCATCCTCTCTCGAATCTCACTAAGTGCCATATCTCCCTTTTGCGCCTCTTTGATCTGCTCGATCAAAGATGGGGTGATAATCAATGCTGCTAAAACATTAGCTGTGGAGTCCACGATATCAAGATCTAATTCAGCCATATCCCTCTCCAACGGCGTCTGTCTGGCATGACTGGACTTCCTACTCAGCGCATCCGCAACTCGATTCGCCTCCCCTGGATGATAGCTGATAGTCAAGTCATAGTCCTTCAACAACTCAAGCCATCTCCTTTGTCGCATGTTCAGCTCCTTCTGAGTGAATAAGTACTTCAAGCTCTTATGATCTGTGAATACTTCGCACTTCACTCCATAAAGGTAATGACGCCAAATCTTAAGTGCGAAAACTACGGCAGCTAGCTCCAGGTCATGAGTCGGATAATTCTGCTCATATGGCTTCAACTGGCGTGAAGCATATGCGATCACCTTGTCGTTCTGCATCAGGACACATCCTGAATAGTAACATATATCAAACTTACTCGAAGTCTTATGCACATACCTAGCCCATTCTTCGATGCGTCGCTATAGATGATGAACCCTTCCGAGCCTGAGGGTTGGGCAAGTATAGGGGCCGTCGTCAATCGTCTTTTAAGTTCTGCGAAACTCTGCTCGCACTCAGCGGTCCATACAAACTTCGACTTTTTCTGAGTCAACCTGCTCAGTGGCACCGCAATAGACGAGAACCCTTCTGCAAACTTCCGGTAGTAGCCAGCCAAGCCCAGAAAACTCCTCACTTCCGTCACATTAGTCGGTCTGGGCCACTCAGTAATAGCCTCAATCTTCTTGGGATCCACAGAAATTCCTTCTTCCGAAACCACGTGTCCCAAGAAAGCAACGCTCTTCAACCAGAACTCACACGTACTAAACTTGGCGTATAGTTTCTTCTGCCTGAGTACTTCCAGAACCTCTCTCCAATGCGTTTCATGCAATTCCTCATTCGAGGAATAGATCAAAATGTCATCAATAAAGACCACCACGAACTTATCAAGTTGGTCTCTAAACACCATATTCATCAAATCCATGAAGGCTGCGGGAGCATTAGTCAGACCGAATGGCATCACTAGAAATTCATAGTGGCCATATCTAGTGCGGAAAGCAGTCTTCGCTACGTCCTCTGCTTTAATCCTCAGTTGATGATATCCGGAACGAAGATCAATCTTGGAGAATACTTTAGCTCCCTGAAGGATACCAAAGTTGATGAGTCGATTGTAAAAATTCACGGCAGTACTTTGAATTACATTGATTTAAAGATACCTTTAACTGATCGAAGAGGTCCTCGATCCGGGGTAGAGGATACTTGTTCTTGATTGTGATCTTATTAATCTCTCGATAATCGATGTAGAGTCTCATACTGCCATCCTTCATCTTCACGAACAAGACCGAAGCTCCCCATGGTGAGACGCTGGGTCGAATGAACTTCCGGTCCAGTAACTCCTGTAGCTGCTCCTTTAGTTCCTTTAACTCAGCCGGAGACATTCTGTACGGTGCCTTCGATATTGGCTCAGCACCTGGCAGTAAATTAATCTCAAACTCTACCTTCCGACTAGGCGGTAGTCCTGGCAGCTCTTCGGGAAATACATCTTTATAATCATTCACTACTGGTATCGAATCTATCAAGGGTACTTCTTTTTCTGTGCCAATAGCATATACAAGAAAACATTGATTACCTTTCCTCAATGCCTTGTGTGCCTGCGCTGCACTCATGTAGATCTTCTTAGACGCCTTATGTAGCTTGTAATCCCCTTGAAAGATGGTTTCCTGCTTACTCTGTGTCTGCATACGGACCTGCTTCTCACGACAGTTGATCTTGGCCTCATGCTTAGCCAGAAAATCCATGCCCAGAATAACATCAAAATCTTGCATCTGGATCGGAATCAGAGTCGCCGTGAACTCCAACTCATTAATCTACATCAAACAATCTCTGTACTGATAGTGCGATACAATCACCTGGTCACCAGCGGTTTGGACACGGTAAGGAATCTCCAGTCGTTCTGGTGGGATGTTTAGACTCTTGACAACCCTCCTGGCGATAAATGAATGGCTGGCCCCACTATCGAAAAGGACGTAGGCTGGGACCTTGTTAATTAATATCTAACCTAACATGGGCAGTGTTATACAATATAACACATAACCACATGACAAAGGTATTTAAAGCATATTCGGGTTTATAACACTTAATTAACATGTACCTGCTACGACATCGCTGGTGTCCTCGATGTCAGCGTGCGACATGACATGTACTCGGGCATTCGTCCTTGGCCTCCCCTTCTACTGTGGCTGGCTCTGCTGGGGTGGGGGTGCCTGTCCCTGCGCGGGGCAGTCTTTGGCAAAGTGTCCAGGGGTGCCGCATCTGTAGCAGACGTCTCTATTCCTCCAACACTGACCTAGGTGAAGACGCCCACACTGAGCACATGGTGGGGTGGGTGCCATGGCCCTAATCGGCTGTGCATGAGTCGCTGCTGGTCCCTCAATGGCGAGGGGCTGAGTAAATGGTCTCTGCTGCTGCGGTGGTCGGTAGGAGTGTCCTGGCTGCTGGCGGCGTGGTACCTTCAGCCATCTACCTGATCTCCCGGAGCGATACTCCTCACGTGGCCTCTTTGCTCGGTCCTCTGCTGCAACCCTCTTGAGGTCACCCTCAGCATCACGGCACACCTCCAGTAACTCCTCGAATGTCCCCGGTCTCGCATAAATAATCAAAGTCTGAATGCGAAAACTCAGTCCTGTCTTAAATTTGGACATCTTTGCCCTCTCGTTATCTATAACGGAAGGCATGTATCTCCCCAAGGCATGGAATCTCTCTGAATATTGATTCACAGTCATGGACCCCTGTGTAAGCAGCTGAAACTCGGTCATCCTCCTCTGTAAGGCACTCTCGGGGATATAGTGCTTCTCGTATTCTTCCTTGAACTGGGCCCAAGTCAACTGTAGGGTCAGTCGGCGCTGTACACCAAGCCACCATTCACTGGCATCCCCTTCGAAGAATGGAACTACCACCTCCACCTTCAACTCATCTGGCACCTGCAGTAACCTCAGCTGCTCAGTCACATTCTCGAGCCAGATTTCGGCCTCCTCCGGACGTGTAGTACCCCTAAACATCGGTACCTGGGAGTGCTGCATCTCTCTATAGTAGAATCGAAGTCCCGGGGGTGGTGGTGGTTAGGGGTGTTAAACAAACCGAGCCGTTCGCGAACTATTTGAGTTCGGTTCGTGTTTGGTTCGTATTCGTTCGTTAATTATTTGTTAACGAGCCGAATTCGAATAGGTATTCGAGTTCGTTTAGTTAAACGAGCCAAACTGTTCGCGAACAGTTCAGCTCGTTTAAACAGTTATAAGGTTATCGAACCGAACTCGAACCAATTTTAAAGTTCGTTTAGCTAAACGAACCGAGCCAAACTATTCGTTTAGCTAAACGAATTCGAGTTCGAAAACTTAATATTTGGTTCGGCTCGGTTCGTTAACACCCCTAGTGGTGGTGGCTGCTGCTGCTGCTGCTCCTGCTGCTGCTGCTGCAGGTGAGCCATTTGTACCTGCTGCTGGGCCACCAAGGTAGTCAGGGCGGCTAGTGTGTCTGCAAGGACTTGGGGTATGGCCCCCTGACCCTGGTGGTCGTCACCGTTGTGCCCTCCATTTCCTGCTGTCTCACGTCGTGGAGGCATTTTCCTGGAGTTCGAGTTCATGAAAAGCAAGCAGGCCAGTAAAGTATATAAATAAAAATAAATAGCTGATTCCGATTTAGAACGGTAATTAACAAGAAAAGCTCACCATCGGCACACACCTCCCTTAACCCGATCATAACTTAGATCTACTTTATTTATTAGGGTCATATTATCGTTTCTAGGAAAAGATCATAGCTTATGTCTAGGCGATCTAGTTAATCCTGCGTTCCCGAGACGGATCTGAAGCCTCGGCTCTGATACCACCTGTAGCGCCCCGCTCCCGAGCCCTAGCATCGGGAACAGTGCACCCGCCGTATCTCTCTGAGGAGAATACAAAGCGTCGAATCAATTTCCAACATGTCCAAAAAGACGTAGAAATTTTTTGCGCGGAAACGAAATACAATCACATAAAGTTTTCTTGATAAATAAAGTTCCTTAATACAATAATAAACCAAAACCTAACAATAACATAAGTCTGAAAGTCTAACAAGGTAATGTTTGATGAGATCTCAATAAAATAAAGACAAACAGTCGCAGGCTCTTCTTATATCCTAAGCGCGACCGTCAGTCTGCCCACTCCACTGTATCAGCCCCGTCCTCAACAAAGACGTAGTCATAAGTCTCTTCCTGCTCACCTGGTGGGGGGGGGGGGAAATAGGGGTGAGTGTCTGGGAAATCACTCAGTAGGCACCTGCCTCCAAGTAGTACAAGACAAACATACAATAATGATATAGCACATAGCACATAGGACATGATCTCACATAAGCATATGAATGCGGAAAAGTAATTCACTCCAGATAAAGAATGCGCAACGCCGTGATGCATGTCCTATTATGCATGTCACACGCAACTAAGTCATGTCACACAAAATGCAGATATCTCTGCCATGCAATGCATGAACCCGGGTCCTAACTGAGTGGCTGTGGGTCGTACCCACCCACAGTCACCATCCTGAGTGTACTTGGCCCCGCCACCGTACACCATCCTGAGCGCCCGTGACCCGTATGTCACGACCCACCATCATGCAAATGCACGTGCCATGAATGCAATCAACACAATCGCCTGAGGCCCCTGGCCCATCCTCGCCATCCTCCGGCACTCAAATCTAGGTTAATTTATCATCCGAGTAATGATTTAACGTTGTTTGAGGTTAAACTTATTATTCCATGGTTTATAAACATTTATTGTGCATTTTCTATATTTTTCCCTATTTTTCCTTAACTTGTTTTTACCTATTACCTAATTACCCAAATTAAATAAATCATCATAATACTCAAATTTAATGAAAATAACTTAATTTTAGCATTTTATAATTTCTGGAATTTATTTATAATTTTTCGATATTTATTTATATTTTTCCTATAATTATTACTATTTTAATTTAATGAAATACCAATTATAATAATTTCAGAAAATATTTCCCATTAGAGAAAAGCTTATTGGGCTAGTCCCTCCCCCATTCCGGCCTTGGGCCATTTTCCCTTTGGTCCGGCTCCCAGATCCGGCCCGCGTTTTATCCCTTATATATATATATTTTTTTTATTCAGTGGCGTTAATGGGCTGGCCGACCACTGGACCGGACCGCTGGCCAGCCGGCCCGGTCCGCGAAGCCTGCCATCCTTTTTTTTTATAATCCACCGAAAATGGGCCAAGCCCTGGTGCAGGTGCAGCCGGCCCGTTGAGGGCTGGCCTGCCACCGTCCGGGCTTCGGCCCTTTATTTGAATTTTTTTTAATGTAAGGCTGCAGCTTTTAGGAGGCGCGTGAGCGCTCCTGTGCGCGCGTGAGGCCACTCGCGGCCCCTTCCGGCGGCGCGTGCAGCGCACCGGCAGCCTCCGGTGACCGTTTTCCGACCCTGTTTTATATTTTTGCCTATTTCCAGTCCACGGGGACCTATTCTAAGGCCAAAACAAGATGAAACCCTCTAAGTTTTGCTATATTGATTATCAAATTTTTCCCTAAAATCAAATCAAAAGCACGCAAAACAGAGTATACACAGTCATAGTCTGCAACTTTCATGCTTCTCACAGAATCAACAGTATAATATGAATCTTAACAATTAAAACAGCAAAAACACATAATATATCACTAGAGCATGCTTGAATTTGTACCAATTTGGAGGGGAAAAAGGAACCTACCTTGATTGCGGACAGTTACGCGACTAAAATAATTTCCGTTGGCTTTACTTGCTTTTCTCTTCTCTCTTCCCTCTCTCTTCTTCCTCTTCCTTTTCCTGCTGCTATCAACCTATCTTTATTTTCTCTCTTTTTTTTTCCAATTCCTCTTCCTCTACCGATGCCCCCCCCCCTTATTTGCCCATTTAACATTAGTGCTGGTACAATCTTGGGGGGGGGGGGGAACGTTACCCCCCAAACGTGCTTCCATATCCTTTTTTTTTAAAATTAATTAATTAATTTTTCCATCCTTATCCTTTCCTTAAATATCGTTATTATTATTCTCTTTTTTTTATTTCTTTATTCCTTTTTTTTTATTATAACAGTATATCAACGTCTATAGTTTATACGCACTCTTTAATGAATGTAACATATGTGCAAACATATATAAAATAATGAACACATTTTAGACTTTTATTACTCTTATATAACAAATAATCAACAGTGGCTCCCTATGATCTTGAAGGTGTTGAGCTTTCAGCAGCCTTCCGAGGCCTAAAAGAACTGCAAAGTTGGAGTTTATGGGAGTAAAAGGTAAAATCTCTCATTCGGTGGTTTTCACCGTCTCGGTCCCAAGGAGCATCGTAGAAGATGTAAATCAGGAGTCCAACGGACTCCTAGATTAGGTGAGGACTTATGCAGTGACCCACGCAAGGTGTCCTCCCACAAACCAGGCTTTCGGCCTAGCAGCAGTAGAGTACCCGCACTGTGCATGTCCTTGGATTCGAACTTTTAACTTCTTGGAGTAGATCTCAATCTCAGTACCAACTGTACTATGCCCTTAGAGCAAAGTTGGAGTTTATTTGTAATACATTGTCCCACATCGAAAGAAAAAAAAAGAAATGGACCGCTATTGTTAGTATTAATTTTAATTCAGATTAAAGCATTTTTAAATCATCAAAAATTATCGAAGACTGCAAAATTTAAAATTTACTTATATAGCAGGTTAATAGTATTACCATCATGCCTATAAAGGGGACGTTCTGATATCACCATCATCATTTTGGTAGTGTATGTTTGCAATTTTCAGTTTAGTGTCTGTCTCAATTATGTCTCCTCTCTTCACTTTGGGAAGGCAACTTATTTGAGGAGTCCTGCTCTCTGACTTAGAACAACCGGTAAAGTTGCTATTTTGTGACTTTGAAGTCACGGATTCGAGTAGCAGAAACAGCCTCTTGCATAAAGTATAGTGTACACTTGTGTATATCATATCTCGAAGCGATCCAGCCCCTCCCAAAACCCTGCACAAACGTAGAAATCTAGTGCACCGAGAGCGCGCTTTTTTATTCTTCCTGCCCTGCTCTTGGATGCTGTACATGTGATTGTTTTAATAAGTGATCTTTTGCATAACAAAAATTAACAATAGAAAGATCACGTAAGTTTTAGGAAGGTTGGTAATAAAGGAGTAAATTCATCGCTTATCTAAATATTTCTCTTGTGCAAATACGCTTGAAATATTTGTGTAATGTCCCTGCCGTTGTACATGATACTTGAGTTGACAAATCTCGTAGATTTGCTTAAAAAGGTCACGAGTTCAAATCCAAAGACACGCACAGTGTAGGTGTTCCATTGTTCATAATCCAAATGCCTGGTTGGCGGAAGAACACTTTGTGTGTGTCACTGCGTAAGTCCTCAACCAACTCAGAAGACTGCTGGACTCCTCATTTACATTTGAGACTGAGACGGTGGAGACGAGAGATTTCGCTTTTGCTCCATGAGTTGGCAAATCTCTGGAAATCCGATATATAGTGATCTTATTTTATTTTCTATGTCGTTGTGACATAACTGGAAAAAGAAAATGTAAACTATGTTTGTCATGTATTGAACCCTAAGGTTTGAGTGAGAAATTTCGTATACTCATCTCAATGCTACTATCGTACAAATACGTTTATAAGTATGCTTAGAGTCCCAATGGCTTGGTATGTGTACTAGATAACAACATAATGTATGTATTCTTATGTTTGTATTTGTATATGTATTTAGTTTTATGCTGACGTGGATAATCTTTCATGAACATAATCCTTCAGTTTAGTAAAAAAAAAATAGAAAAAGGTAAAAGAAGGCCTTCGACAAAGTACGACAATATGTGTGTGTATATATATATGTATGTATAAATATAGACTTTAAACATATGGAAAGAGACAAAATCTGCAGAATCAATGACTAAAAAAACCCAGAAAATACTATACCTGCATACACATATCATTCGCATATTTTTCTCCGAGAAGCAACTGCTTTACAATCACTCTTGTAAATCATTTACGTGATGATTGAACTAGGAAATAGTTATGCCTACATATAAAGGGCTGATTTAATTAGTTTATGGGGGTCGATCCTTGGTCTCCTCTGAATCTTCATAAAATAATAACCAAATCGACCCCCTCGTGAATTTTTCTTTAAGAACTACGGGAATACAATAACACATTTTTCTTTTCATATATAATCCGATTTACAATGAATTCACTGACGCACTCTTTTTTGACTTTGAAATATAATAAAACAAAACAAAATGAATCACTAAATTGCATGCGCTTCTTATATTGTGAACCAGCCGTTATCGACATAATTCGACGCAATTTTCATTATGGGTCTGTGTGTTTCTAACACATGAGAATAGTTGCGTACATCCGACCCTTCATACTCCGTCGTAGGTGGGAGCCTCTAAGGCAATTGACTGTGTGTTTTGGCTCTGCCACAACTAGAGATCAAAGCTGTGTGTGCTGTCTCTTTAGGTTGCTTGTTCTGCATGCTCTGGCAACACTTGACATTAGAGCATAAGGTCCACACACAATCGCACCTATCCACGCTTCCCCAACGTTTGGATGATGTTCCCAATCGGATGAGATCAGAAGAGGCCTTATATGAGGTAAAATATGAGGCCTCCAATCACGCGACGCCATGCGTACAGAAAGACCCAATATTTACTTTTTTCTTTTTTAAAAAAAGGTCTTTTTGCACACGTGTCGTCGCGTGATTGAAGGCCTCATATTTTGCCTGATATGAGACCTTTTCAGATCTCATCCGGTTCCAAATATATCTGCAACAGGTGCAAAACGGGAAACTCTTTCACTTGACAATTCATAGACATTTCTGTTTGTAAATTACTAATGAGGCCAAACACCATAATATGAATCTATACATAAAGAATTCTCTTTGATAGACCAAGTGTTTATTTCTACAACGTCCCAGAACTTAGGCCTGCGGACACTAATATCGGCTTATCAATATTACATGTCAACTTTACATACATTTGTTCTTACTTATCCGAAAATAGTTAACTGAAGTTAACTTTAGATTCATATATAAGATATTTTTTTTGGGTGTGGGATGCGATAGGACAATTTTCTGTTTATACTGTTACTAGAAGAAGATAGAGGGGTTCACATAAATACATAAAAACGGGAGTTCTCGATGCACTAGGCTCCCACATTTGTACAGGGGCCGGGGAAGGGCTGGATCGCGATGTACGCAACCTTACTTTACGCTTTGTGCAAGAAGCTATTTCCGCGGCTCGAATCCGTGACCTCAAAATCATAAAGCAGCAACCTTATCAGTTGCTCCAAGACACCCACTCTAGGTAACATAAATACATAGATAGCGTATATTCGCTGTTCATGCTCTTAGCCAGAACTACTATTTCCATTACTGTTATTTTTAATATTTTGCTATTCCATTTCAGTATGTCATTTCCTCAAATAATTTTCCAAATGCAAATCTTTTGGGAATTATAATCCCCAAATACTTGTCAAAGAAACTTGATTTAGATTGAACTATCATATTACAAAATGTCTTAGCACCAGTAATCCATTTCAATGATTTAGCTAAGCCTTAGGACCAGACGCTACAAAGAATATGACCAGCAAACAAATATGTATAAAGAGATGCATATATCTCTGAGATTGGGTGGTCCATGCAAGGGATACTCTTAGAAGAAGTGAGTCTTAATGCATTCATAGCAACAGTTGATCGACACAGTTTGACGCAGTGTCCATTATGAGTCTTCGGAAAACAACCTGTTTCTAACACATAGGTATTGTTGCGTACCTCCGACCCCCTATACCCCTCCATAGACGGGAGCCTCTAAGGCAATGGGTAATGTTTGTTGTTTATCTGGTAATCAAAAGCTGAAGTCCTTGCATATTTCTTTCAAAATTATTTGTAACATACCTCCAATATCAGGTCGTTGGGAATAGCATATTGAACTGATGTACTGCTTCTTGCCAGAACTTTTGCTGATTTCAGTCTCATTCTACTGCAAAATTCCGATGTTTTCATCCTCTTTTAATTCCTCCTCCAATGAAGTTTTACCCTCCCAAAGATCCCACAAACCAATCACTAGACCGCCAAATACTATTACGCTTACAACCATGCATGCCAAGAACAGAAGACCTTTGTACCACCAGTAATGTATATTGTAAGGATTTATATAGAATGTGTCCAACAAACCAACAGAAACGACCAAACCAAGTGTAGAGACAATGATGTAGATTCCAGACCACACAACGTTTCCTGTACCAACTAGTGCATACATACTACTCCCTTTTGAATTAGGGAATGGACAGGACCTTTTCCTGAAAGAATGAGGCAATACATTGAAGCCGATAAGAGACGCTATCTAAATGAAGAAAATTACTCTTTCGGCTTAAACTTTTTGATGAGACATATTGTATCATGGGTTTGAATCCCATTTTCTCCGGAACAGAAATTAAACGGAAGGACGAAATTACATGAGAGAAGGAACCTCTTGCCGGAGTTCCCTCCCCCCAAAGAGAATAGCACTACTTAGTGAGACAGAGCAGAGAGCATGTTGCGTCTTTTTCTCGACCGACACATTTTTTTTCTATAAGAAAGCTTTTGTAGGCGGATCAGTCTCTTTAGGTTTGAGTATTTTAGCAGATTAGACCTTTTATTTTCAAGAGTTGTCCGAAAGTTTGGCTAATGAGCGAAAAAAGCCTATCTACTTCTTTAGTAAATGCTCTTTCCTTTACGCTAAGGTTTGGCGCTATTCGATGAAGAATGCATACTTTAAGAAAGTGGTTAAGGTAGCTTAGCTGATTAGAGTAAAGGATCGAAAGTCCTTGTGTCAATGAGTTGGAACCACTTTTAAACGGGCGAAGGATCCAAAGGACACATAGCCATGAAGGTTTCAGACAATGAGAAAAGAAGAAAAAATAGAAGACTTCTTTGTTGTGTTTTTCTATGGTTGGTAGCATACCATTTTTGACAAATACAAAGTAGTCATTAAATGAATAGTAACACACATGTGTTTATTCATTTTGCTTGCCTATAAATAGGCATGTCTTAGTAGATGGAAGACACACCAAAAATCAAAGGAAGAAGCAATTTGAGAGCTTCTTGAGAGAGGAGTGAGTGAAAGAAAATAGAGAGAGGAAAAGAGAGTTGTGAGATTATACCAATCCGGTATAAAAAAATATTGAGTGTTTCAATTCTCTTGTATTTCTTAAGTTTAAGTCTAAACTTGAGTTGTCTCTTGTATTCCCATTATTTCGAATAGTGGAAGTTGTTCTCACTGCCCGTGGTTTTTTCCCTCCACAGAGAGAGGGTTTCCACGTAAATCTTGGTGTCTATTTTATCTATCTTGCTGTCATACTCGAAGATTCTAGTGAGTAGTAAATTAATATTCACGGTTTTATTCCGCTTAGAACCGGATCGTTATTCCCAACAAGTGGTATCAGAGCTTGGTTATTCGGTTCTTGATTTTCTCGAATATGACAGAGATGAAATTCAATGTGGCAAAATTCAACAGAGATGATGGATTTTCCACATGGCAGAAAAGGATGAAGGATTACCTTATACAACAAGGTATTCACAAAGTTCTTTATGGCAAAGAGAAAAAGCCAGAAGCCATAAAAGATGATGATTGGCAAGACATGGATGATAAAGCCGCAAGTGCAATCCGCTTGCACTTGTCTGACAAAGTTTGAACAATGTAGACGAAAACGACTCAGCTATGGAGATTTGGACAAAGCTAGAAAGCTTGTATATGTCCAAAACGATGACAAATAAATTGTATCTTAAGAAGCAGCTCTACACACTCCAAATGAGCGAAGGTACAAATTTTTTGTCTCATCTGAATGATTTCAATGGTATTATATCCCAAATGGCTAGTCTTGGTGTTACTATAGAGGACGAGGATAAGGCAATCATGCTCTTGAGTTCACTTCCACCCTCATTCAATGGTTTGACGACCACTTTACTTCATGGTAAAGAAACAATCACATTGAAAGAGGTCACATCATCTTTGTTGCTGCATATTAAGATGATGCAACCAGAGAAGCAAGGACAGGCTCTTCTTACACAAGAAAGAGGAAGGAGCCGAAATAGAAACTTCAACAGTCATGATAAATCAAAAGATTATGACAAGTCCAGAGGTCGTTCCAAATCAAAAAGCGGAGTGAAGTGCTGGAACTGTGGTAAGAATGGTCACTTTAAAAGGAATTGTAGATCTTTGAAGCAAGACAAAGATCAAGGTCAAAAGCAGGTGAGAGATAACCACACAGCAGCATTAGCGTCAAGCAGTGATGAAGAGACAACATTGGTTTGTCACCAAAATGAATGTTGTCATATTTCAGACATAGACCTTGAATGGATCGTGGATACAGGTGCTTCGTATCATTGTGCTACTAGCAAGGAATACTTCTCCACATACAAAGCTGGAGACTTTGGTGTGTTGAAGATGGGAAATAAAAGCACCTCACTGATCGAGGGAATGGATGATATCACTGTGGAAACTTCACTTGGTTGCACATTTATATTACGAAATGTGCGACATGTTCCAGATATGAGATTCAATCTTTTATCAGCAAGTGCACTGGACAAGGAAGGTTATGAGCATTTCTTTGGTAATGCGACATGGAAACTTACCAAAGGTTCTCTGGTGGTAGCAAAAGGGAAGCTATGTTGTAATTTGTACAAGACACGCTTTAAGGTGTGTGTAAGTCAAATAAATGCAGTAGAAGACGGCGATTCCTCAAACGTGTGGCACAGACGTTTGGGACACATTGGGCAGAAAGGGTTGCAGTTACTGGCAAAGCAATCCTTGATACCGTTAGATAAAGGTAAGTCACTAGACCCATGTGATTACTGCTTATTTGGAAAACAACACCGTGTCTCTTTTCAGAAAAACTCCAAGATAAAAGAAAATAAATTGGAGTTGGTTCACTCTGACGTGTGTGGTCCCATTGAGGTAGAATCTCTAGGTGGAAACAAATATTTTGTTACTTTCATTGATGATTCTTCTAGAAAAACATGGATCTACTTGATAAGAAATAAAAGTCAAGTATTCCAATGTTTTCAAAAGTTTCATGCAATGGTGGAACGAGAGCCTGGAGAAAAGTTGAAATGCCTTCGCATTGACAATGGCGGCGAGTACATATCAATAGAATTTGAAGAGTACTGCACAAAACATGGTATAAGACATGAGAAGACAGTTCCTGGTACTCCACAGCATAACGGAGTTGCAGAACGGATGAATAGAACCATTGTAGAAAAAGTGCGATGCATGCTCAAAATGGCTAAACTGTCTAAGTCATTTTGGGGGGAGGCTTTCAACACAGCTGTCTACTTGATCAACCGGTCACCTTCGGTTCCACTAAACTTTGATATTCCAGAAACAGTATGGAGTGGAAGAAAGGTAAGCTACGCTCACCTAAAAGTATTTGGATGTAAAGCCTTCATGCATGTTCCAAAAGACCGGAGGTCAAAATTGGATGACAAAATTATTCCTTGTATCTTTGTGGGGTACGGAAATGAGGAATACGACTTTAGGCTATGGGATCCAGAAAAGAAGAAAATCGTCAGAAGTAGAGATGTCGTGTTCCAAGAACACGAAATGTTCAACGATGCAGAAAAAATGTCTATTGCAGAAAATGTTACAGAGGTAACATTTGTTCCTTCTTTGAACAATGACACAACTGGAGAAAATATAGAAGAAACTGAAACCGGTGAGGATTCTAGTGGTGTTGAGCAGAGGGAGCAAACCCTTGATTCTCTTGAATTGGAAGATGTGGATCCTCAACCGAGAAGGTCTTTCAGAGAACGTGCATCTTCTACCAGGTATCCTAGTTCTCAATACATTCTTATAACAGATGATGGAGAACCAGAGAATTTTCGAGAAGTACAATCTCATAGAGATAAAGATTGTTGGACAAAAGCCATGCAAGAAGAGATGGACTCACTGAAAAAGAATCTCACTTATGATCTAGTTCAACTTCCAAAAGGAAAGAAAGCTCTGAAAAATAAATGGGTCTTCAAGTTAAAGAAAGACGGCGATAAGTTGCTAAAGTACAAAGCTCGATTGGTGGTGAAAGGTTTTGGTCAAAAGAAAGGTATCGACTTTGATGAAATCTTCTCACCAGTTGTTAAAATGAGTTCTATTCGACTTGTACTTGGTTTGGCAGCTAGTTTGAATTTAGAGTTAGAACAACTAGATGTAAAAACAGCTTTCTTACATGGTGATCTGGATGAGAAAATCTACATGGAACAACCAGAAGGCTTCTTAATCAAAGGCAAAGAAGACATGGTTTGCAAGTTGAAAAAGAGTCTGTACGGATTGAAGCAAGCACCACGGCAATGGTACAAGAAGTTTGACTCATTCATGCTGAGTCAGAAATTCAAGAGAACAGTTGCTGATCCTTGTGTATATATTCAAAGGTACCCTGATGGTAAATTTATCATTCTTCTCTTGTATGTTGATGACATGCTGATTGTTGGAGAAGATGGAAACATGATCCAAATCTTAAAAAAGAAATTGTTAGAAACATTTGACATGAAAGATTTGGGTGTTGCAAAACGTATATTGGGAATGGATATCATACGAGATCGAGCAACAAGAAAGCTTTGGTTATCACAGGAGGGATATATTGAACGAGTGCTTCAACGGTTCAATATGGACAAAGCTAAGCCAGTTACAACTCCACTTGCTGATCATTTCAAGCTAAGCAAGAGAGATTGTCTTTCAACCGAGAAGGAAGAAGAAGAGATGTCATCAATTCCATATTCTTCTGCAGTAGGAAGCTTGATGTATGCTATGGTCTGCACAAGGCCAGACATTGCTCATGCGGTAGGAGTAGTGAGCAGGTTTCTATCAAATCCAGGAAAGACGCATTGGGAAGCAGTGAAATGGATATTTCGATATCTTAGAGGAACTTCAAAATTATGCTTAACTTTTGGAGGTTCCGGATCAACTCTTGATGGATACACAGATTCAGATATGGCTGGAGATCTAGATGGTAGAAAATCTACTTCTGGTTATCTGTTTACATTAGCAGGGGGAGCTATATCATGGCAGTCGAAACTTCAAAAGTGTGTATCATTATCGACTACCGAAGCAGAATACATTGCAGCTACAGAAGCTGGTAAGGAGATGCTTTGGATGAAACGATTTTTACAGGAGTTGGGGTTCAAACAACAACAATACATAGTATACTGCGATAGTCAAAGTGCTATTGACTTGAGCAAAAATACGATGCATCATGCGAGAACCAAACATATCGATGTGCGATATCATTGGATTCGGAATGCTACTGAGGAGGAACAATTCCAAATCAAGAAGATTCACACAGACAATAATCCTGCTGATGTAATGACAAAAGTCATTACAAAGGAGAAGTTTAATTGGTGCATCAAGCAAGCTGGGATGGACTCTCAATGAGAGTGGAGTATGCCTCTAGTCTGGAGGGGGAGATTTGAAGGTTCCAGACAATGAGAAAAGAAGAAAAAATAGAAGACTTCTTTGTTGTGTTTTTCTATGGTTGGTAGCATACCATTTTTGACAAATACAAAGTAGCCATTAAATGAATAGTAACACACATGTGTTTATTCATTTTGCTTGTCTATAAATAGGCATGTCTTAGTAGATGGAAGACACACCAAAAATCAAAGGAAGAAGCAATTTGAGAGCTTCTTGAGAGAGGAGTGAGTGAAAGAAAATAGAGAGAGGAAAAGAGAGTTGTGAGATTATACCAATCCGGTATAAGAAAATATTTAGTGTTTCAATTCTCTTGTATTTCTCAAGTTTAAGTCTAAACTTGAGTTGTCTCTTGTATTCCCATTATTTCGAATAGTGGAAGTTGTTCTCACTGCCCGTGGTTTTTTCCCTCCACAGAGAGAGGGTTTCCACGTAAATCTTGGTGTCTATTTTATCTATCTTGCTGTCATACTCGAAGATTCTAGTGAGTAGTAAATTACTGTTCATGGTTTTATTCCGCTTAGAACCGGGTCGTTATTCCCAACAAGCCAGGATTTTTAATGGGTGAAAGAGTAAGCTAAAAAATACGAGAGAGACGTTTTAGTATGGTATAGGAGAAGGAGGCATCGATTCAAATCTTGCTATCCCAACTTTACAAAAATGATTATCAATGTCTATTACTGTTGCTACTTTAGTCACATGTGACAAGTACATACATGAGGGGGGAGTATACAAATGTTACTACTACTGTATGTATAGTAAGTCCATATGTGAGGGGGTGTATGACTATTGTCCATTCTACTACTATAACTACTACTATCATATGGTAAGTCCAAATGTAAGGGGTGTATTACTATTGTTATCGTCCGCTGTCCAAATGTAAGGGGTGTATTACTATTGTTATTTGTCCACTGTCCAAATGTAAGGGGGTGTATTACTATTGTTATTGTCCACTACTATTGCTATTATAGCTGCGTGGAGGCGACAAGTCTATATTTGAGAGGGTGTATTACCACTATTACTGTTTACTACTGTTGTGCACGTGTGATATGTGTGGCTATTGTTGTGCAAGTGTGATAAATCCATATGTGAGGGGATGTATAAATTACTCTTCTCTGTAAGGGCAAAGGTACTTTAATAATATATATATATATGAAAGAAGCTATTGCAGATGTGTAAAAGTATTGCATACCAGTGAAGGTTCTGATTCTTGGAGCAAAGTCCGTATCCTGGCCCTGAGGGTCTCTACTGCTCCAGTCACAAGAAGCATTGTGGAGAATGTAAATCAGGAGTTCAGCGGCTTTTTAGGTTGGGTGAGAACTGACGCAGTGACCCATACAAGATGCCCCCGCAAACTAGGCCTTTTGCCTATCAGCACTGGAACACCTACACTGTGTCTCTGGAATCGAACTCTTAACCTCTTAGAGCAAATCTCAACCCGAGTAACAACTGAGTTATGCCGGGCGTGAAGGTTCTGATTCTTGTGTTACATAAGTCTGAATCTCAAGATTAAGCGAATCCGGAATTGATGGACAAATTGATTCTATATCCATTGCATGTAGAAGAGAGAGCTCATCTGATTTCTTCACCGCCCAAACCATCAGAGCATTTTTCGGTAGGCAAGGTTTACCTTCATTGATATGGTGCAGAATATCACTTAAAATGGCTATAAAAGGTGAGATTCCTATCTCTCCAGCTATAAAAATGAGGTTTTCATACCTGAAGCACTTTAAGTGTTCAGTTAATTAATCAACAATATGTACAAAGTTCTTATACTACAAAAGTTCATACAAAAATTGTCCCTTTACTGGATATGCTATAGCTGATATGACTTATCGCACCACCAGCAGAAAAATTTTATGGCAGACAATAAAAGTTTCTATATCCAGAATGCCTGCATGGTTGAATTGCAATTACTTGAAATGTCAAATAGTGTTACTCCCTTTTGTCTCAAAAAATTATTGTCACAGTTGACTTTTCAAAAAGTCAAATATGATAATATTTTTGGGAACTTTTCAAAAAGTCAAATATGATAATATTTTTGGGACGGAGAGAGTACTCATTTTCCTTTTTGGACAGCACCTGTTAATCCTTAACCAGAATCAGCAGAAAGCTTACATCAGATGGTATGGCAATTCATGCCCACAAGGCCCCTCTACAAAAGCAAATATCTTAGTATGGGCTGCAAGTTTGGCTGCCCTGTCTCAGATTTTTCCTCAGACATGCTCAAAACCTGATCCTTCAGTCTTTCTGTCCACCTCCCAAGAACCTTTAAGAAAACTGAAAGGTGAAATTTACCATCTAGAGGACTAGAAGAGATACTAAAAGGATGCCATTGTAACAATGACAGCTCGTGAACTTGAAGGAAAATCCAACCAAGCGCGTTATAATGTAGATCTGCAATGACAACAAGAAAACGATCGGACTAGCTCTTTTGACACTCGCCAGTAAACCTTAAACTACATTGTGGGAAAATTACTTGCAGGTTTTGAAAGGATTAGTTCCACAGTTCCACTAGGGAGGCATCTGGCGGAGAGGACGACCACTCGATGACGCGATTGATAAAACCTCAGGGAAGGGCCAAGCATGAAAAGAATCCAGCAGCAGCAATGCTGAAAACAAAATCACCAAGCAGGCTAGGAAAACAATGAAGATGACATATAGTTGGTGTGTATACAAAAACAGCTCAAAATTTATTCTTCTGACTCCAGGCATAGATGTGATCCACATGACTAAACCAGCTAGCAGGCTTATAACTCCTGCGAGATTGGCCACACCAATGTTTCTCCAGGCTATCAGCTGCAGATAAACAATTTTGAAGCTTGAGAATTCATACAGTTATGACCTAGTGATATTCTATACATAAATCTAGAGATTTCACTGAAGCAAGAAAAGGGCATTCCACTTTTAACACTGAAGAACGGAAAGGATATAACACTTCTACGCAGATAGTGATGTAGTACACTGAGTTCAAGCAGGCTGGTGTAGATGGAGGACGGCTTCAGGAGTGCTGTGTGACAAGAATATTCCATCTAAATTAAAGGAAAATTTTTATAGGGTGGCAGTTCGACCTGCAATGCTATATGGAACTGACTGCTGGGCCATCAAGAGGATACAGTCGCAGAAGATGGAAGTGGTAGAGATGAGGATGTTGAGGTGGATGTGTGGGCATACAAGGCTAGAACGGATCAGAAATGAGGTGTTTCGGGAAAGGTTAGGGGTGACTAGTATAGCAGATAAGATAAGGGAAAGAAGACTGAAATGGTTTGGGCATGTGAAGAGGCGACAAACACTATTTACGCTTAGATATAGGCTAACGAGGTATAGGCTAGATATACCTCGTTATAACGAGGTATAGGCTTAGATATAGGCTAACGAGGTATAGGATTAAGGTTAACGAGGTATAGGCTAGATATAGGGGTACATTAGAGTATATTTAGGGACATAGATACTATCTACGCTTTAGGTTGACTTTGCACTTATTTGTTTATATTTTTGTCGTTGTTTTGTATTATATGTACATATGCACGTTATGACTATTTTAATATCGGCAGCATCCTCTTTATATTTTCTGCATTCTCTTACCAACACATTAGCACATCATATCCCTATTATTATGCCATGTTTGCAGGTACATATAGAGCCGGGATCTCATTGGAAGCAAACTCTCTATCCCTTGAGATAGATTTATTATTTGCCAGCCGCTTACCCTCTCCAGACCCTAGCGACAGCTTCTGCTGTCGTTGGAATATATTGGGCATGATTGGTGATGATGACGACGATTAGTCTTTCTTAAGCAAAAGATATGTTCAGGTTCAGAATCCATGATCATTTTCTCGTATTTATATTCATTCAATATGAATACATATACATACACAGAGTATTGGCAAGCTTCTATATCAATATCATTCAGCTCAAAGAAAGCAGTGTCATGTTCCATGAGCATCTCTTTATACATATGTGACCTCAGTTTCGAGCATAGGGAGATAATAAGTGCATTAATACTCACTTCTTCCAAGAGTATCCCTTGCATTGACCACCCAATCACGTAAAACACATCATGAAGCGTAAAAAGCACCATTGTGAGATGTCCTAACCAAACATGATATCTAGTTGCTTGCTCAAAAGGGACATGCGTGTAATGGAGAAGACAGAACCCCTTGAAACCGGAAAGAACAGAAATGCCAAGCATATAAGCCCGATATATCTGTAGAAATATACAGAATATACGTATAAATAGTACATATATGTTTACATCAGTAGTATAGTATCTGTAGGTATAAGTACATTTATCCTTTATTCTTTGGTAGTAATTAAGTAGATGAATTAAATATTTATCTGTAGAATAGAGCCGTTAGAGGCTGCTTGCAAGTTGTAAATATAGCCGTTGGTAGCTTAAACTCCTTTATAAGAAGAGTTCTTTGTACTTCAAAATGATGATAAGTCTGAATAATACATTTATATTCAGCCTCCAATATGTCTCCAATATTTCTACATGGTATCAGAGACATGAGATCAAAGAAGATGATGTTCTTACCTGGCATTTTAGCTTCCGGTGTTTAAGCACACCTCAACTTTAAAGAGTCTATCTTCTTCCCAAGTGCTGAAGCTTCAGCTACGAATGTTTGCTGACTCCAGATGCAGCTACAGATGTTTGTTGGAGTTTTTCATAACTGACCGAAAGGTGAGGAATGACACTCACACAGAATACTCTTTGAATGATGATGACATTTCTCCATTCACCACACAGCACTGAAAAAACATCAAGCTCCAGAGCTAGCCACCGTCTAGCTAACGAACAGATAAGTCTCAAAGTTCAGCTAGCAATTTTTTTTAAAAAAAATACTGGAGAAGTTTCCTACAAATTTAACCTTCATTAATATATATGCTTTCAAGGCCATAGAACAATTTCTAAGTGACTATTAAGTCACAAAACTTTCAATAAACCACAGTGCCTACAAATTTCTTCAATAAGGCCGAAGAGCCTTCAAGAGTGCAAAGCCATAGAGCTGAGAAAATGTCTGGCCACAGAGCCACAAATTTTTTATTAAGACCATAGAGTCTTCAATAGGCCATTGAGCCAAAATCTTTTCTTGGACATGCTATGAAGAGCCTTGGCATAAAGCCGGAATTTTTTTCAATAGGCTATGAAGAGCCTTGGCATAAAGCCGGAATCTTTTTGATCTATTCGACTATGAAAGCCATAAATTTCTAGACCACTAAGTCATTTCATGAACATGGACTCCTCTGAGCCATAACAAAAAAAAACAGCTATAAGCTGTGGAAAAATGAATGGACAAGATCCCTCTTATAGAACATTGGCCATAGAGCCGAAAGTTCAAACATTGGAGAGACAAAATACAAATTCCCTAAAGGAAGCTCCAAATGTTTTTCAAACATATTACTTTCTTCAAAAGGACAGTTGAGCCTCAAAGGACAGAGAGCCAAAAATCTTCAGGGAGAGTTTACCCAAGTCGAAATGCAACATGCAAAAAGGGCCTAAGCGAGCTACTGCTTAAAAACGAAGCTGTTTGCGCCGTGAGAGGTATGAAATGCCTTCCCAATATACCTTCCATCTAAATTTTATTATTGCTCAATACAAAGTCATCCAAAGTGGAACATATCTCCATCATGTTATGAATCAAATCCCTTTGTAGATATTTAGGATTAAGAAATTCAGAAGGAAAAGAAAAATGGAGTTTTTAGAGAGAAGAGGATGAAGACTCTGGTATGAATGGAGAGAGAGAAGAAATAGAGGAGAAAGATGATGTTTTCAGAGAAAAAGAAGATAGAAAGATGATGTATGAAAAAAATGTGAGAAAGAAAGATAGTGTGGCGTGTTTAAGAGGGAAGAGCTA
This sequence comes from Eustoma russellianum, assembly GCA_036186865.1. Taxonomy (NCBI): domain Eukaryota; kingdom Viridiplantae; phylum Streptophyta; class Magnoliopsida; order Gentianales; family Gentianaceae; genus Eustoma; species Eustoma russellianum. Next base: position 2,788,199 of record AP025074.1, on the reverse strand, counting down.
GGGTGTCTAAAGGAAAAATGGACGAAATAGGGTGGCGTGAAAGTAACTTGGATGTCGTGAAAGAAGTATGGAATTCCGCTGTTTATCGAAAACGAGGAACAAGAAAAATTGAATTTTTTATGCTTTTCTAGGGACAACCAGCCTTGTAACGTACGCCAGGCAACGTGGACAATTTCATTCCGCATCTACTTTATTATCAAAGACTGCGCGTTGCCCACTTTCAAATATGGCAAAAATTTCTGTTCCTTCCAGAAGCCTGGAAAAATTAAACAAAGATATATATATATATATATATATATATATATATGTGTGTGTGTGTGTGTGTGTGTGTGTGTGTGTGTGTGTGTATGTTTGTGTGTGTATTCGTCTTCTTTCCCTTCAAATTATATTTTATCCTCAATCATGCGCCCTTCAATTTCTTTAGCTCCTGACATTCTTCTCTATCAGTAAATATCGGCAAGATGAAATCCAAAAGGGACCACACCATTCTCTTTGATTGAACCCTTGAGCCAACCATTTCATTATTTCATAATTGTGGGTTGAAACGTAATTTTTCAAGATGTATACATCTGTCAAAGATACAATACTTCCATCCTCGTACGGAAGAACAAAATAATTAAATAAAAAACCTCGATTTCAATCTCCAGCCTGCAACTCGATTTCCTGTGAAGAAAAGATGAGCAATTTGAGAGCAATTTGTAGACCCCAAGGCAGTTTTCTAGTTGCAGCTCAGCAGTAAAGATTAGGGGTTTCACTTGGAAGAACCCTAACAATTTTCTCGGTTTTTTCATCACCTTCGGTTTTTCATTTTCAGCTCCCCTTTCTTCTAGGTTATTAGATTCTTCATGAAGTAAAGAATCTTGAGTTGGAAGATGGGAATGACATAGAAGGATGGTTGTCATGGCTTCCGCCAATTTCTTCTTGGTTTCACTTTTTCTATAAACTAAAACCTAAATGATACAGTATGTCTTGCCAGCTGTCTTCTACATAAATAAGGCTCTAGTATTCTTGGCCGCTTCTCCTTCTTTAATCCATTTTATATGAGCTTTGGCTCCAGTAGCTTTCTGCCTTTTTGTTTTCTGTCCTGAGGTGTGCCTGTGCCATTGAGTAACTTGTTCTTGTTGCTTCATTTGGACACGCTTCATATTTTGCTTCCTTTTTGTCCACTTCTTTTTCAGCTTGTTCCACTGAGTCAAATATGTTGCCAAACACTTGTTTGTTCCACTGTTTGAGTTCCTGTTTGATTCTATTTAGTTTGATATATAGCCCTCTCATCCCTCCAAGTTGAAGTGAAGAATAGCTTGAAATATGTATGAAGTGTCCAGGCATTGATGAATCTGAAGGGAGTGTGTCCTCTTTGAATTTTTCTCTTTCCCTTTAATAATAATGGAGCATGATCCGATGTAGTTCTGTTAAGGTGTTTAACCAATAATTCAGCTACATAAGTTCGTAAATACAATAACAAATAAAATAAAAGTGATGCCTTAAATGTTGTGTGTTCATTTTAGATAGATTGCAGATTTGATCTATGTGAAATTGTGATGCATATGAGTTATAATGGAAGGTAGAAACCTCTGCCCTCGTGAAACGGCAGCAGGTTTCGTAAAGTGATCATATGCATTATAATGGAAGATAGACTAACTAGTTTTTTTTTTTTATAAAAAAATAAATGCATGTCGCTTATCTTATCAGTTTTGTTAGTGTATGTGTGGCAAGCTATCTCAATGTAATTTTATGTATCTTATTTGTAATGAAATTTTAGTGGTGAAAATGAATAGTAGCAGGATATATGTGGAGTACATTAATAAGTTCAACTCTCAAACTAGCATAAGCAGAGTGGTGACTCATAATTCTAATAGCTAGTTAATTAGTAACCAATGAAATTAAAATAAATGCATAACTATTAATTAGTAATCAATGAAATTAAAATAATACATAATTTTCAGAATAACCAACCGTCGCAGATGGAAGTAAATAATATATTTTAAAGATTGAACCTAAAATCTTAACATCAGCAGCGTTTTTTTTCCCCTAAACAGCCTTTTCGTTGAGACTTGGATTTAAATTTGTAATATCGAGGTTAATCGTTTTCCCCATTGTGGGTCAAAATTACCGGATCAAATCCTCTCACCGCACTCCCCACCACACGACATATGACGGTCTCTCATCCAGTCTCACTATCCTCCACTGCTGCCACGTGTCGAACGGTGACGCATGCGGTGAGAGGGGAGCGGTGAAGATAGCTGAACCCTAAAATTACTTCATGCTATGGGCAAATTTTGTGCCATTTTGCACACTTCAACCAATTGTCAACGGAGAGATGAATATCCTTTTGCTTTTTGGACAAACAACACGAGAATGCAGAATGTAGGTATAGACCTGCTATCCCTCCCAACATTAGCTCTTGTGGTTTGATTTCAAACACAACATGTCTTTTTACGTTTTAAAATAGACATTTATCACCTTTTTAGTTTTAGACTAAAACGTCTTGCCAATTTCAGACTAAATCACAAACGATAATCTAAATTTTAGTTAGAAAACCTTACTCCAACAAAAAAAACTTCTATAAAAAATACTCATTTTCTTAATCTTCATCAAAAAATTTATATTTCTTCTTTCCATCTTTCTTGGAGTTGGGGTGAGGTGTGAGTTGGCTAAGTGATGAGAGTAAGAGAGAGAGGATTTACAGCCACGACAGAAGAGAGTTGAAGAGGGAGGGGGTGAGGAAAGAGCGTATAAGAAGAATTGTGTTAATTTCCTAAAATATATTTATTTTTAAAAAATATGGACGACATCAATGAATTCATGGATAGGACTGACTGTTATTCTTCTTAGACGACACTGTCATTTATATCTTAATTATTTTAAAAAAATTTTCACTATCGTATTTCAGATTTTTCTTTTAAACCTAAATATAATTTAAAATTTACCTGTCAAATGGTTTTTTTTTTGCTTAAATTTTAGAGCAAACTAGGCTGTGCTGTATTAGCAGCCATTATTGTCATCAATCCAGACTTTTCACAACCCATTTGCCAAAATAAACGTTTTTTTTTCTTCTTTCACTTTGTTTTTCTATTAAAAGATCTGCTTTTATTTTCAGAAAATTCCGTCCCAAT